>OY757940.1:51105705-51313205 GCA_963585895.1 Sepioteuthis lessoniana | reverse complement strand
AATGATTTCAATTTACTCCCATTGAAAAAAAAATCAATTTAAAAAAATATACGTAAGCAAGAAATGAAGACAAACCTCAACTTACTGAGATTTCATTCGCTTCGCTGATTCCGTTTTCTGTATCTTTAGAGCTTATGATGACTAGATCTTTGTTTTTTGTTGTTTTATTTTTGTTTTTGTTTTTGTATTTGTTTTTTTGTTTTCTTTTTTCTGTTTTTTATACTGATATTATTCATGTGTTCAATGGCAAGAAGCGAATTACTCTTTTACTGCAATATGTAAATTGACCTGAAAACGCAAAAGATTCTCAGAAAAAAGGAAAAAAAATGCTTTCTTAATTACAGTATCGGCAAAGCGTAAAGATGCCGAAACAATACAATGAAGATCAAATTAAACAGAATGATGATGAGCTGTCCATATTCTAATCATTATAGGAAGCCATTTCTTTTAGAGAAGTAGCTGTGAAAGAAATCGCTTGTACCTTATTAACAAGGTGAGATAGATTTTTCAGGTTACGAATCTTAAAATGAAAATCATGTTTCTGTAAGCATCTGCATATGAGTATGCAACATATATAAGTAGATAAAGCTGACGACCGCAGCGGAGAACAACCAGACGGCTCCCTTTTCAATAGCTACTACACCAACGTGTGAGGGAGGGTGCTACTCCTTTTCCTGGATTGCTCCACTTTACCCTTGATATATACCTTATATTGCTGAGTATTAAGCAAGGAGGCATCAAGTACCATTTTTAAAGTTTCTGGCATGACGTGAACTGGGGTTGAACACAGGTCTCCCGGACCATTGGCAAACACTCTACCCATTGGGCCAGTATATATATATATATATATATATGCGTGTGTGAGGGGGGTGTGGGTGTGTGATCATTTACAAACCCCTTTGCACGGCTAGGATGTAATAAAGGTCAATTTTTGATGGAGCCGTGTGCATATATATATATACATATATATGTTTGTGTGTGTGTGTGTGTGTGTGTGTGTGTGTGTTAACAAACCTCTTCGCACGGCTAGGATGTAACAGAAGGTCAATTCTTAAGTGGAGCCGTATATATATATATATATATATGTGTGTGTGTGTGTGTGTGTGTGTGTTATATATGTATAAAGATACATGCATAGATAGATAAAATTTCTTTACGCGACGAGCCGTTTGATACTCCAAGTTACTCAATTCTTTTTTTCAAAACTAGCCTTACTTGAAAAGAGAAAATGAATTTTTTAAAAAAGAAATGAAAATCTGAAATTGGGTAGAAAATAAAGGCAAAAAAAACATTTAAAGTATACAAAGAAGAGAAATGTAACAACATTGATAAATATGTTTACTTCTATGCTTTTAACGACTTTAAGTAACCCTTGCTCTAAAATGTCGCTTTTTCCCCCAACCTAATGTAAAATAGCAAAGGCTTCCATTTCATTTGTCATTACACGTGTTGAATAAAAAATGTTTTGACTGCTGCTCCACTAATGTCTGAAGAATTTAAAATTTTTTTGCACCATGAACTATTTGCAGCACTATTACTCTATTTTTCAACAAGTCCGTCTAAAAAAACCGAATATGAAAAAACAAAGTAAAAAAACATTCAAATTGGGGAAAAAAACCCTGTATTATTAGACCATGAAAAACTGAGTAAGACTATTTACATATTTATTGTAATTTACGAAGTCTTTTGCTTCGATATGGCACAAGGCCGATTGAACGGGACACCCGATGAGACTCGAACTCACTCTTGTAGGTTTGCTTGTCAAGCTTGCTAACCATTACACTACCCGAGGTGCCCCTATTTACATATTTATTATCTGTTTTATTATATGCTTATAGACAGTTTAATTACCATCCATAGAAGTATACATCGAATTTACCCTCCACAATAAATGATGAATAAGTAAAGTTGGCGGGGTACTCATCTAATTGGGAAATATCGATTGATAAACAAAAATATCCACTGAAAGATTACTGTGACTCTAATTCAAACCATTCGTCCACTACGCATCACCATTCATGCGGGTAAACAAGGAACCTTTGTGTTTAAAAAAATCAGCTACGGAGCCCAAACCAAACTTACTTAGATGTAAAAGCACTATCAACATATATACATATTTACCCACCCAACCGCTCGGGCAGGATATGACACAAGGTCAATTTTTAAGAGGAGTTTAACAGGTTTGAATTCAGAGTTGTCCTTCTCCTAGACTAGCTGCCTCACCAAGGCTGAAGAACATAGTCTGCCCTACTATTTACCCATAACTGGAGGGAGAATAATTGGATTCATACCTTTCCCAAAGGTATTAGTGCTATGCGAAATGCAATCAGTCTCGTCCAAGATATGAACTCGTGTCGCCGTATCCATTTCCTACGACGATAACCATTACACCACGGATACCTCCACTATCAACATATATATATATATATTTACTTGAGGACGCTAAAGATAATAAACCAGCTACCTGTGTTTACCAAAATTTCATGATCCCAGAAATGGATTGGTATTTGTGTAGGCATCTCCATGGAAAAACTCTGTCAATACCATCATATGAGTTGTGGGAATGCTTCTCGGTCCTCCTAGCTTAGAATCACAAAATAATATAGAGAAAATCAAATTGAGAATTATATGTACTACATTAAATGGCAGCGTCTGCACGGAAACCATTCATTTCTACAATCCCACCAATACCAGTAATGAAACGGACATCACTATATGCTATAACAAACCATCTTCCACAATCCGACACAAACTAAAGAAAACGTTTTGATCATTGATAAAAACATAAATGCTGTTATCACCAAAATCGGCAATAATAAATTCTACATCCAGAACTCGCCAAATAGAAACGGTGAATATCTAGCATACTCTTCTCTCTAGAATAAGCTTGTGTGCCTAAATACAAAATTCCAAAAAAGGAGGAAAAAAACTATGGACTTACACCCGTCAAAATGGCTCTAAAGCACAGCTTGATTATATATTCATAACCAAGAAGTGGAGAAACAGAACTTTCACCTGTGATGCATACTCCCCATTGAAAGAGTATCTTCTGCTTGCAAAATCGTTTCGACAACGATTCCTTGGTCTCGGCAGATATAAGAAAAAGACAATTAAAGCTTCACGATATGAGTGCTCCTCATAAATAATAGATATATAAGCAATTAATATATCGTAACTGTTAGAAACAAGATTTATACATACTCCGTTTGATAAATATGAAAACTTTAATCCCGACCTCAAGGAAAGCTCAGTCGAATTCATAACAACCAAACCAAGAGCCAAATGTAGCGTTCCCAGGGGGTCACAAGACGTTAAAGGAAACTGTGGTAACATGAAAAAAAGGATCCTTCAAATGCTAAGACTCAGAAACTTTAGAAAGCCCAGAAAGAACTAACACATTGCAAAAAGAACAATTGAAATATATTCAAAGTCAGATCAATAGAATTAAAAACTCGGTAGAAGTCAGACTATCATGATTAATATGGTAAACATGAGATGTAGTGAGTAGAAGTAAAAGCACCATGAGAGCAAAATTAAAAACTGCCAACCCAGAAGACAGATTTCAGAAGTGGAAAGAACATTTTAAAAATCTACGCGGAAATCAGAGATAAAACTACCGAAAAAATTATTGATTGTTGACTAGACATCAAACTTGGACAGTTTGAGGAAGAAAAACTGGATGCAGTAAAGAAAAAAAAAACCCAGAAAGACTGCAGGCTTTGAAGAAATACCAGCTGAACAAGGGAAGACAAAGAAATTTAGCAACATACCTCTCCCATTACGCAACGTTGTTTATAAATAAAATGCAAGAGAGAAATAGACGAAAGGCTGCCTCCTATTCTCAAGGAAGTGAGGCCTCGGAATCGCTAAGAACTATAGAGGTGCAACTCATACTGCTTTAGCTGATAAGGTTTATGATACCCTGCTTTTTAGTCTTATCGGATCTGAAGTCGAGAAAATTAGGGAAAAATCAGAACGGCTTTTTGAGAAATTAATCCAAAACGTCTCACATTTTGGCAATTCATCAAATCATGAAAAATCATGAGACAACGCTATTGTTCGTTTGTTTCTCCAACGCATTTAGTTCCGTGCGGAGTGAAAATGGATCAAATTCTATTAGCATATTGTCTCTCCAAAGAAACTATTAACGCAACAAAGATGCTTCACAAAAATATGAAAGCCACACTGACTTCATTGATATTATTCCTAAAGTCTTTTCGAGAGATGTAACGTCACCAACTATGTTTATAAAATGCCTTGATTAAATACTACAAACGTCGATAAATTTTAAAAAGAAAATGGTTTCACATTAAATATTACAAGAATCAGATAATATCCCTCAAAAATAATGATAGACGTAGACAACACCGACATTTAGCACTTATTGCAAATACACCTACACAAGCTGAATCTCACGGTATAGCCTGGAGCAACCAGCAGAAATTATTGGCCTCTACATGAAAGAAGATAAAATAGAATAAGTGGTTTATTAAGAAGAAAAAAAATATCTCTACTTCAATTGTCAAGTCTATGAAATTAGTAGAGTCGTTCAAATACCTCGGGTCGACTGCTTCTCTGCAGAGGGGTACCTCACCCATAAACGAGTGTCCTGATATATGACACTAAGCAATCCGATGGTGAGGCTTGAGGAATGCTAGAGCGTTGGGGAATGCAGAGTACGACTTCATTGCCATCGCTCCCAGGTCCTAAAAGAGTCCTATCTATGGGTCATATAGAACAAAATTGTGTACTTTTGTTAAACTGAATTGTTTGATATAGAACTGTTTTTGACTCTGAAACTGCGCACTTATGCTAAACTGAACTGTTTGAAAGAGAACTGTTTTTAAATAGAACTAAACTGTGTACTTATGTTAAACTGAACTGTTTGAAGTAGAACTGTTTTTGACATGGAAACTGAGTACTTATGCTAAACTGAATAGTTTGAAATAGAACTGTTTTGACATTTAACTGAACTGTTTTGATATTTAAATTTTTCTAAACGAAAACAATACTTATACTTAACTGAAGTGTTTAAAATTTAATTCAGCTTTAAATGACCCGTAAAAGGTTGATTCGCTATAAAACAAAACAACCAAACCAAACCATATACCTCGGCAGTAATATCTCATTTAATTAAAATGATCTCAGTATATGCATAGGGAAGTGGAACTGCAATTGATATGGTGTCCATCATATGGAAAATGATCACGTGGCTAAAATCAAACAGGATTTCTTCCAGGCTGTGTTTGTGTTACTACTAGTTCATAGATGAACCACTTAGACACTTACGAAAAGTATGGAGGCAAGGCTTGATAGGAAATACGCAAAATGCTACGTGTCCTATGGAACAAATCCCGGAGGCAGCACCTCTCAAAACAACTGCTGTACAGCCACTCACCCCCATCTCACAAACCATCCAAGTCAGACGAAGGAGACATTCCGAACGCTGATGGAGAAGGACTAACTCGTACGTGATGTTTCCTTTTTGAGTGTAACACATGGACACGCCAGTAGTGGCCGACCAGCAAGGACTAACATACACCAGCTCTGCGCGGACACTAGATGCAGTCTAGGCGACCTGCGTGGAGCGAAGGATAATAGAGCGACAGAGACAGAGACATAGACATAGAGAAATAGAGAGTATAAGAATTTGGTACGATCAGCGTGATTATATATATATATACCAAATGATATTTTAAAAAAATAGAAGATAATAAGATTTAAAAGGTAAATATCTTTAAAGACAAATTCCTATTGTTTTTATGCTTTTTTCATTTATCTATCTACACACGAACACACAGGCACGTGCACACCCACTCACATACCGCCACATACACCTCCATATATATATATATATATATAGGGCGGTGCCCGTGGTTTAATGGTTATCGTCTTTGGAAATGGACACGGCGACACGAGTTTAAATCCTGGACGAGGCTGATTGCATTTCACATAGCACTAATACCCTTGGGAAAGGTATGAATCCAATTATTCTCCCTTCAGCAATGGGTAAATAGTTGGGCAGACTGGGTTTTCAGCCTTGGTGAGACAACTAGTCTAGGAGAATGAAAACTCTGAATTCAACCCTTTTAAACTCCTCTTAAAAATTGACCTTTTGTTATATCCTGCCCGAGCAGTGGGGTTGGTAAATATGCATATATATATATATAAATATATATGTGTGTGTGTGTGTGTGTGTGTGTGTGTGTGTGTGTTTGTGTTTGTGTGTGTGTGTGTGTGTATTGCATAGACTGCTGACAAGCAGTAGACCATAAGAAAATAGTTGCTGTCTGATAAAATAAAATCCACCTTCTCATTCATCAGCTCTGGGGGCCACTTAGATGACTTGAACAAATCGAAAGTTGATAGGGACGGATGTTGAGTCGAAATGCCGATCTTTCTTTTTTTTTTAAATTCATGTTTTTTAGCGATTGATAGGAATTAGATTTTTAAATATTCCCACACCAGTTACTGGTACAGAATGGAGATTATTTTTTTGTGAAATAGGCGTGGGTTACTTTATGTAATATTTTACTCGAAAAACCACTCTCAAATCTGACAAAACTCATAGATTTAAAAAAAAAAATGGAATTCCACTGGTAGCCAAAAATTTAACTAAAAATCAAATCTGAACTCAGTCACCTTCTTAGTTTTCAGTTCAACATTCAACTATGATTTTACTTTTTCATTTATTTATCCTATTTGCCAACCCCTCCGCTCGGGCAGGATATGACACAAGGTCAATTTTTTAGCGGAGTTAACAGGTTTTAATTCAGAGTTTTCCTTCTCCTAGACTAGTTGCCTAACCAAGGCTGAAGAACCAAGTCTGTCCTACTATTTACCCATAGCTGAAGGGAGAATAATTGAATTCCTGCTTTTCCCAAGGGTATTAGTGCTATGTGAAATGCAATCAGTCTCGTCCAGGATTTGAACTCGTGTCGCCGTGTTCATTTCCTACGACGATAACAATTACACCACGGGCACCTCCATTTTTCATTTATTTATCTATCCTAATTTATCAATCGTAATTTAGATCTACATGTTCTGTCACCGATATGGAGTATTTTTTATCCATGAATATAGCAAACAGCTTAATTATTTAACCAGATCATTGGTTAGAGTGTTTGCCAATAGTCCAGGAGACCGGTGTTCAATCAAAAGAATGGTACATGACGCCTTCTTGCTTAGCACTCAGCAATATAAGATACAAATCAAGGGTAAGTGGAGCAGGGAAAGGAGTAGCGGACTCCCCTACACCTCAGTGAAGTTGCTATTGAAAAGGTAGCCTTCGGCTCGCCGTCGACTACGATTGACCAGCTTACTTACATTAAAGCTTTATATTGATATGACAGACAGAATGATCATTGTGGAGATACTTGATTCGGTTCTTTGAGAACGTTTTTGTTCAGAGCCGTGTGCCTTTTCCAAGTCAGACAAACATTTACAGATTTTACTACAAATGATACATGTGGTATGACCAAGCCTCGAAAGAAATGTTTATTGTCCACAACTCTCATGAAACTTCTTGTGATTAACACATCCGGTTTCAGAAAGAACACGGTCACAAATATTTCACTTCTGAACTCTATCCGACAGCGTTACCTTCTCCAACAGCTGCTTCACCTATTAGAACTCTTTCGGCGTTCATCAAAGGAGGCACACCCTGTTTTGAATATTTTTTCTACTCATATCTTCTCAATGTGTGTTCTTCTTGTCCAGATTATCAGTTTACTGTGATTTTTGTGTATTATTGATGTTTTCTTTGGAGCATTTCCTCGACTCGATCTGAGGCCGCTTTTTATCATCAATACAAACGAGCTTTCTTCCCAGTGCTGGATTAGATTTGCCATAATCAAAGACTACGTACTTGTTCATTCAGCCATGCTCAAAATTTCAATGTCCGATGTTTTGCTTTCCAATATCATTTTCGGTATTAGACACGAAGATTTTTTAAGAAAACGCTCCAAAAATGGAAGATGTCTGCGGTAAACTGTAATGGTTACTTATATATATATATATATATATATATATATAAAGCTTTATGTTGTAGATCCAAAGAAAGAATAAATATATATTATAAAATAGGTAGGTCAACGAACTCTTCGTGGACCTACCTTTTTAAAATATATATATATATATCCTGTCCTGTCGAGGAGACTTACAATGCACCTTTCTGACACAAGTTCAATAGCTCAGCATTTAAAAAAACATTCATGCCCAACAACACAACTACGAAAAATTCTCACCGACAAAACAACAATACTCGAACATCAAAATAATAAACAAAAACTTCAGATTCTCGAAGCACTATATATTAGAAACCTGCAACCAGCACTTAATAGAATTAATTTTCAAACCAGTGCTAACGTACTTAAATGTCTTTAGCTACTGGCACTATTTACAGAATTACATTTAAAAGCAAACGCCATAATCTCCAACAGCAAAGACGTCCTTACACAGTAGTAATTTGCTAAAACAAAAGTTACATCACTTTTGTAACAGATTCTCCCCTGATGATGGCCCAAAGTCGGGCAGAAAGTACTAGGGATACATACAATTATGGACAATACCTTAATCAGTTCCCCCCGAATACGATAAAAGTAATACGGGAATTCGAACGGATCCAAAAGAGAATATGTAGGCATAAAATGTCTATTATGTTCAATGAAATTTGCATATATATATATATATATATATATCATCTCATGTCGCTAGCACGGATTTTCTTCTCTCTCTCTCTCTCTCTCTCTCTCTCGCTCTCTCTCTCTCACAATACTCGTCTCGATCATCCATTGCTTCCAGCAGGTCTTCTAGACAACATCCTGTGTCTTTACAGAGCTGCTGTAGACAAGTTCTAGCTATTCGTCCAACACCTGCTTGTCCGTATTAAGACATCCATAGGAAAACGTCGCTTATGAGTTCGTTCTTACATCTCAAAAGCGTCCTGCGTATCTTGTTCGTCTGACTTGGGTGGTTTTAGAGACGCGATGCAGATGGCCGCGTAGCAGGTTTATTTCTGGATGTTTCTTGCAGGATTTGTTAATTATAGCATGCAACATTCTTGTACACTTCCCCTGAAGCTTTTTTCTATACGCTTTTTCAGCATCCATGTGGTGCATCCATATAGTAGAATGGACACGATCGCTACTTGGAAAATTTTTATTCTATTTTATCACATTGGTCTGACTTTTATATGACTAATAACCTATCGATAGCTAGCCATGTCTTTGCTGGACGCGTATTGATGTTATTTCCCATAGATATGCAGCTTCCGAGGAAGCTGAACTTATCCACTAGTTTCAACGAGCCACCATTTAATGTGGATTTGTCTCCTCTTTGATTTTGATTAAAGTACATATATATATATATATATATATATATATATATATATATTGCAACAATATCATGCGAACTACTTTCTTATGCACACTGATATGTGGGAGACCATAAGCGTAGTGATATATATATATATATATATATATATAGACATATATATATATATATATATATATATATTAGCACAATATCATGCGAACAACTTTCTTATTCACACTAATATGTGTGAGACCATAAGCGTAGTGATATATATATATATATATATATATATATATATATATATATATATATATACATATATATATATATTGCAACAATATCATGCGAACTACTTTCTTATGAGCTCTGATATGTATGAGACCATAAGCGAGGTGATATATATATATATATATATATATATATATATATATATATATATAATTTGAAAGTATTTTTAAAAAAGAAATCTTTAACAGAAAGTTTTGAAAATGGTCAAAATATTTATAAATTATAAAAAAACGAAAGCGGTTGACATTTTTGATCCATAAGCCCGGAAGAAAGATTTTAAAATGCATTGCCCCTAAGAATTGTTTTCTTTTTTTAATTACGTATCAATTGTCGCAGGTTTTTGAAGAAGAACAATTCTGTTACTACTTAACCTATAGCAGGAAAGGGGATAAGGGGCTCCAATAATATTTATCCAAAAGTTAACGTGATAGTGTGATTGGCGCCCTAAAGTATAACAAGGGAAAATGGCCAGTCAGCAAACGGGTTTCATTTCGACATCCAACTTTCTTTAAACTTATCTGGTCGCCAAGAGTGTCTGTTCGTGGGAATAAAATATTGGGCTTTTCAACCATGATAAGTACAAAAATAAATCTGCCCAAAAGCGATGAATACCTAGACTGATTACAAACATGGTTGAAATTTTCTCTCTGTCACGTGTTATTAAAACATCGTAGAGTAGGTGACTCTTATACGATAAATAATGTGTGGACACGGTACTACCTAGTTCTGTAGAAGCTGCAGGGGACAAATAGCTTTTAGTCTTATTGTCAGGGGAGTGTGTGATGGATAGCCGTTTCGAACAACTGTGTTGGGTTTTTGGAGAATGGTTGATTGAATTCTCGTCAGTTCTTTTTCTGTTTTCCAAGAAGCAAGCAGTTCCCTTAGTTCTTTCTGGATGAGTGATATTTTTCTTGTTACATTAAGACTCACCAACACCGAGGTAAAGAATTTCAGTTTTACTTGCATTATTTGTTTGTCAATAATCCTATTTACCAACCCCTCCGCTCGGGCAGGATATGACACAAGGTTAATTTTTAAGCGGAGTTTAACAGGTTTGAAGTCAGAGTTTTCCTTCTCCTAGACTAGTTGCCTAACCAAGGCTGAAGAACCTAGTCTGTCCTACTATTTACCCATAGCTGGAGGGAGAATAATTGGATTCATACCTTTCCCAAGGGTATTAGTGCTATGTGAAATGCAATGAGTTTCGTCCAGGATTTGAACTCGTGTCGCCGTGTTCATTTCCTACGACGATAACAATTACACCAATAATTGTTCAAAATACGATTGATTTTCGGAGAGAAAAAGAGAGAGGCGGAGAGAAACGATTGAATATTTATTTTGGTTTATAACAGATACCTTCTATTAGACTTCTCGACTTGGGAGATAAAAACATTGTTTTTTGTCCAGGTTGATGGGTGGATACTCTCTCTCTTTTTGGGCTCAAACTCATACTATATCCCTCATTACTTTTCTCTCATGGTCGAATACTGTCTGATCTCGACTACAATGTGACCTGAAATCTGAGATGTATCCACTTGATAAAAAAACACACCTAAATTTCCGCACCATCCAACATGAACCTCAAAAAATGGCCACTACGCTGTCTAAAATTTGTTATTTATTTTGTCATCATGTGAGTGCCGACCTGTGATTTAGTTCATTTATTTAAACCAAGCAGGGGTGTCCTCGTGGTGTAATGGTTAAAGCGATCGACTGCGGAATCGTAGTAAGCGAGTTCGTATTCCAGTTGCGCTATTACGTTCACTTTTGGGCAAATACTCTTGGGAAAGGTATGACCCCCCCTTATCCTCCCAGCTATGGGATAAATAGTACCATTACTGTTCTTCTAGGAGAATGACTTTGGCATTAAATAACCTAAAAAGTTGGTATGCCATTAAACAAATAAACCAAAACCAAAGCAAATAAACCAAACTAAACCAAGCAGCCCCACCTGAACCCTTGGTATAATAAAAAAATGATGACGATGTTTCGATACGACACTAATTCAATCAAGCTACCCCCTCATAGAATGTATTGCTGCAAGTATTATTCCATATGACACACTTACCCACCTTGGAACGGAAAACTGTTATGTTATCCGTTCTTTTCCTGTCTCCGCGATAACATCCCCTTGGATCTTGTTACGAGCAAAAACAAATTGCTTCTAGAAGACACTTGATGATATTCTTTTCGCTTGAGGCTCGAAGGAAAGAATAGATTCAAGAGCAACAAATCATCAGTTGTGGTTCAAATTCAGCCACCCTTGATTCACAACAATATTTGTCTTTCACATGTCTGGAACCCACTAGTAACCGTGTCTTTCGTTGGGGCAGAGAATACGAGAACTGTATCTCTTACAAAAAGATACAACCTCTTTCAAATAAGGAATGTACTTAATATGACTCTAAACCGTCACCAGTTGTGAGGGTCCAGTTCTAACGAGCATGCATTCTCCATTTTACCGCTTTCATTCCTAAATGAACTCCGACGTTGAGTTAAAAAACCTGTTAGCAAAAAGATCTGTTTTCAAAGAATCAGTATCAGGAATTTTCGGAAAAAAACAACTGTTTACTAATTATTTTATATTAAGAATAATTAGTCGGGGTATTTCGTTTAATGGCATATCAACACTTAGATGTTTAATAACAAATATTGTTCATATATATCATTGTCATATATATCATCGTCATCTTGTCGTGCCGCCATCACGGATATCCCTGACCCTCTATCCACTCCTCCTTATCGTTCACCGCTTCTGGCAGGTTCTCTGGGCTACATCCCATATCCTCACCGAGCTGCTGTATGTAGGTTCGAGCTGGTCGTTCTGCTTTTGCTCAGCCATGTGAGAGGGTCCATAGGAGAACGTCCCTTATGAGCTCGTCCCTGGTTCTCCATTAGTATCCTGTATGTCTGGTTCATCTAACTTTGAAAGTTTTCGTGATGGGAGGTAGGTGACCATATAGCTGATGCTTTGTGGGGTGTTGCCTCCAGGACTTGTTCAAAATTATATATATATATATATATATATATATATATATATATATATATATATATATATATATTTATATAAGCATGTTTAATTAGATAATAGAGACACATTATATATAATTTTATTAAGATCCTTTCAATGTTCCTGATGAGTGTCTAGGTGTCTGTTTGGAACTTGTGGAGGAAATTACCAAAATTGTCCCTAGAGCTTTCGGATCTTTTGTGGGCCATCATCAGGGGTTGTTTGCACGTATAAAGATTGTTTTTATGAGTTTTTTTTTAATATTCCATATTTTGATAATATTATATTTTCATTGATAGCGTTCTGTTTTGTAAATTCATCAGCATCACAGTTTCACCCAACTCTACGTTTACGTAATTTTTCAATTTTATAAAAAATTCTAAAAAACTCTTTAAAAACTCTTATGAAAAAAAAACTATATATATATATATATATATATATATATATATATACAAACTAAAATAATTATCATATCACAGTACATTTCATACACTTAAAATATTTCAAATAATACATAGTAATTATTTAATACCAAATTCTGTTTATATATATGTATATATATATATATATATATATATATATATATATATATATATATATATATTATTATTATTATTATTATTATTATTATTGTTCTCTGATACAAATAATTCTATTCAACATTTTTCCTTTGTTCGTACACAGTTAGATTGGTTCAAATATTGATTAACAATACTAAATTAAATTATATTTTAATCATTGGTTTTCAAATAATTACGTGGTTTTAAGAAGAGAAAATAATTAAATCGTTTTATTTCTCCTATAGATGGGAAAAGAATAGTTACGTAAAATTATTGTTTAAAAATTAATATCCACAGCCAGCTGAAACGATTAATTCCAAGAAAAATAAGAATCAATATTAGATAATAATCGAAGTGTGAACCTGACATAAGGTCAATCAAACGGACTAACCAACCTTATCTTTATTGTTCTTAAAGTTTAATACACCTGTACACCCACAAGGAATAATCAAAAAAGTACAAAGACTTGAGAAATGCTCTGGCGTCGAACCCAAGATCTGTACCATCAGTATAGGTCGATTCCAAAACATAGTTGGCTCGTGTGACGTGCATTAACTGTTGCTAACAGCGTATAACGTTAAAATAATACTTAATTGCATTATTATTTTATCATTTCATATCAAACTTTGTGTAAGTTTGATAAATATGTTCACCAAAGTCGTATTTGAGCTGGTAATGTTTGTGGCAGTCGGCTGGAATTACGGTAAGTGGTGTATATCGATTTTTTTGACGTATTGTTCCACTGGTGGTTACAGTTTGTATTTAAACCTCATCTGTCGACCTCTATTTTTGTAGAGATATTTTCAAGCTTAAAAGGTTGACTTAAACACCGCAATTTACGGTATGTATTTAAAAAAAAAATCTAATATAAGATGCGGGAAAAGGTGAGCAACCTCCATAATAAACGGACGATATGTAGACGAAACGGTGCTACTTCTCAATAATTTTCATCAATATTTTTTGGCGATTGTGGAAATAGAATAGATATTAAATTACATATGTGGATACTCGTGTGTGCTTATAGGAACAGTTCATATACGTCGTAATTGGTAGTCTATAAAAGACATATAAACTCTTATTATAGATAAAGTTATGACGACACACACACACGCGCGTGAATATATATATATATATATATATATATATATATTTATATATATATATATATATATATGAATTAAAATAATTGGTACCTCACAGTTCCTTTGACAACTGAGAATAGCAATTTCATGCATTTGATTTTTTTTAACCAAATTTTTGTGATGATGATGATGATATTGGTGTCTCGTTTTGTTTTATTAAACGCAGGAAACTGACGATTACAGAAGGCAATATTACTATATCTTAACGGGATTATTTTTATACTATATACTGCTCTGGTTGTGAACATACGAGCACCCCTGAGCCCACCGATTTCATTTAAATGACAATATATATATATATATATATATATATATATATATATATATATATATATACGCTCCTCATGGGGGTTGAGTCCTCTGGCGAAGGAATTTACGGCTGCCGCTCGCATAATGCAAAGCTCTTCGAATGAATTGAGCACTCTGGTATCCGGTAAGGTATAAAATGTAAACAAACGAATGCTGCTGCTGCTACTTAATACCTTATAATTCCTAAGCCGACGTGTTACGCTTGCTGGCCGAGCGGTGGGCGAGTTTCGAACTCAGCTTCAAGCGTCCTATATGTCTAGCCACACTGAAGAGTTGTGATATAACGAAACAGTCTGTCTGTGGATGACAATATATATAGACATCCATCGACAGAATGTTTCGTTGTATTACAAGTTTTCAGTGTGGCTAGACACATGAGATGCTGCAAGCCGGGATCGAAACTCACCCAATTTTCCGTCGAGCTGATGACATACCTCTTGGCCAAGTCTTAAATAATGAAGACATTTTGTCTATGTAATTTTATTAAGACCCTTTCAAGTTTCTAGATAAGTGTCTTGTTTTCTGGTTAGATTTGGTGGATGAATTTACCAAAATTATCCCGGGAGCATTCGAACCTCTCATAGGTCATCATCAGGGGTTGTTTCATGTGTCACTATTTTCAAAATTATTACTATTGATTCTCGGTATTTTCTTTTTATACGTAGGGCTTCCAGGATTTGTAGCTGTAGCTTATTAATTCCATGAGTTATTATGGTGGTGTTTTCAACGAGAATTTTTCGAAATTTTGATTTGGGAATAAAGATGTAAGGCTATGGGGTCAGAATCATTAAGGTGCATAGTAAGACGTCTTGAAAGAGTCCTAATGGTAAGACCAACGTATGTATTATTTTCTTTGGAGACACAGTCTTCCATTAGACATATGAACATATATACGATGTTTGTCCAATCAAGAAGTTCAGAGCAGAAGGAAGAGTTATAGGAAATAATTAGTTTGGAAGATTTAGATTTGTTGTAGTAGATGTTATGTCTCATTTTTTGGAGAAGGATCACTAGGGAGAAAAATCTTTTGGAGAATTTTTTTTAAATATATGTTGATTGTATTTTTTTTATCAAAGGTTTGTTAATTGTTTATGGTTTGGGGTATTGTCTACGCTATATAGTTTAGTTTTATTAATGAAATGTATAATTTCTTTATCGACAATGTAGTTGGAAAACCCATTATCAATAAGAGTTCGTTTGATCTTTAGTTTTGTAGATGTGGATATTTAGGTTTAGCGTATCTGACTCTATTGTTTTTTTCTTCTTTTCCCTATTTACCTATTTGGCGTCTTTGAGTGTGAAGGAAGAAGGAAAAGTGACGAAGATACCTTTTAAATTTTAGCTTTATATCTGGGATTTACACAGCTACGCTGTTACAAGAAAATGTTTTCCTGGACCACTTGAAAAAACAGTTATATCTCCGAAGCAAGGCGTTGAAATGTAGTTGTCAATTTCAATGGGTGATAAATCCAAAGTCGACGTTTTTTATATATGCTGCTGCTAGAGGAGACATGGTTTTACGCCAAGTCCGACACTTGGGCGGACACGTGCGCTGCTTGCTAGCAGCCGAAAAGTTGGTCAGTTATGTATCAAAGGTAAATGTGAAGTGAGTTCGAAAGTCTACTGGTGGAGAGAGAGAGAGAGAGAGAGAGAGAGAGAGAGAGAGAGAGAGAGAGAGAGAGCCAGCGTTCCACTAAGCAGACACGTGGTTTCCCCCACCAGAAAGAAGTAGGTTTTTCTCTGCTGAATGAGAACGGGTTTCTTTTAGGTGCCAGTAAGTTTGTTTTCCAAGCATGCACAGATTTTATTTGCTCTCAGAGGGTTCTGGGAACTGCTACACTTTTGGATTAATTTCATCTCAACTTCATGCTTATTTTTCTACCCCTCCGCCATATATATATATATATATATATATATATTGTTACCTCCTAACATACAGACATATATATATATATATATATATATACTTGGGAGTAGACTTCATGTCTCCTCCGTGAACTAGGAATAGAATGATTGGTACATCTTTATCTGGGTCATTTTGAATACTATTATGCATGGCCCTCTTTATAGTATTCTCCCAACCCCCTTCTGTTTTAAGGCCAGGGTTTCAAACTGCTGATATTAGTCTTGTGACCCTGCGCTCTACAGGCTAAGGTTAGAATGAATCCGGCTGTCGACAGAGGAATTCGTGCCTATATTCATCTCCTGGTCAAGGAACTATCCGGTAATCCTTTTTACATATGCTGTATTCAACCATTTATTCAGGTCTTATTGCGTCTGCTTTCGCTGGCCAAACTAAAGGAAGTCTTTTAAACTTTATAATCCAAATAGATTTCATGTAATATATTTCTCTTAATAACATTAATAGATTCCATGTTGATTTTAGCCCATGCATTATATTCACCCTTCTTGCTTACATGATTCTGTCTATTTTTACCAATGTATGCCTCCTTATCCCCTGTTTATTCCCCTGAAAATAAACTTAGTTTAGGATTTCAAACCCTTGTCTTACTTGACTATTCCTTGTTTGTGTCAAATTTTTGTGTTATGATTGCTGGGGACAAGATATACTACAAGACACTTACCCTAAAATTCGCTGTAGTCATAACAATATATACTTAAGAATCAGTAAATTCTCAGACTTATGTCAACTCATTCGTGAAGCATTGGTTCCCACCTCTGCATAAACAGCTATGAACATTCTAAGTATTTAAGTTGATGAGCCCAAATGAACAGCTGTCACACTTAATAAACAAATTAATCACAATGTCGGACAAGACGAATTTTAGTAAATAAGTAGTAAGACGTCTTGAAAGAGTCCGAGTGGTAAGACAAACATACGTATTATTATCGTTGGAGACACAGTCTTCCGTGAGACATTTGAACATTTATACCAAGTGTGACCTATCAAGAAGTTCAGAGGAGTAGAAAGAGTTATAAAAAATTAGGTTGGAAGTTTTAGATTTGTTGTAGATCCTATTTACCAACCCCTCCGCTCTGGCAGGATATGACACAAGGTCAATTTTTAAGCGGAGTTAACAGGTTTGAATTCAGAGTGTTCCTTCTCCTAGACTAGTTGCCTAACCAAGGCTGAAGAACCTAGTCTGTCCTACTATTTATCCATAGCTGGAGGGAGAATAATTGGATTCATACCTTTCCAAGGGTACTAGTGCTACGTGAAATGCAACCAGTTTCGTCCAAGATTTGAACTCGTGTCGCCGTGTTCATTTCCTACGACGATAACAATTACACCACGGGCACCTCCAAATGATGATTACTTATCACTCTACGAATCTCTTGAGGAAGGTTCTGTGTCTTTGCCATTGTGAAAACGCTCATACACGCTAGCCAGAAATTCAAGCTATATATCGTTCAGGATTTGAACTCGTGTCACTGTGTCCATTTCCTACGACAATAACCATTACACCACGGGCACCTCCACTATCAGCCAGCCCATTGGTATGCATATTTGCATACATCAGCAGGTGCTTTGCATCAATGTCCACGCAACATACATGTAAGAATACATCAGCCACTGCAGAATATTTACGAACCGATGCAACACGGACGTTGCGACATCGTTTATTGGGAAACACTTCCATTGGCCGTGTTTGTCGGTACAAGGATCTGATCGAGTGTGTCCTGGTTCCGGTGGCAGTTGGTCGAGTCCGTTTGACATGAATTCCGGGAAACCAGCATTCATATCAGGCGTTTCAAGACCGGCATCCTCGAGCCTCTGGGTGCCGTCCTTCCAGAATCTAACACTCGTTGCAAGGGCTAGGTTTATTCGACTGGCGCCTCTGTTGCCCCTTTTTAGGGAAATTCAAACGGGGTCTGAAGCATTTTTAGAGCCGCCGGGCGTATAGGGGTTACGGCTCTGTACCCGGACCCACCTAAAAAGCCTCTTGTCACACTAGTTTGATCGATGGGAAGAACGAAAAATACCGATGCGACACGGATGCCGTGACAATGTTTATCGGGACACTCTTCTGTCTGTCGGTACACGGATCTGGTCGGGTGAGTCCTAGTTCCGGTGGCAGTCCGACGAGGTCGTCTGACCTGGATTCCGGGAAACCGGCATTCATGTCAGGGGTGCCAAGACAGGCATCCTCGAGTCTCAGGAGGCCATCCCTCCAAGCTCTAACCCTCCTTAGAGAGGATAGGTTTATCGCCTGGTGCCTGTGGCGCCTCGTTTTAGGAGAATGCCGACGGGACTCGAGGCATTTATGGAACCGCCGGACGTGTCTGGACTACAGTGTGCCTGAACCCACCAAAAAAGGTCTGGTGCCGCACTCGTCCTGTCGGTAGGACGTTCGACAAATACCGATGCAGCACGGACGTCGGGCCGTACATATTGCTAACGTACCTGCTTGACTTCAACCACCACTGCCGACTCTACACTGTTCTGGTGGTGAGTCTCTTTGGCGTGAAGCTATTTGGTTCATATTCGGACGACTAAGCTTGGAAGAGTTATTGACCTACTTTTATTCGCTGCTTTTGGTTTAATAGTATTTGTTAAATAGTATCACTGCTGAACAGCAGTGATACTATTTAACTCATAGCAGAATGAGATCAGAATGTTCGTATTTTCCCAGGGTTATTTGTCCGAAAGTCTCATTGGGTGCCCAATTCAATGGGTCTTGTGCCACATCTAAAGAAAATGCTTATTAAATTACTATTTGTCCGAAAATGAACGTAATAGCGCGACTGGAGTTCGAACTCGATTTCTAGGATGTTGTAGCTAAGCACGTTAACCACTACGCCACGGGAACCCACCGCTACAAAATGATAAGTTTTACAGAGTTTGATTCCAAATATATTTTATTCAGTCTTATCAATATTTTTGGATTGTGCCCAAAACATGAATGTGCTCAGTTTTTTAAATGGTATATCAATCTTCATGGGTTATTTTATGCCAAACCCATCCTTGTTGAAAACCAGAAGTTGTACTAATTAACTCATAGCTAGGAGTGGATAAGGGGTTTTTGTACCTTCCCCAAAATTATTCGTTTGAATGTGTTCTTATTGTTCTTTTTTATGTTTTAATTTGTTCTCTCTGTGCTTCCATAAGTTTCTTCGCATTGGTTTTAGTTGGGTTTCTTTTATTGAGAAAAGATTTTTTGCACACACACACACACACACACACACACACACACACACACACACACACACACACACACACACACACACGGACACGTACACACTCACACACACACGCGCGCGCGCACACACACATGCACGTGCACACACGTACACACACGCACACATGCACACACGTACACACTCATAGATAGATAGATAGATAATCATGCAGAAACAGTATTATCTTGTTTCAATTATCCGAAAATATTAGGTCACTTTAGGTTATTTGGTTTAATCACATATCAACAAAGAAAGTATTAAATGGGAAACATTGTTTTTACTAATCATTGTTCATTATTCATTATTACCATAAAAGGAAATTTTTTGGTTCTAATAATTGCACTTTTTCTTACATGTTTTTCACGATAGAATTCAGGGATCCAATTAGCCACCAGAAAATGCCTCTCCCTCACTTTCTCCATAGCTCTCTCTATTTAGCTCTTTCTCATTTTTACGCATAAACCCATATATATGGAAGTAAATAATGGAAATGAATCCGACTGGATGAAGGTGATAGAAAAACAAATAACCGCAAATCAGAAAGAACGTTGATTGGATGAGTGAATGGTTATATAATATTGTTTTGTTTTAATTTTTTTTTTTCTTTTCTTCTGTCAAAACATTCATCATTGTTCTAACAAATCAATTTTTCACCATCTTAAAATCCTGATGAAGATTTTAACGTTGACTTACCATTATAATAAATTCAACGACTCACGAGACACCAACTATACGGACACTTGCCCCCCATCACGAAAACTATACAAGTCAGACGAACCAGACACGCAGGACACTGCTGGAGAAGCAAGGACGAGCTCATAAGCGATGTACTCCTATGGACCCCCACATATGGCCGTGCAAAAGCGGGACGACCAGCTCGAACTTACATACAGCAACTATGTGAGGACACAGGATGTAACCCTGAAGACCTGCCGGAGGCGATGAATGATAGGGAAAAGTGGCGAGAGAGGGTCAGGGATATCCGTGCTGGTGGCACGACATGATGATGATATATATATATATATATATATATATATATATATATATATATTCAACCACAGAAGGACTGTTTCGTTGTATCACAACTCTTCAGTGTGGCTTGACACGCTAGACACTTCAAGCTTGGATCGAAACCCGCCTAATTTTACGTCATGCTGATGGCGTACCCCTAAGCCAACATACAACTCAACGTTAGCTTGGTAATTTAGCGCATATATATTGACTTTCGTCTTTTTACATTTTGCACTATCCGCTACCGAATTGCTTGATTCGTTTGAAGAGCTTTGTATTACGTGAATGGCAACCGTTAATTCCTTCACCAAAGTGCTCAACTCCCCAGAAAATGGGGGTATGCGAAGCTGTATTCAACAATGCAGGAAAGAACACTGACTAAAACATCATTTTTTCAAAATTTTCCCTTAGCATTCAAAACACTTACTCCAGCAAGTCTTTCATTGGTCAAAGCATTCCGAGTCTCTTCTTTTGATATGATGTGAAACTGTGTTGTTGTCTTTTTAAAAAGTCATCTACGTTCCCTAATGATTGAGAGGAATTCTTATTTTAGGAAACAATAAGGTCACGGAGAGCAAGGCGTGTGCAATTGTAATCCTGTGTTTCGCTAAAAAAAAGAACAACAATCTAAAAAGTATATATGTTGTCACTAAATTTCACAGACTCATCTAGATTTCGCCACCTCGAGACATGGAGGCAGAAGTCTAGACATCAAAACACGTTCACTTCACCATTTATGCAGAGTCCTGTATATGACACAAAACCGCAATCGGTGGTAAAGACCCATTTAAGGAGCTTTGGGGAGTGTTAAATAACCCCTTCGTACCGCCATATCCACTGAACTGAAAACTGACTTCGGCATGAAATAAAGCAAGATTTGAGATATCATAAAACCAACCAACCAACCAACCAACCAAATAGGTACAGAAGGAGAAATATGTATTACTCGCTCTTCTCATCCCTCTTCTTGATTCTTCCGTAATTTTGGTTTTGGTTTGGTTTTACAACATATCAATCATCGAAGGTTATTTAATGCCAATTTCATTTTTATACATATCAACGGTTCTATTTCAAACAATTCAGTTTAGCATAAGTACACAGTTTAAATGTCAAAAACAGTTCCATTTTTTAGTTTTTTGTTTACACACAGTTATGTGTCAAAACAGTTCTATTTCAAGCAATTCAGTTTAGCATAAGTACGCAATTTAAACGTACAATTAAATGATCAAACAATTATTTTCAGACAATTCAGTTTAGCGTAAGTACACAGTTTAATTCTATTTGACCCATAGATAAGACCCAACCACTCTGGGCTAGAGAGGATCTGGGAGCGATAGCAATGAGGGGGTATTGCGTCTTCCCGAAAGGTCCAGCATTACTGCAGCCTCACCATTAGATTACTTAGTATCATATCTAGGACATTCACTGGAGAAATCTAACCCCTCTGTAGCCCCAGTTGACTAAGCCCTCAATATCTTTAAGCATATCATATTGACCATTAGTTTTGGGGCGCCAAATTCTGTCTTGGCAAACAGTTTTCTGTTGAATTGTAAACAGCACATTTAGAATGAGAAAATTTGCTGTTTCACACCAAAATCCTTTTAATAAAAAATTTTACTTTTTTGTTCAACCATATAATTGCCCAGTCAGCTGGGGCTGTAGAATACACTGGCTGCAGAGGGGTAAGACCCCCTCCCTATGAGTGTCCTGGATTATGACATTAAACAAACTGATGGTGAGGTTCCAGTGATGCTGGAGCTTTGGGGAATGCAGGAGACCCCTTCATTGCCATTGCCCCCAAGTCCACTCTGGCCCGCCATGGTAGCACCTATCTATGGGTTAAATAGAACTAACTGCATACTTATGCTAAACTGAATTGTTTGACTTAAAAATGTTTTTGACAATTAAACCGTATTTACATTTGAACTGCGTGCTTATGCTTAACTGAAACCGTACTTACATTTAAACTGGGTGCTCATGCTAAACTGAATTATTTGAAATGGAACTATTTTTTGACATTGAAACTGTACTTACACTAGACTGATTTGTTTAATATAAAACTGTTACGAAATTTAATTGTGTTGAAATAAAATCTGTACTAAACTGAATTATGTGAATTAGAACTGCTTGACTAAACGGAATTGCCTGAAATAGAAATGTTTTTCACAATTAAACTGTACTTACATTTAAATTTAGTGCTTATGCTAAACTGAATTGTTTTAAATTGAACTGTTTTTGACATTGAAACTGTACTTACACTAAACTAAATTGTTATATATAGAACTGTTTTGACATTTTATTGTGTAAACAAAATCTGTTCTTACTAAACTGAATAAGCTGAATTAGAACTATTTGAATTAACTGAATAGTTTAAAATAGAAATGTTTTTCTACAATTAAACTGTGTACTCATACTAAACTGAATTGTTTGAAATAAAACTGATTATTTGCATAAAAATGGATTTGGCGTTAAATAACCTACAAAGGTTGATATGTCCTAAAACCCAACCAACCAACCAACCAACAATATCAACTTTATAAAATAGATATGCAGAATGAAAAATACAATGTCTGTGACAAGCATTTCGCGGAGATAAAAGTCTTTTTATTAATTTTTCTTAAAATGTAACACACAAAAGTTTGTCACTGGAATAGGTTAAGAAACTGAATTAAAAAAAAAAAAAAAGAAATTCAACCTTTTACCCTCGGATTAACTTTATCAAGTTTATTATTTAAGAATACTGAACAAATTATAATCGTTATTTATTTTATTTGGATTTGTTCTATCTTATCTTTATTGAAACGACACATTTTTTTCGTGGCCATTTTTCTTCATAAAAGAGTTATATTACTTTTTCCTAAGTAATTTACTAGTTTTACCTTTTAATAAATGATTGACTAGTTTTTACTAACCTTCAGGAAAAGGAAATTACTACATGATCCAAAAATTAATTTTGACTTTTTTGTTCAACCATATAAAATTGATCAGCGGATTGAAAAATTTGATGTTTGTGACAAGCATATAACGGAGATTAGAACCTTTTTCTTTATTTTTCTTAAAATTTCGTATTTCGTCATCGCATGACTTTAAATTAGATTCTGTTGGAGATCCAATTAATACAATATCATTGTTGTTGATAAAACCCTAGAAATGATTGATTATTAAATTTAGCCAAGTCGATTTTTAAGAAGGTTCGTCAGTTATAAATTAATCTGTGTTCACTGAGGGCGTATTTGTTTGTTGTTGTTTTTTTTTTTTTAACGGTAACACAAATGTTTGTCGCTGGAATAGGATAATAAATTGAACCTTTTTTAAAAAAGAAATGTTAATATTTTATCCTCTGATTAACTTTAGGTTTATTATTTAAGAGTACTGAAGTAAGTTTAATCTTAATTTATTTTATTTGAATTTGCCATATCTTTAATAGAGCAATACATTTTACAAAATATTTCCATTAAGAAATTTGTCACATGAAGTTAATTCGAATTCAATAACTTTCTAAATGCCAGTTTTCTTAAAAAAAACATTATATTACATTTTCATAAAAATTAATTTAAAGAACTAATATGTATTCTTTTATAATATGTTGATTTTTTTCCATCTTTCGTTAAAAATATATAGAGAAGAAAAGATTTTTAAAACATTTAGTCTAAGACATGATTGAAAAAAAAAAGCACAAAATAATAAGATTTGTCGAATAGTACAGAAGAAAAACAGTATTATTATCTAATATAATTTCCATTATTTCCCAGTAATTTTAGAGTCGGGAGAAAATGTTGAATTTAGAATTTTTCAGAGGTGATCGATTTCTAAATATGTGATATGGCTTCACAAAGTTCATTCTTGGGTGAAAATTTAGATTCGCTTAAAAGACGCCTTTGACGATGCAGGTGGATGAACAAGTTATTTTGGATTAGCAGAGGTCTTCAGGAGCGAATAAATTGAAACAAAGAAAGATAGATAGATAGATAGATAGATAGATAGATAGATAGATAGATAGATAGATAATCTACTAAATTAGATATACATAGAAAAACATAGATTGATTTATAGAAAGAAAGAAAGAAAGAAAGAAAGAAAGAAAGAAAGAGAAAATGTACAAACTTAGATATAAGCGAGTATAAAAAAGAAATTATATGATTCAGCACGGCAGGGAATAACTTCAATTACTCTTTTTAGGAAATCTTTTCTCCATCTAAACAAATAAGCTGAAAATGTTTGCTATTCATTGATACGTCTGTGTTCAATCAAAAACAAAATTTAACGCAGGTGTTGTTTGAGTAAGTTGGTTTTTGACATGCTTCACTTTACTGGCACGGGGAATAACGATTCCTGAATTTAATATTGTTACGTACCTTCTTCTGTGATCACGAATCCTTTCTCTTTGGCGCCTTTCTCGTCGCCGTCTTGTTCGTTCATTTGTCGTCTTTTTTTGGAAGCCATCCAGTATTTCAACGGAATAAATCAAAAGACCACGTTTTCATACAAACAGAACTTTATTTTTTGACGACTTACAATTTACTGACATCGGGTTCGGTTTGCTTTCTTTGTCTAATGACATATCAACGCCTGTAGGTTATTTAATGTCAAAGCCTTATTTATAGAAGAACATAAGTGATACTATGTTACTCGGAACTGGGTGGATAAGGGTATCCATACCTTTCCAAACCGTATTAGTCCGAAACTAAGTGGAATCATGAGGCTGGGGTTCGAACTCGTTGACTTGGTCTTTTTCTACCAAAAAGCCGGGAGCATGTCGGAGCAGAGATGGAAATCGATGTAGTCTTTAACTGCTTCCGACTAAAGGATTAAAAGTTAATGATTTCAAGCTTCGATAATCATTACATACACAAGCTTTTAACTGATCCTAAAGTCTCAATTAAATTGGTGATAACTTAATGGTTAGAACCCTTTTTAAGCTTTTCTATATTAAATGCTAAAATTAGATGCCACTAGTTTACTATTTAACAATATCATTGGAGAGTTGAATCTTTTAATCTTGTCTGTACGCAAGAAATAAAGTGTACCATAGAACCAAAGTGTTGTGTTTTAAAGAAAGGAGTCCGCAGAAAAAGAAATACTCAAACTCGAAATTTAAGGGAGAAAAATAGTAGTCGTTTTTTATTCACTTGCACTATAATAGTTGCAGCTCGAAAAGTTCGTTTCGTTATGTTGTTCCCCTCCCTGGGGTTTGGCATTGATCAGTTATTTGATAGTAATTTGAAATTTGAACATTTACTTCTTATCCATCGCATTTACTGAATCTATTCTTTATTGTTCATTCAAATATATGAGGTAAATAAGACAATAAAAAAGCGAATGAAATTAATTAACATAATAAAAGTTTGAAATTAAATAAAGAATGATAAGCTAAGTCAAATAGAACAGACGAAAAAAATGCTAGCTGATCTAATTCCCAATGTTTCTTAATAACTTTAGACAGCATAGTGTCAAGAAAAGTAAAAATCAGAATTTCTTCAGAGGAAATGGATTACTAAACACCTAATATGGCTTTGCAAAGTTCATTCTCGGGTGAAAATTGACGTCCACTTAAGAGATGCTTTTAATGATACCGGCAGATACACAAATTGTTTTGGATTAGTCAAGGTCTTCAGGTGCTATTAAATCAAAACATAGATAGATAGATAGATAGATAGATAGATAATGAACTAAGTTAGATAGTTTGATATACAGAGGGATAGATTGATAGATATACAAATGATAGATAGATAGATAGATAGATAGATATGATAATGAACTAAGATACTTTGATATACAGAGGAATAGATTGATAGATATACAAATGATAGATAGATAGATAGATAGATAGATAGATAGATAGATAGATATGGTAATGAACTAAGTTAGATAGTTTGATATACAGAGGGATAGATTGATAGATATACAAATGATAGATAGATAGATAGATAGATAGAACTAAGATACTTTGATATACAGAGGAATAGATTGATAGATATACAAATGATAGATAGATAGATAGATAGATAGATAGATATGGTAATGAACTAAGTTAGATAGTTTGATATACAGAGGGATAGATTGATAGATATACAAATGATAGATAGATAGATAGATAGATAGATAGATATGATAATGAACTAAGATAGTTTGATATACAGAGGAATAGATAGATAGATATGATAGATAGATAGATATGATAATGAACTAAGTTAGATAGTTTGATATACAGAGGGATAGATTGATAGATATACAAATGATAGATAGATAGATCGATAGATATGATAATGAACTAAGATAGTTTGATATACAGAGGAATAGATTGATAGATATACAAATGATAGATAGATAGATAGATAGATAGATAGATAGATAGATAGATAGATAAGTTGGAAAAAGTAGAAGTATCGAATTAGTAAATAGAGAGATGATTTGATCTACAAGAATATCAAAATCATTGCAGGGAAAAAGAGAAGAAGCTCATAATTTAAGAAATAAAGTTTTGAGTGTGAGAGGAAGGTATATATATATATATATATATATATATATATATATATATATATATATATATATATATATATGGCGAATGAGAGAGAGAAAAAAAGAGAAGGGGAAGTGAAGAAAGAGAATGATGAAGGAAGAGTGAATATAAGGGAGACCAAATATATTTGTGAATGCATTCAGATTCAACATTTCTTTTTTGTATTTTAATTTTTTTTTTTTAGTTGAAAATGTGTAAACTATTAGTTTTAAGGAGTGTTTTCTTTCAGTTTTAAAAAAAACATGAATTTTCTCGAGAGAAAATGTTTTATTATTTCAATTATTTAGTTTTCCTCGTTTTCGTACGTCAACATCTCAAATTAGTTGCTATGAAGGAGCAAATCCTCATTTCTGCAATTAGATTCGACATATTAAACGGCTTATAGAGAAAATAAACTTTGTAAATTCATAAATGGTTACTCAATATCTCAAGTCTATATACAATGTTGCACATTTACGCACACACACACACACACACACACACACACACACACACACACACACACACACACACACATATATATATATATATATATATATATATATATATATATATATATGTATAAATATATTCCCTTATAATATCCAACGCCAATTCAGGCAATGGTGGGGACGGTATATATATATATATATATATATATATATATATATATATATATATAATTATTTCAAGAAAACAAATAATCGGCCACAATCGGATAATGAATTTATTTCCAGCCTCTTATGAACATTGATATGAATCAAAAACACTAAAATATTTTTTAACAGGAACTCATCAGATCGAGCTCTTTACCAGGAATATTTAAATATTTGAAATTTGAATAATCTATTTGTCCTGACGTCATCGTTCTCTTTTCCGTATTTACACACACACACACACACACACACACATACACACACACACACACACACACATATATATATATATATATATATATATATATATATCACAGGAAACTGTTTATTTCTTATACCTTCATTTTTATCCCACAATCTCATTGTTGAGACGAGGAAAATATCTTGATCTTCAGGCTTTTCTCATGAAATTTAATATTCCCTATAGTGTGTCTAATGTCTTTTCCGTCTGCCAGTTTATCTTTCAAGTAAAATTACGGCCATTGAAAATCCTAGGTGTTACTAATGTAACACTGAAATATGTTGATAGGATTGTTGTTTTTTTTTAATTTCCAAAATATTTTGGTTTTTATTGAGGGCTTCTGTTCACAAAGTAAACAAACTTGTCGTCCATCAATTTGTCTAAGTCGATTCTTTATTGCGTATTTAACCGTATAAAGTTGATAAGATAATAAAAAAAAATGATCGAGATTAATTAACATTACAAAAGTTAGAAAATAAGTAAAGAATAATAAGTTTAGTCAAATAGCGCAGACAAAAAAATTGTGCTAACTGATGTAATTTCCAATATTTCTTAATAACTTTAGACAGCATAGTGTCAAGAGAAGTTAAAATCAGAATTTCTTCAGAGGAAATGGATTACTAAACACGTAATGCGACTTTGCAAAGTTCATTCTCGGGTGAAAATTGACGTCCTCTTAAGAGATGCTTTTAATGATACCGGCGGATAAAAAAAGTGTTTTTAATTAGCATAGATCTTCTGGTGCAAATAAATCCAAACATAGATAGATAGATAGAGTTACAGATAGATATGATAATGAACTAAGATAGTTTGATATACAGATGGATAGATTGATAGATATACAAATGATAGATAGATAGATAGATAGATAGATAGATAGATAGATAGAGTTACAGATAGATATGATAATGAACTAAGATAGTTTGATATACAGAGGGATAGATTGATAGATATACAAATGATAGATAGATAGATAGATAGATAGATAGATCGAGTTACAGATAGATATGATAATGAACTAAGTTAGATAGTTTGATATACAGATGGATAGATTGTAGATATTCCAATGATAGATAGATAGATAGATAGATAGATAGAGTCACAGATAGATATGATAATGAACTAAGTTAGATAGTTTGATATACAGATGGATAGATTGATACATATACAAATGATAGATAGATAGATAGAGTTACAGATAGATATGATAATGAACTAAGATAGTTTTATATACAGAGCGATAGATTGATAGATATACAAATGATAGATAGATAGATAGATAGATAGATAGATAGATAGATAGATATGATAATGAACTAAGTTTTATAGTTTGATATACAGAGGGATAGATTGATAGATAAACAAATGATAGATAGATAGATAGATAGATAGATTTACAGATAGATATGATAATGAACTAAGTTAGATAGTTTGATATACAGAGGGATAGATTGATAGATATACAAATGATAGATAGATAGATAGATAGATAGATAACATGGAAGAAGTGGAAATATAGAGTTAGAAAAATAGAGAGATGATTTGATATAATCAACGATACCAACAAGATCAATCTGGCAATGAAAAAAAGGAAGAAAATTAGGATAAAAGAAAAGGAATATTATTAGTGAGAGAGAGGAATATATATATATATATATATATATATATATATATATATATATATATAGGTTGTCTCAATATCATGGGAATCATGTGACTTCTAATAACTATTACTAATAAGGTTGTGTTCTTTTTTATTTCAGATTTGAAAATAGTATACTACGATAACTATTAAGGAAAGATATTTTGCGTCAGTACTTATTTAGAGGTTTGGTTTGGTTTGGTATAGTTTCTTTGTTTAATGGCATATCAACTCTTTTTAGGTTATTTAATGCCAAAGCCATTCTCCTAGAAGAACAGTAGTGGTACTATTTAAACCATAGCCGGGAGGATAAGGGGGTTCATACCTTTCCCAAGGGTATTTGCCTGAAATTGAACGTAATAGCGAAACTGGAGTATGAACTCGCGTACTACGATTCCGCTGTCTATCGCTTTAACCATTACACCACGAGGACATCCCACTTATTTTGAGACAAAAGCATTGAAAACTGTCTAAAAATAGATGTAAACAATTAATTCGATATAATGGTTTATTTCTAAGATACGAAGCTTAAAAAAAAGATTGCATGCGCTGGAAGCTGATATCATAATAATGATAATAATAATAATAATAATAAACAATAATTAGATATCTCTAGCTCAAAGGATAATTTTTTTTACAAATGACCGCCATTATGCTTGCTTCAGTAATAAATTATTATCATATTTGCATCTATTTTTAGACGCTATATATATATATATATATATATATATATATATATATATATCAGGCCATTGACCTGATAAGTAGATTATTCGCTAAGGGTCAAGAAGACCGGGATTCAATCCGAGGTCGAGTCATACCAAAGACGAAAAAGACTGTACTTGATGCCGCCTCTCTTAACACTCAGTATCATAAGGATCAAAAATAAGGTGAAGGAATCTAGAGAAAGGAGTAACACCTTCCCATATATCTCGGTACAGTAGCTATTGAAAATGGAGCCTTCGGGTCACCCCGACTAAGGTCATCAACTTTATTATATATATATATATATATATATATATATATATATAGAGAGAGAGAGAGAGAGAGATAGAGATAGAGAGAGAGTGAGTGAGAGAAAGAGAGAGAGGGAGAGAGAGAAAGAGTGGAGATTGAGAAGAAGGAATATTGAATTTAACGGAGACTAAATATATTTGTTAATATATTCAGATTCAATCTTTTTTTTCTTAATCTTTATATTCAGATGAAAATGTGTAAACTATTAATTTTAAGGAGTGTTTTCTTTCAATATATAAAAAAAAACATCAAATTTTATCGAGAGAATATGTTTTATCATTTCAATTATTTAGGTTTCCTCGTTTTCGTACGTCAACATCTCAAATTAGTTGCTATAAAGGAGCAAATAAATCAAAATGATTGATAGATACTAATTCAGTTCAAAAAGCAGAAAGCATCAACCAGAAAGAAAAGCATACTCGAACATTCTTCTTATGGAAATACACTACTATAACTTCTTAAAGATTTAGATTAACGGATTCAGATATTTCTAGTTTTTGCCACAATACAAATCTTCAGGTATGTTCTACTTTCGAGCTGAAATTTACGAGTTTCTAAACGACCCTCGGAGATAGAGAGATAAATATAACGAGACAGACAGATAGATAGATAGATAGATAGATGCTACTTTCGGTCAAAGAGCTCAAGGTATGAACCAGAAAGAAAAGGACATCTGAGCTTTTTATAGAGGATATATTTTACTACTTCTTAAAAACATAGAATAACTGATTCAGATTTTAAAAAAACAACTTTTTTTTAGCTTTTTTTAGAAGTCGTTATATGTTGCGACAAGAAATATCTTCAAGTACGTTCTTCTTTCGAGTGAATCTTACAAGTTTTGAACGACCCTCGTAGACCGATAGATAGATAGATAGATAGATAGGTATTAACATTAGGTAAAATTATTGGTGGTTTCTTTGATTTATGTACATAAATCTTCATAATTTTATCTTCATTATTTCTGATATATTTTTTACATACTTGTGAACCTAGTAGGTACTACCTCTCCAGCTTTTTTTTTTGTTTGGGGGGGGTCTTTGTTTAAGGGCTTATCAATCTTCGTGGGTTGTTTAATGCCAAATATATCCTTATAGAACACTAGAAATTGTTTCTTTTAACCAATATCTAGAGTATATGGGTATCCCTTCCTTTACAAACGGTACTAGTCGCAAAGCGAGCGGAATTGCGCGACCGAAGTTTGAACTTACTTACTACGATGTTGTGGTCCAGCACGTTAGCCATTACGCCATGGGGACTCCGTCCAACCACTACTGACAATATTGGCCAGAAGGAGAAGACTCCAAACTCTGGGAAGCACGAGAACTGAAGTCATACTACCGGCTATATTCCACTTCTGATTAGTTGATGTCACTTGATCTGGGAAAACAATTGAGATTCCTTGGAAATATAATAAAAAACGACACGTCACCCAGATTTGATTGTTTTAGAACAGCCAAAAGCAGCAAAGACTTTTGGAACTCACAGAGTCGACAGAGGATTCTTTTGCATTGACATAGGAAAGAATACTAATTAAATTATAGCAACTTGTAGAATGTTACAAAAAAAACATAGTACACTTGAAAGCTGATAGAAACTGGAAGTCGGGATTTTGTCGAAGATTTCAAAACGTCTGTTACTTAGAAATCTCAACGAGAGCGTAACAACTTATTCATTATCAGTTATTATTCAACTGCGATAATTTCGAAGTGTGTTGTCATGGTTAAACCTTGATTATTACATCATAGACACAGATATGAGTCACCAAGTGCAGATCGACCGACTATGCCAAGCTCTTATCCTTAATGTCTCGTATTTTTTTATACTCTAGACTACGTACTTAGAACATCGATTGACAAAATCAAAGAAAATGGCTTCGAACTGACGAAGAAAAGAAGCAGAAGATACCCAGCAACAACAATTACCGACGCCGACTACGCCGATGACATAGCGATACTGGCAAATACACCTGACCAAGCCGAAACACTTCTGCATAGTTTGGAACGAGCAGCAGCAAGCATAGGCCTCCATGTTAATGCACACAAAACGGAATATATGTGCTATAACCAAACGGGGGACATCTCCACTCTAGAAGGAACCCCTCTTAAACTAGTAGACAAATTCACGTACCTAGGAAGCAGCGTCGAATCAACCGAAAAGGACATCGAAACGAGATTAACGAAAGCATGGACAGCTATCAATAGGCTATCGACTATATGGAAATCAGACCTAACCGATAAAATGAAACGCAGTTTCTTCCAGGCAGCGGTCACATCGATACTGCTATATGGATGCACTACATGGACGCTAACAAAACGGCTGGAGAAGAAACTAGATGGCAATTACACAAGAATGCTGCGTGCAATCCTGAACAAGTCCTGGCAGCAACACCCCACAACACACCAACTGTACGTCCACCTGCCCCCTATCACGAAAACTATTCAAGTTAGGCGAACCAGACATGCAGGACATTGCTGGAGAAGCAGAGATGAACTCATAAGAGATGTACTCTTATGGATCCCCACACACGGCCGCGCAAAAGCAGGACGACCAGCACGAACGTACATTCAGCAGCTATGTGAGGATACAGGTTGTTGTCCTGAAGACCTACCTAGGGCGATGAACGATAGGGAGGAGTGGCGAGAGAGGGTCAGGGATATCCGTGCTGCCAGCACGATATGATGATGATATGACGAGTATATAGCAAAGGTTTACACGTCGACTCCTGGTAACAATATTGACTATGTATAGTGAACTTTTTTTTTTTGGCTGCTGCATATTCCTTTTTTGTCGGGGAGAGAAGGGCGTAATTCCCTTACTCTACCCTTTTTTTCTGTCCTCATCAAATCGTGGGATTTAATTCCCTTTTCTATTTCCTCACCAGCCATATATATTAGTTTCAACAGGCCTATTCGGAAAACATTTTAAGATTTCATTTATGAACAATGTATAATGGTTTCTTTGGTCTCGAGAAAAATTAACTTTTTATTTGAAATAAGTAATAGAGGTGGCCTTACATAAGGTTTATCTATACTCTCTTTGACTGGAAGTCATTCCCTTCTGGCTCAAACGCGTAATTTTCAATGAACTTTCTATAAAACAAAAACAAAAAAAGATAGATAGACGGACTGGTATGTAAAAAAAAGTAAAGTTGGCGAACTTAGTCGAGGGTGACCCGAACTCTTCTTTTTCAATAGCTACTGTACCGAGGTGTAGGTGAGGGTGCTACTCCATTCCCTGGATTGCTCCACTTTACCCTTACCTTATGACGCTGAGTGTTAAGCATGGCGGCATCAAGTAACATTTTTTGAATCTTTGATATGACTCGACCAGAGATTGAACCCCGGTCTCCTAGACCATTAGCGAACACTCTAGTCATTAGACCACTGGCCTGGATAGGCTAGAATAGATAGAAATATAGAATAAAAAACGGAAATATGAATCAAAATAACAACTGATAAGTAAAATAAAATCAAACCTGCTATGATTTTTAAAAAATCCTTGTAAAAGAAAGACGCCTACGAGAGATAAAGCTAGTTAAGAAATTAAATTAAATAAAATAGGGGTATGACGTAATGGTTAAAGTGTTGGCTTGCGAAATCGAAATAAGTGTGTTCGAAAACCGATCATGCCATTCAGTTCTCTCCCGAACGAAAACCCTTGAAAAAAAAATATGAACACTTTTATTCTTCCTGTTATGCGTTAGATATTATTTCTTATTGTCTTTAATTGGAATCATTTTGAGAAGAGGCTTCTTAATATGAGAATTAATTTTTTCATCTGTTGTGGACTCTTTGTCCACATCTTGGTAGTTTTTGTGTTGTTTCTTCTTCACTACGTTTCGGCCAAATCTCACCTCTGGCCTTCTTCAGGTGATTAACCGCGACCTCGGATATGAATGCTGAGTCTTGTAACCGTATCCCCAGTAATTACTGCCTTCCATAGTTGTTGTCTATCACACCACGTTTACCAAGTAAACCTCTGGCCGGCTTGGGTAGGAATTGAAACCGCTATTTTCTGACAATGCTCACCTGGAACCGTAGAGACTCAACACCTCTATCCGTTGCGCCACATGCCCAGAAGGGCGACTAAGGTTGGATTTTTTGGTCTTATAAATCCAATTATTTGTTCTCCTTATCTGGTGCTCCATAGTCAGGTCCGTACGGAATTTGTAATTGTCTTTAATTGGAATATTATTTCATATCATTTCTACTCTTCATCTACAAGGATGTCTTTCGCATTATATAAACAACACAGGTTAATAGGCTATTAAACAAAGGAACCAAATCGACATTTTGTTTAATATTTTTAGATGAAAAAGTGTAAAACATTAATTTAACTGACTGAAAGATAAAATAACAGAATTATATTAATAATATAATGTAATAAATATCAAAAATGTAAAAAAAAATTAGAAATACTGGAATATTAGGACTCCCAGTATCAATGTATCTTTGCAATAGAAGCATTCTCAGTTACTCGCAGTTTTTATCAACCTTATTGGATTCTTTTTATCTTACACACCGAAGTCGCGTCTTGCGACAACGTAATGATTGCGATTAAAGTAAGAAGAAACAGTAAGGACACGAAGAGATAATGTAATGTTATTGTATTATCTTGAATGTTCGAAATTTTGACATGGCTCATCCGGCACGTGTACGAGCCTATGAACTTTTGCGACAAAGTACACTTACTCTCAAAGATTTGTAACCAGTCCACAACCTTACCAAAGTAAATAAAATAATCAAAAAAATCAATTATCAATAAAGTAATCAATATAATTATTTACCTCCCAAATTATTTTATGGTGTGGTGTGGTGTCTTTGTTTAATGGCATATCAACCTTTGTAGGCTATTTTAATGCCAAATCTATTCTCCTAGAAGAACAGTAGCGGTACTATTTAACCCATAGCAGGGAGGATAAGGGGGTTCATACCTTTCCCAAGGGTATTTGCCTGAAAGCGAACGTAATAGCGCGACTGGAGTACGAACTTGCGTACTACGATTCTGCAGTCCACCGCTTTAACCATTACACTACGAGGACCCCCCCCCAAATTATTTTATGATAGGTTAAGATTGGTTTATTCACTACAGAGAGAAATGCAAGAACAATAATGCTGAAAACAATAAAAGTACTCCCACGACGTAGTCCTTACTTTGCAGCAGTAGCAAGACGGCTTTTTTTGGCGGGGGTGACTTTCTGGAACTGTCTTTTGCTTCGATTCACGTGACATCTCTGACCGGAACCGTGTTGCTGCTCGTGTGACTTTGTGTATGTGTGTCATCGGAACCTGGTTGCTTGACTTCGTTTCTGCATGAAACTACAAAAGACTAAATTGGTAGTAAAATGAAGCCATTATCTCAAATTTTCTAAAAAAAAAAAAAAAGAAGATATTTAAAACACAATGTTTAAAATTTATGGGTATTTTTTTAGTATAGTCTATGTATTAGAACACAGAAAGTACTTACAATTACCTTCTCTTGAAAGTTCTTTTAACACGTTACATATTGTCTTTATCCAGAAAATCATATTTAGATTAAATTTCTTTCATTATCCCATAAAGCCACTGCGAAGAGAAAAGAACAACTCAGGACATTAAATCTCTTTAACAAAGCTTATTTATTTTTAAGCTGTTTATCAATTTCTCAACCTGAGGTGAACGAAATCACTGATTCGATAGTTAAACATTAAATATATTATATGGAAAAAATGATTGTCTACTTATTCTTCAAATAAATGTACTTACCCAACCCATCCCCTACGGGCAAGATGTGACGCAAAGTTAATTTTTAAGCTCAGTATAGCTAGTTTATCGTATAGTTCTCCTACTTTTAGACCAGCTGCCTAACCGAGGAGGAAAAAACCCGGACGGCCCTACTGTTTACCGATAGTTGCCGTAGAGAAGAGGGAAATTCATGTCTTTCTAAAAGGAATTAGCTGGAAATGAAAAGCAGCTATTCGAACAAGATTGCTGTTCGGACGGCAGAATCCTTCATAGGACACAGTTCGGTCAGCTGTGTACTGCAGCTGTATGGATCTGGCCGGGTGTCTCGTTGGGGATTTTCCCTCTAGCTTCAGGGGAGTGTCACCCAAGGCTTTAGCCCGCTTTCGGAAGGGTTAGATTAATTGCCTGACGCCCGAGGCACTCCTCTTTAGGGGAATGCCGACGGGGCCCGAGGTATTTTTGAGAATGCCGGGCGCGTGTGGACGACGGCCCTGCGCCATCCATCTTAAAAAGGCTTTGTGCCATACTCGTCCGGTTGGTGGGCCGGAAGACAGACACCGCTGGAAATGAAAAGCAAAAAGCTGCGTCCCTGATTTTTTATCTGGTAATCAATTCTATTCTCAAAGCCTTCTTAAATGTATCGAATTCATCTCATTGGCTTAATTCTTTCTATATTTAACGTTAAGAGTTCCCAAAAACTGGCATTCTTCTAACTGTTCTACCATAATAAACGGTATACTGGGATATTCTTATTTATATCAATATAGAACCCCAATAAGAATCAACCTGATATTATCGTCGTGAATGTCTGTAGGAGTAACAAGCTAACAATGCACTATAATCAATCTGCATACGATTAATACTTATTCTATTAGTTTATTTCAAATTAGAAGTGGATACCAGTAATTTTTTTTTTATCGAAATAGAGTCTTGTCTCGTTGTAATCTGAACTAAATATATAAATATGAAGACATTTCTAGAGCATGGAAGATCAGAAAAATTTCCAAGATGGGATACAAAAATGTTCTCACGGTTTCTAAATATGTTGTAAAGCAGAGAAAGACAACAACTTTGATGTATACAAACATAATACGCTTCTTTCCTTTTCCTTTAATTATCCGAAATATACATATGGGTAGAGTGAGAAACGATTGAAGACGGATGAAATGTATAGATACAGGGATGACTGCGCGGTTCTTATGTGAAAACTCTCCGCTTTTCTGCCCAGGTTAAAATCTTCCTTGGTTTATATGATTTTCCGGACGCCCACGCCAATCCGTGTGGTCATACTTAACGCCTACATGTTGCACGTGGATAAGTATCCTTCTAGCCTGCCACCCACGCAACTTATGTGATTTTTCCGCCGGAAAATGATCTGCGTCCTGTTTACTTTAGGAAACAGGTGCTCTTCCTGTTATACCTCCCACGTATCTTATGGGGCATGTCTAAAGAATATTTCTGTCAATATCCGACAGATACACTCAAAAATAAGTTCACCTAGCGAACGTATAGAAAATTTTCATTTTAGATTCATGTAGAATCTGTGTTTGGGAGCCGTTTTATCTATTTCTCTTCGTGTGATTCAGTTATCATTGTCATGTCATCTGATGGTTTTTTTCGATTATTTTTTTCTCATGGTGAATATTGTATCTTTCTTAAAATCGTGACTGTTTCAATGGAATTGTTGTTCTACAAATATTTGTTTTAGAATAGAGATTTGATACTGCGCCTATAGTTATCGAGTCGAAAGTAAATTGTCCATTCTGACTTTACCAATATATTGTTTTTGGCAGCATTACCTGTCCAGTAAATAAATTACATTTTTGCATATTCAATTAGATTTATGGTAATTTAAAACACTTATCTTTTTTTTTTTTTGTTTTGAAGCAAGTAAATGAGTTATTTGACTTGAAATGTTTGCAGCATTGATTGTTCTTGATGATAAAAAAATTTAGGAGATTTTATTATGGATTACATTAGTACTTGTGTAATTGCCATCTAGCTTCTTCTCCAGTCGTTTTGTTAGCGTCCATGTAGTGCATCCATATAGCAGTATCGATGTGACCGCTGCCTGGAAGAAACTGCGTTTCAAGTCCTGGCAGCAACACCCCACAAGACACCAACTGTACGGCCACCTGCCTCCTATCACGAAAACTATTCAAGTTAGACGAACCAGACATGCAGGACACTGCTGGAGAAGCAGAGATGAACTCATAAGAGATGTACTCTTATGGATCCCCACACATGGCCGCGCAAAAGCAGGACGACCAGCTCGAACGTACATTCAGCAGCTATGTGATGATACAGGATGTTGTCCTGAAGACCTACCTAGGGCGATGAACGATAGGGAGGAGTGGCGAGAGAGGCTCAGGGATATCCGTGCTACCAGCGCGATATGATGATGATGATGATGACATTAGTACTAAATACGTTGTTGCTTCTTATATATCGTATATAAATCTCTCCATACGAGTAGAATGTAACACAAGGTCTTTTAAAGGGGAATTTAACTGGTCTGAATTCAGAGATTTCCTTCTAGACTTGTTGTTATAGTAAAATTAAAGAGCACAGTCTGCCCTACAATTTACTTATAGATGGAAGTTGGATTGTTGGATGATGTTTGCACTATGTGAAATACAAACGGCCTCGTCCAGGAATTGAAATTGTGTCACCGTGTCCATTTCCTAATACTCTAACCATTACACAATGAATATATATAAGTTATCCACCGTCGAGTAAGGAAAGACGATTGGCTAAAAACATATACGTACACTGAGCACATCCAAAAAGTTATGATTCATTATAATTAAATCATGTTCCTTTCGGAGATGACAGTGAATCAAAAAAATTGGTAATACTTTCAGCACTGCATAAATAGGAGATTTGGTTAGAAATTTTTTAAAAACTCTCACGAATGAAAACAATAAGAGAATTGGGTTGAAATAAAATATCTACTGAAACAATAGGAGTGATTTTTATTCACATGGTGAAACTAATTATGTTTGGGAATGTAAAGCAGACGTCTCCTGGTATGAAAAGATCTTCGGGTAAGATTCAAAGCACAAACATTGTATAAACGTCAATTCTTTGAGGAGAGCATAGTTATTTTCTTGTATAAAAACTTGCTAGCATGTTTAATTAATTAGTATCTGCACGATAGCAAAGAGAGAAAACATGACATGCACATTGGGTACGTATTCTCATCTTTGCTATAGTAGATAAAAAGAATATTATATAGGTGCGTTTCCTGTTTGGATTGTTGTATTTTCATTCGGAAGAGCAAAAAATTAAAAAAATATAAAAAAATAAAACAAATAAAATAAAATAAAAAGTAAAAAAATAAGAGGGCGTAGGGATGAGCATGACTAGCAGTTTTTTGTAAGAAACGAAATGCAAATATAGTCAATATGTTATTCATGCAACAGGCGACACTTTAAGTCACCCTTGTCGACGAAGCTTAGAATACACTTACCGTTTCCCCTTCAAATAAGTAAGACGCATCATCTCAAAATAGCATAAAGCGCTGTTCTATTTATCAAGTATCTTATTAATCATCTTAACCATCAAGTTGCACTGTGAGTACGGAGTTCCCTGACTCTCTTTCGTTATTCATCCCTATCGTTGATTATTCCGGGCAAGTCCTTTAGGCTGCATCTTTTGCCCGCACAAATCTTATCTATGTAAGAACTGATGCGTCGGCCAACACTGGAATATATTCATGTGTTGGAGTCCCTTTAAAGAACGTCACTTATGAGTTCGATTTTACTCTTCCAGCAGTGTTCCACAGCTGCTGTTTTTTGGGGGGTGGGGTTGCTTCTGGGAATTGTTCAAGAAAGCCCGAAGTATTCTTTTTAGTTCCCATCTAGCCTTTTCTCTATGTGTTTTCTTTGCGTCTATGTAGTGCATATATATAGTAGTATTGACACAGCTGGGTAGATATATCAATATATCATAGGGTTGTAGCCCCGGAAAGGGTCATTAATGAAAACACAAACACGGGTGTTAGAATACAGATTATATTACACAAGAAAGATAGAGTTACATTGAAAAGGGAAGAAGTCTCGTACAGTTCGTATAACACCGATAGTGATCTGCGGTATTTGATGCACGCCCCACCTTACGGGCATGTATGGCACAAGGCCTTTTTTTGGGTGGGACCGGGCGCAGGGCCGTAGCCCACACGCGCCCGGAGTTTGCCAAAAATGCCCTCGGCCCCGTCGGCATTCCCCTTGTTAGGGGCGCCTCAGGCGCCGGGCAATGAACCCAACCCCCCTCGGAAGGGGGTAAAAGCCTGGGGGGAAGGCCCCCTGAGGCCGAAGGAAATCTCCAGGTACCGAGACACACTCGGCCAGATCCGTGCCGCAGATAACACGGCCGGCCGAAGTGCTACCCGGCAACTGGAGAGGTTCAGACCGATAGTGATCTGTCTTTCTGGCAGCGAAATCTCTGTACTAATAACGGTGAGAAGAGTCCATTATAGTAAGATGGATAAGGTTCCCACTACACATAGTCTGTGGTAACATACGTAAAACTATGAAGATTTAACGTCTTTTTTTTCTTTTTTACATAGGTTCATCTTTATCGAGTACATCACGTATGTTATATTTATAAATATTCATTTTATAGCAGACGTATAGTTTGTTTTGTTTTTTTGTTTTTATGTCAGATACAGTTGAGTCTTAAAAAATAGAGAAAAGAGTATATCTATATATTTTCAGTATGTTCAAATTTTTGTGGTAGTTTATTTCAAAAAACATTTTTAATAAATAGAAACTTAATTAAAGTTTCCATTAATTTCTCAAGGAAAAGCATAAAACGCCATCTTTGACAAAATCTGACTGAAACTTTTTAAATAAATAAAAAAAAATTCTCCTGCTAATTTTATGCTTAATGCAATCCAGTCATTAGATTAAAAAAGAGACTTTTACGATATCTTCACTAAGATTCTGCTAAACATTAAATTATACTATTAATTAATCTATTAGAATTATATCATTTTGGCATTTTTAATCTATTAGAATTAGCCTTGTTGAGTAGGCAGTATAATACGCCAACTGCATCTCTACAGAGAGGTAAGACCATACCAGCAACTTTCCCGGACATGACACTAAACTATCTGATGCTGAGGTTCCAGTCGTTGAGCTTTGGGGAATGTGGAGTACCCATTCATTGACATTATTCCCAGGTTCACTTTGTCTTGGTGTGATACTACCTGTTATGACCCCATCTATATGTCAAATAGAATTATTTAATCACTTACTTTACTAGAAACTATTTAATTATCTGCAAAGAAATAAACGAAATTAAATTCAATTATTAGAATTATACAGAAATACTTGAAACTGTATAAAAACAAAGTATGAGACTTAAATATGATACAAATATTTGATAAACAGAATCGTTAAAATAAAATAGTTATACAGGCTGACTTAAAAATGTTTCCTACAAATTATTCCTTTATATATATATATATATATATATGTTCTTCAATACACTAAATCCGGATTACATTTTTCTCCTATTGGATCAGATGAAGTCCTGTTAAAAATTATTTTAGAGTTTTTGATTCATATCAATGCCCTTAACAGGATGGAAATAAGTTTATTATCCTAATGTGACCGAATATTTTTTCTTGAAATATATATATATATATATATATATATGGCCTCAAACGACTTTTAAGGACAAATATGGAGATGCTTGTAGTGTAACATTCAAAATGTACTCGTTTTCTTTTTCAAGAAACGGTTGCTATGATATCAACAGTCGAAAGTAAACGCGGTTTTAAATCACAAACTGCACTAAAAGGAAGATAAATGAACATCCAATGTAATATCTGCTTTTAGTTGATCTGGAATATATATATATATATATATATATATATATTCTTTTAAATACCCTGTCCGGTACCAAATGTTGTTTGGTAGCGCCAGAAGTGCCAGTACCGCCTTGAGCTACCGAAACTATGTTATCAACCTGGTTGGCGGTTGATGAGGGCAGGGTATCGCACGTGCTTTCACACGTTGTATGATGAAAATTTAAAAATGTACTTACTAAAACGAGTTCAAATCCTAGACGAGGCTGATTGCATTTTACGTAGAACTAGTACTCATAGGAGAGATATGAATCCAACTATTCTCTTTGGCAAACTGGGCTCTTTAACGTGGGTATAACAACCAGTATATAAGAAGTAAAACTTTGAGTTCGAACTTTTAAAACTCCGCTTAAAACTGACCATGGGTATCATGTTGCTTTTGTAGAGGGTTTATGTAAATACATACAAGGGTTGACATGCTATAAAACACAACCAACCAATCTATTAGAATTGTAAGTTCTGGAATTCTTTTTTAATTATAATTTTGAATGCACATTGTAGATTCTGAAACTTTATCAGATCAAACTCTTTTTGATTAATCGTGTAATATAAATACAAAAAAAAAAAATAACAGCGTTACAAACTTCATACGTTTACGTATGTTGACACGTACATTGATAAACTGACTCAGTCGAATTACTTTTTTTATTAGTAAATATGCTTCTAATCCACATTTCAACGTCGTCATTAAATATTATATAACAAACTTTAAGTTGAGGAAATTTTAAGATTGAATAGCTATTTAAATTAAATTAGAAAATGATAATTAAGCACAATTAATTACCTACACCATTTAAATGAGTGAAAATGTAGGGGCCATTTTATTGATTGAAAATTTGAATTCCTTGAATGATAAACATTAAAGGAAGGCATCTGCTCTTCTGAAATAGGTATAATAACAATTCTACTGCGTTTAAATTTAATTCTACAGAATTTAGATTTAAACCGTAATAGCAGAAAATGTTATATGTAGATGTCAAGAAAGAGATCCGTGGTGTTGGCCCATCCTGATTATTATTATTATTATTATTATTATTATTATTATTATTTACTCATTAGAGTTTTTCCGATCAGCGTTAGCCGATGGTCTTTCACTGGATTTTGAGTGACAGCAAGTCTCCTCAAGTCTCCTGGACTCTTCTCAGTATTCTGGCTGTTCTCAATTATGTTGTAGTTTGAATGGTCTCCACTCGTTCGCGAACTTCCAAATCCTCAAGTCCCTTTAATAATGCTTTTATTAGTGTACCAAAAGCACTAATCAGGTTTGGTATAGTTGTCACCTTCATGTTCCAAAGTTTTTTCAATTCCCTAGCAAAATCCAGGTACTTATCCTTCCTTCCGCATTCTTTCAGTTTTATTCTGTGGTCAGTCGGAACAGAAAAGTCGACAATTTTGAAAATTCTCTTTTGTTTAATATTATAAGGTCTGGTCTTCTGGCCGAGATTAGGTGATCCGTCTGTATGTCAAAGTCACAAAGGATTTTATGCGTGTCATTTTATGAGACAGATACTGGTTTGTGCATATACCATTTGTTCGCATAGTCAAATTTAAATTCCTTGCACATCTCTCAGATCACCTTGCCGACCCAGTCGTGTCGAGTCTTATACTGTCTCTGTGCTAGTTTGCTGCATTGCTTATAGTGTGATTGATGGTTTTATCTCGGTCACCGCATAGCCATAGCCTATTTTGCTATTTTGTTGCGTCTTATCCATTCTCGTTTTGATATGATTGGTTCTTATGGCGTGGTTTTGTGCTGCTATTTGGAGAGATTCTATTTCTCTCTGAAAGTTTCCTTTTCTTAGCCACGTCCAGGTTTTCTCGAGTAAGATCTTGTTTATTAGTCGTTTAAAACACCCATAAAGTTGTTTTTCTACCCATTTTTGTTTCTTAGTTATTGTCATTCTGTTGTCTATCGTGTTGTCAGTATCGTTTCCGATGGCAGTAATCAGTCCTCCTTCGTGTTTTTCTATGTAGTCTTCGAGTCGTTGTATGGATACGTCAACGCTGTCATCAATGCTAGTCAGTCCTCTTCCTCCTTTTCTTGATACATACGATGTGTCAACGTCGTCTCTGGGATGTAACGCCTTATGCATGGTCATTAATTTTCTTGTTATTCGGTCCATTTGTTCAAGTTCTTCTCTGGTCCACTTCAAAAAGTGTTCGGAATATCTAACGAGGGATACATCCTAGGTATTTATTGCTTTGTTAAGGTTTCTGCAAGACAGTTTTGTCTCGAGTAGCTTTCTAGTTCTCCTGATATATTCTTTTTGAATTTTGTCTTTCATTTACACTTGTTTGATGGTGTCAGCCTCCAAGATGCCAAAGTATTTGTAGGTTTCCTTTACACCGAGCGTTCTAATCTTGTCTTGATTTGGTAGTTCCATTCCGTCAGTTATATGTCGTTTGCCACTTTTCATTACAAGCATGGCACATTTTTCTAAGCCAAATTCCATCCCTATGTATTAACTGTATATTCTCACTGCGTGTATTAGATTTTCCAGTTCTTTTTCATTTTTTGCCAATATATTGATGTCATCCATGTACAATAAGCGATTGATCTTTTCCTGCGATCTACTAAGTTTGTATACGGCTGAGGATTTTCTGAGGGTGTGGTTAAGTGGCATCATCGCAATCATGAATAATAACAGTAACGGTGCATCTATTATTATTATTATTATTATGAAAATAGGATATATTATAGATTTTGATATTGAATTTTTATTTTATTTTAAAGTAAAGCAAACTTCAATTTTGATTCTCAAAGACAACAATCTGTTTTTACTTAAACAAACAAAGAGCAACATTAATACCTCAGGCTAAGATTAAGCTTTGGCTTTGATTCGGATCCATTTTGTGTGTTGATTGATTAGTTGATTTTAATGGCATATCATCATGGATGGATCTATTTTAATTTCTGAGAATAGAGAATAGCGTTGAATTTTTTGTATGGTTAAGATTTTTACTTTTTATAAAGTGTTCTATCGAATAGAAATCATTTTGAAAGTGAAATTTTTCATTAACAGATAGATGAGATCCTAACTGGTAGTAAAACTTCGAACCATAAGTAATGGGAGTAATGGCAATGAAGACGTACTCCATAATCCTTTGAGCATCATAACTGTGGCCCGTGGTGTAATTGTTATCGCCGTAGGAAATGAACACGGCGACACGAGTTCAAATCCTGAACGAGACTGATTGCATTTCACATAGCACTAATACCCTTGGGAAAGGTATGAATCCAATTATTCTCCCTCCAGCTATGGGTAAATAGTAGGACAGACTAGGTTCTTCAGCCTTGGTTAGGCAACTAGTCTAGGAGAAGGAAAACTCTGAATTCAAACCTGTTAAACTCCGCTTAAAAATTGACCTTGTGTCATATCATGTCTTAGCGGTGGAGTTGGTAAATAGGATAACTGTGGCCCTCCCATCAGATGTAGTTTCGTATTCTACTCAGGTCACCCCATTTCTAAGGAGTCAACAGAGGATATAGCAGGTGTATTTTAAGCCCTACCGACAGAGATATTCTAACATCAAATCCTGGGATTCACACTGTGTGGTAGCACCTCCCCATTTTTCCAGAGTGGTTGGACATGTGCGTGTCGCTTTAAAATCATTATACGTCGTAGACTACCCTCCAGACGATTTAATTAAATATGGACTTCGCGCTGGGTGATTATCTAATCTTGACAGTTGACTTTCTGTTGAATTCTATTCTTCGTGTTCTTCTTATCCTATTTGGATTTGAGGAACAGATACGTGACAGCCAACCCCTAGCACTTGGCTACATCAGCAATGCTTACTATTTCTTGTTCTAATTAGAAAAATCACAGCTTTCAGAACATTTGCTGCATGTGCATGCATGTGTGTTTTAAAAAAATTGCCGGCAAGTTCTCGGCGTAACCAAGACGAGGATGACATTACATTATTTGTTTTTATATAGTTTTGGTCTGATTGATTGACTGATTTTAACGGCTTGTCAACCTGACTTGGGGTATTTTAGGCTTGGAGGTTAGGGAAGTGCACACATTATACATTTATTCTTACATGTTTTCATTAGCTGTTGCTAAGGAGTTTTTCGTCAACAATAATTTAATTTCAAATAGTACTATATAATGATAATAATGTAAAGGTTTAAGTACTTACTTCCATTGAATAATATCCATCTGTTTACGCTCAATCGTATGGTTTCAAGTAATTAATAATAATCATCATCATCATGTCGTGCTGGTAGAACGGATATCCCTGACCCTCTCTCACCGCTTTTCCCTATTGTTCATCACCTCAGGCAGGTCTTCTGAACAACATACCGTATCCTCACATAGTTGCTGAATGTATGTTCGTGCTGGTCGTCCTGCTTTTGCACGGCCATATGTGGGGGTCCATAAGAGTACATCACTTATGAGCTCGTCCCTGCTTCTCCAGCGGTGTCCTGCATGTCTGGTTCGTCTAATTTGAATATTTTTCGTGATAGGAGGCAGGTGACATCTCCACTCTAGACGGAATCCTCTTAAACTAGTAGACAAATTCACTTACCTAGGAAGCAGCGTCGCATCAACCGAAAAGGACATCGACACGAGGTTAACGAAAGCATGGACAGCTATCAATAGGCTATCGATTATATGGAAATCAGACCTAACCGATAAAATGAAACGCAGTTTCTTCCAGGCAGCGGTCACATCGATACTGCTAAATAGATGCACTACATGGACACTAACAAAACAGCTGGAGAAGAAGCTAGACGGCGATTACACAAGAATGCTGCGAGCAATCTTGAACAAGTCCTGGCGGCAACACGCCACAAGACACCAACTGTATGGACAATTAATAATAATCATTAGTAAACTCTTATAGTTTCATTTAAGTATTTGTAATACAAATAATTAGCAGTTATATAAAATCAAATATTTTCTATTGAATACAAATCATTTTAAAACTGATCTATTTGACCCATAAGTAGAACCGTAACAGGTATTGCCACTTCAGGTCAGAGTGGGCCTAGGAGTATTGTCACTCCACATTCCTTAGATTTTCAAAACTAACGACTTCCCATCAGATACAATATAGTGTCAGAAACAGGACACTTTATGGAGAGTTTTTCTCTCATCAATTCTACATTAAAATAGGACTGTAAAAATAAAATTAGCTCATATATATTCATACGATTTTATTTCTGGTTACTGAATCGTTCAAATTAAGTATATCTTTTCAGAGTTTCACTGCTATTTCATTTTGCAATAGGTAATTTCTAATTATACTTGTTTGGATTCTATAACTGGAGCTTCATAACTGGAGATTATGTGAAATTTAAAGACACCCCAATATGGGTCGTAAGAAAGAATAAGCAACACGGTAAGACGTTTGAATACGTTTATATAAGAAGTGCGAAAGAGTTGGTAAATTATATTCCTTTAGCGGTCAATAGTCTTTAAGAGAACAAAGTTAAAAATCATAATACACTTATCTGTGATTGATGAATGTCTGGTTGTCTATTTGTATATTTTCTGGATGTGTTTAAAACTGTTTTAAAAGGGGTGGGAATATTTGGTTTCGTAAGGCTTCTGGGTTCTTTTTGTGGAGTTAGGTGTTCTGCTAACGCCTTTTGTTAACAGGCTGTCTTTTTGTTACATACCCAGATATGTGAATGTGTGAAAAAGACATAGGGAATCCGAAGTACACGCGAATCACTTTACGACTTCTTAGTTCAGGTACGAAACTTTTTATTACCTTTGAGTTAAAGGTTTTTCGGCATGAGAATATAGAGACACAATCTTTCTATGCAGACTGCTTTTACATCGTCAGCTCTCAACCCAACCAACGCGCGGCGCACGTAGCGCACAAAGTCGTCTGGCTGTGAATCTCGACTCTTTCGTTCGGAGGCAGAAACTCAACTCACTGCTTTTTCTCAAATCCCCAAATCCTCAGCCCACACTTCCGGTGCGTGACGTCACTCACATCCCCTGGTCTCAATTCTTATCTGGCATTTTTATTTTGACATCTCTGAATGACACATCCTCTCCGCTCGCGCGTGAACACCTGCGTTAATGTTGCACCTAACTAACGCATGCGCTAGGTGAAAGGTTCTCATCCTAACTAAACTGAAAGGCAAGATATACAAAACGAAATCCCTCCGCAGTTATATTACATTTATACCACGTCTCACCTTGTGGTGAACTTGTTCACTTCTGGTTCGTCTGTCAGTGCCTAAGTCACTTCTGCCAATCTCTGTCACAAGTCTCGTGATCAAATCCCTTCCGTCCTGCCTTCTCTCTCTGCCCTCGGCCTATTTTCATCCGGGTACACAACCGCCTAAGGATAACTCGTAATTTTCTTATAAGATCGAGTATTTCAGGGCTTACTTATCTCGCTAGGTGGTGGGGGTAAAGTCAGTAAATTGTAAGCCCCGTCGGCATACCCTTGAACTGGGTAAAACGACTTGAGAAACGACATTTTAAGCATATTAAACCGTGCGATAAATACACACGTCTCTTGACTCTAGAATATCTCTTTTTTAGTCAAGTTGATAATTTTTCAACACCAGTTTGAAATAACATGCCGCCATTTGAATCTCCAGAACGAGATTATCATACTTTTCGTTTGATAAAAGTCTTCAGACAGACAAATTAGACCGTCTGCGGCAATTACAAAAGTGTATTCAGAATTCATTTGTCAGACTCGTCACAAATGTTTTACGGCTAGCGTTACTGTAGCTAAAACCAATCTGTTTATTGTGAGAATGTTGACTCGTCTTGATATCTTTTTCTGTTAATGAAAAGGAGTTGTTTTTTTTTTCTTCCTGAGGAAATCTATTCCCCCAGGAAAGACGTATGATCACAAACAAAATGAGGTATCTCAAAATAACAGACGGTAAATAAAAGATGTACTGAGAATCTATTATGGATTTCGTGCTTCCCACAGAAAAATTAATGCTACAAAGTCAGTCTGTTCAGTTCGTGGCAAGGATTAAAATGGCTAAACTAACATCTATTATTCACTTCTGTTTCACTGTATATACTTAACATACACACACACACAAACAAACATTGCCCAGTCGGCTGGGGCTGTAGAATACACCGGCTGCTTCTCTGCAGAGGGGTAAGACCCCCCCTAACGAGTGTCCTGATATGACACTAAACAATCTGATGGTGAGGTTCCAGCAATGCTGGAGCTTTGGGGAATGTGGAGTACCCCTTCATTGCCATTGCTCCCAGGTCCACTATGGCCCGGAGTGGTAGCACCTGATAAGGGTCCTATCTATGGGTTAAATAGAATTAACAGCATACTTATGCTAAAATGAATTGTTTCAGTAAAAATGAATAGTTTGAAATAGAAATGACTTTTACAATTAAACCGTACTTAAATTTAAACTGTGTGCTTATGCTTAACTGATTTATTTAAAATAGAACTGTTTTTCGACATTAAAACTGTACTTACACTTGACCGAATTGTTACATACAACTGCTTGAATAGTTAGAAATGGAAATGTTTTGACCATTAAACTGTGTACTTATGCTAAATTGAATTGTTCTAAATAGAACAGACTATTTACATAAAAATGGATTTGGCGTTAAATAACCTACAAAGGTTGATATGCCATAAAACCCAACAAACCAACCAACACACACACACACACACACACACACACACACATATATATATATATATATATATATATATATATATATATATATAGTGGGGTGAAATAAATATTCGTATATATGAAATTAATGCCATATATTCGTATAAATGAAAATGAATAAATGGCTTTAATGTGCGTAAGATTAATTGTAACTAAAGTTTATTTACACATATTAGTAGAATCTATCCTTATAAAGTAAGTTTATATGAAAATTTTGTTCAAGCTATGTTTGAAAGATATGTTTAAAAGATGAAAATAAAAAAAATTCATATGTACAAATATTGATTCAACCCCCTGCATAATATATATATATATATATATATATATATATATATATATATATATATATATATATATATATATATATATATATATATATATATATATATATATATACTCTTCGGAGTACAAAATTTAATTACCGCGACAAATAGAGCCAAAAATCTTTTTAGTATGAGAATAAAAGGATAAAAAAGAGGGAAAAAAAATAACGAACCAGCCAACCGGTTTCAATCTTTGCTCAACTGAGCGAAAACGAGGATAATATTGAATAAAACGCTTTTATTATCATAACGAGAATTTGTCCCTATATATATATATATATATATATATATATATATATATATATAAGGTATTCTTCAATCAAGTAAATCCGGAGTAGAGAACAATTCCGTCGAGACCAATTAGATTATTCAATGTTCGAATATTTAAATATTCCTGGTAAAGAGCACAATGTAAATAATTTCACAGAGCAAATAAACTATTACAAGAAAAAAAACAATATTCATTCGCATCAGGATAATGAATTTATTTCCATCCCGTAAAGTGCATTGATATGAATCAAAATTCAATTTATTGTTCGTGTTGTACCGAAAGAAGTTCTGTTAAAATTAGTTTGGGAGTTTTTAATTCATATCAATATTCTTAACAGGATGAAATAAACTTCAAATCCTAATGTGACCGAATATTTTCTTCTTGAAATAATTATATATATATATATATATATATATATATATATATTTTCTTTTTTTTGGTCCAGTTAAACCGGAGTTGGGAGTAATTCCATCAGGACAAGAAGGTATTCAAGCATGAATATTTAAAATTTTCCTGGTAAAGAGCTCAATGTACCAATAATACAGAGCAATAAATTCTTTAAGAAAAACAACGAAACCGGTCACATAGGATTATAAATTTATTTCAATCCTGTTACGCATTTTTGAAATTTCCAAAAACACGAAAAAGTAACAGGACTTCTTCAGATCATTTTGGATAAAAAAATTGAATAGACACATGGTAGTAAGAGGGGATAGTATGAGGGAGTTCATCGACAACGACACAACGATCAACCACTACAATGCTACAGCAGCAGCAGCAGCAGCTACTGCAACATTAATAGCAGTGACGCCACCGAGGACGTGAGACACGCGAGGCGTGTTTCGGAAGAAGCAGCGAATCCCCAAGACTCCCTCCCAACTCTTCGACTCCCTCATACTATCCCTCCCACTACCATGTGTCTATTCAATTTTTTTTATCCAAAATGATCTGAAGAAGCCCTGTTACTTTTTCGTGTTTTTGGAAATTTCAAAAATGCGTAACAGGATTGAAATAAATTTATAATCCTATGTGACCGGTTTCGTTGTTTTTCTTAAAGAAAGAGTATATATATATATATATATATATATATATATATATATAGTGCCATAATGATTGGACACATTTCAAATTAAAATATCTTGGTAATCTCAATAATATTGATTGGTAGATTGGGTTTTATAGTGTATCAACCTTTGTAGGTTATTCAATACCAAATCCTCTTTATACAAATATATATGATTTGTAAACGAATAGTATTTTTTGAACGAGACTTAGCAATGGTTTGTACTCAGTTAAATCATTTCAAGTATTTCAAGCAAAGACGAATAGTTTGAATTGCTCACAGTTAAACAGTATCAGATATTGCTATGTAAGTAAAGTAAAGTTGGCGACCTTTAGTCGAGGGTGACCCCAAGTATCCCTTTTCGATAGCTATTACAACATGGTGTAGGGGAGGGTGCTACTCTATTCCCTGGGTTGCACCACTTTACCCTTGATACATACCTTAAAATTTTGCGTGTTAAGCAAGGAGGAATCAAGTGCCATTTTTGAGTCTTTGGTATGACTCGACCTTGAATTGAACCCAGGTCTCCCGGGACATTGGTGAACACTATGCTACGTAATAATAATCATTCAATTCAACTTCAATCCTTTGTTTGTTCTCGGTTAAATGATTTCGAATAATTTCAACTTCCTTATATAATCTAAGACTTGAATATTAATCAAGAAGACAAAGTATTTAAACTCTCTCTCACTCTACTTCTCTCTCTCTCTCTTTCTCTTTCTCACTTTCTCAATTCAAACACAAAGCAGCTTTGCAAAGCAATTGTTGAACCATTTGGTTACTGAACTATGATCTACTGCCCTAAACCTTTGGCACAATAAATATTTTTGTGTTGCTTAGTGATGGCATGTGGCCTAGTTGGCTGGGGCACTAGAATACACTGACTGCATCTCTGCAGAGGGGTAAGACTTCCTTAAGTCTTATTGCAAAATAAAATAGCAGTGAAACTCTTAATTTGAACGATTCAGTTACCAGAAATAAAACCGTATGAATATATATGAGCTGTTTTTATTTTTACAGCCATATTTCTATGTAGAACTGATGAGAGGAAAGACTCTCCAAAAAGGTGTCCCGTTTCTGACTCTATAATATATCCTATGGGAAGTCGTTAGTCTTGAAAATCTAAGAAATGTGCAGTGCCTTGTCATTGCCAATATTCCCAGGCCCATTCTGACCCGAAGTGGCAGTACCTGCTACGGTTCCGCTTATGGGTTAAATAGATCAGTTTAAAAATGACCCAGTCGGGTAGGGTTGTAGAATACACTGACTGCATCTATACAGGGGAGTAAGACTCCCCAAGAAGGGTCCTAGATATGACACTAAACAATCTGATGGGAATGTTCCAATAATGCTGGAGCTTTAGGGAATGCGGTTATCCCATTATTTCCATCGCTCCCAAGTCCTCTCTGGCCCTGAGAGGTAGCACCTGATACAGTCCTATCTATGGGTCAAATAAAACTAAACTGTGTAAATACGCTTAACTGAATTGTTTGGAATAGAATTGTCTTTGACATTTAAACTGTGTACTTATGGTAAACGGAATTGTTTGAAATAGACTTGTTTATAAGTATAAAATGGATTTGGCATTAAATAACCTAAAATGGCTAATATGCTATAAAACACAACCAAACCAAGTCCTAGATATTATATATATATATATATATATATATATATATATGAACAGAGATAGATATTAACACAAAGATGTGTACTTTTATACCGTGTACGATTGCCACGTGTAATTCCTTTTAACACGTGCTTTTATGCTATATTATAAGACTGAGTAGTAACTTTTTGACTTTTTTGTCTGATGATAGTGCACATTGCATGAAACTTAATGTAACAGACTCCTTGTGTTCATAATTTAATATTTTTCAGAGTTTTATTCCTGCTCTGTAATCGTAGGCGTCAAGTATCTTTACTAACACACACACACACACACACACACACACACACATATATATATATATATATATATATATATATATATATATATATATATATATATATATGATAACTGAAATTGGTCTCAATTCAACATATTACATTTTCGCTTGATTCGCAATTCCACTTAGCCATGGGCAGTTGTTCACTGAATTTACAATTAATGTAAAACCTGCTTCACACAGTCTTTGAAACGTGCTTAATTGTCATGCTCAGATCCAAAGATTCACACATGGGACGCTTGAAATCTTTTATATTCTAATTAATATAACGTAATTGTTTTAAAGGGATGAACTCATTTTTAGGCGTCGTATTGTTTTTTGTAACGGCAATGTTTAGGTTGATTGATGGGAAAGCCTGTGTGTACTCCATAAAGAAAATTAAGCCGGTATTTTAAGAATGTTCCACAAAATAGAAGAGTCTTCCCATCATGCACCATACACAGCAGAAGATGAAAAGGTTATCTTTAAAAGTGTAACGACTTGGTTAGCTGATCAAATGGGTGAAAACGTGGCAATGACCCAGAGGTCCTGACACTGTGTTTATTCATCCTAACTTATATATACAGTGACATGCATAAGTATTAGGATGCACGTTATTTTCTATTATAACTCTAGTTTATGTTCGCCATTTTGCCTGATATTTGGTTAGTAATATCTCGTAAAGTTGTTTTAGTTGTATATGGAAGGAAAATTAAAAACTCATGGTTGAATCCATTGTTTTTTGTCAAAGTTCAAAATTACCCTATACAAAAGTATTGGATACATCAATTTAATATTTTGTTGCGTAGCCTTTTTTTTTATTTCACTGCCTCCAGTCTCTTTCAACAGTTAACCACAAGTTTTCCACTCAGATCCAGCGTTACTTTACCCCATTCTTCCTTGCATAATTCCTCTAATTGTTTGATATTTTGTGGATTCAGCTAATGATCTTTAACCTTCAAAGTATTCCACAAATTCTCAATTGAATTCAAGTCAAGAGACTGACTTGGCCAATTGACAGTACGAATACCACTATTTTCAAACCATTCCTCTGTAGGTTTTGCGGTATGTTTGGGATCATTGGCGTGTTGAAGAACGAAATTCCGACCATGTCCTAAAGAAGCTGCAGATTTCTGAAGGTTCTTTTCTAGAAAATCACTGTGTATGCTACCATTCATTCTACTATGGATAGCTTGTAATTCACCAGTGCCCTTGGATGAAAAGCATCCTCATATCATAATGGAACCACCCCCAATCTTAACTGTGGCGATGATATTGTGCTTCTTGAAAGCAAGCCATTTTTTTCGCCAAACACTTGTCGCTGTGTTTCTTCTGAATAGTTCAACTTTCGTTTCATCCGACCAGATTACCTTTTCCCAAAACTGCATACCTTTCTTTTCATAAGTTTCGACAAACTTTAATCGGTCTTTGACATGTTTGGTTTTCAGTAAAGGCACTTTTCTTGGTGATCTTGACTGAAAGCCTGTACAATATAGAGTTCTGCTAATGGTACTTACATTAATTCCAGCAGCCTCAAGATCAGTTTTAATTTCAGAACAAGTAATGAAGGGGTTTATTTGCACCTTTCTGCTGATCCACCTTGAAACACGCTCATTTATTTTTTTTCAGTCTTCCATTTCATGGAAGGTTTGCTGTACCGTCGCCATACTTCTAATACTTTCTAATGATACTTAGTGCTAGATTCCTTTCTTTGCTAAAATTTTCAGTAACCTTGTCCTCCTTTGTGACGTTCAATGATTCAATCTCCCATATCTTTCGATAATTCTTTAGTTTTTGCCATTTTTAATCCTTGAATTGCAAAATGCACATCAAAGAGTCAAATGATTAGTAGCACTATCTTGTAAAAAATCGTGTGCTTCCCTGATTGGTCAGAGATAACATTCCAATACTATTGAAAATTTGAATATCTAAAGTCTTTTAAAATATAAATTTTCGATTGGAAATTTGAAAAAAAGTGTCATGTATCCAATACTTTTACATAGGGTAATTTTGAACTTTGATAAAAAAAATGGATTCAACCATGAGTTTTTAATTTTCCTTCAACATACAACTAAAACTATTTTACGAGATATTACTTACCAAATATCAAGCAAAATGACGAACATAAACTAGAGTTATAATAGAAAATATCATGTATCCAATACTTATGCGTGTCACTGTATATATATATATATATATATATATACTTGTGTGTGTGTGTGTGTGTGTGTGTGTGTGTGTGTGTGTGTGTGTGTGTGTGTGAACTGCAAATTACATCGATCGAATCTGTTCTTTTAATCTGAAACTTCAATACCAAAAAGTATTCTAACTCGAGTGCGTGACAAGAGCCATGTTTTATTCATCATTCCTTCGTTCTGCTGAAGAAAATTACATTACAAATATGTCATTAACAAATCACAAAACTTATATAGTATATCCACGTAGATAATCATGCAGTATAAACAAGGTCAGCCTTACAAGAATACCTCACAAACCTGAATAATAAAATAGCTTAATCATTATAAAATACTGCATATGTGCGAGGGGATATTAACTAGTTATTGCTTAGTGAAGTCTCCATACATCAATGCTTACCTTTTAGAAAAAAAAAACATTAAAATTACAGCATTTAATGATTATTGATGAATTTCATTTAGTTCCTGATATGAAAAAGTGATGTTTTTTTTTTGTAATAACGTCGTGGAACGCAACCCATGTCAGACAGTGAATTAATTTATTTCAGGATCCTCGTGGTGTAATGGGTAACGCTATGGACTGTGGAATCGTTATAAGCGAGTTCGTACTCCAGCCGTGCCATTACGTTCACTTTCTGGCAAATACCCTTGGGAAAGGTATGAACCCCCTAATTCTCCCAGCTATGGGTTAAATAGCACCACTACTGTTGTTCTTGGAGAATAGCTTTGGCGTTAAATAACCCGCAGAGGTTGATATGCCAAGAAACCAAACCAATTAAGTTATTTCAAATCTTATTTTTTTTTAAATCAAGCAAAGTCTCAAAAAATGAAAGTCTGTTTTATGGTGTATATATATATATATATATATATATATATATATATATATATAAACAGGTTTGGTTGAATAGTACATTTCATTTTTAAAATCTTCAAGTGAAGACGGTTATGTCTTCTCACTAGTCTTCTTATTCTCAGTCAAGTTGGCAAAGAAAAAACTTATTTGGCCCTATTGCTTTTGACCATTTCACTGGTCATCTTCGGAGGTCGACGTTCATGTCTTCTCACTAGTCTTTTTATTCTCAGTCAAGATGGCAAAGAAAAAATCCTATTTGGCCCTATTGCTTTTGACCATTTCACTGGTCATCTTCGGGGTTCGCGTTAGGTCGTTTGTTGCAGTGAATTTTATAATCATTTGGAGTGGCATTTTTATACATATATATTATAGACGGGGTTGGTTCATTCTATTAGGATGGGTGGTTAGTTATTGAATACGTTCAATATGTTTATATTAGTGGTGAATATTTAGATAATGATTTGCTGCCTAAGTATACAACATATATATATATATATATATATATATATATATATATATATATATATATATATATGTATTTATCGGTTCAGTTAAACCAGAGTAATTCTTTCAGGACAAGAAAATCATTCAGGAGCTGAACATTTAAATTTTCCTGATGGAGAGCTCAATGTAATTTTTTTTACAGAGCAATATTTCTTTAAGAAAAAACAAAAGACCGGTTAATTTAGGATTATAAATTATAAATTTTGACGGTAGATGCAATTTGTGCTTAGAAGAGAAAATACATAATTTAACACATAAATGGCCTGATAAGTTATTAAATAAGAGAAGTGAATTAATAGCTAGATGTAGACATAAGACTAAATTTAAACTATAGACTAAAACATTTTTAAAACATAGAAATAAATAGTAAAACCGAAGAAAAACGTATCCAATATACACACTAGAAAAATAGGTAGCTAAATAAATGGTATCGAAATTAATATAAGCATTAATATTTCCCTTGAAAGTTAATTATCGAACTTAACATGAAAAGAAAATAAATTAAACAAATAAATAAAAAGTTACATTTCCGTAATTATAACTGACGGAAGAAATTTGAAAATGAAATGAATAGGTAAATAAAAAAACCGAAATTCAATAAAACGAGGAGGTAACTCCTTAATCTCTTCCGCCTCCCCCTCCACCCCACGTGTCTATTCTGTTTTATTTATCCATTGGATCTGAAAAAGTCCTGTTATATTTTTCTTCGTGTTTTTGGTTTACACCAGAAACTGAAAAAAAGGATGGAAATAAATTTATAATCCTAAATTAACCGGTCTTTGGTTTTTTCTTAAAGATATATATATATATATATATATACATATATATATATATATATATATATATATATAATTAATATGAAAGCAACAAGGTCTTAAGAGGATATTTTTTATGTATTCTTTTAACTATTTGCGAATGATAAACGTTTCGGTTTTTAAAAATGAAATCATAAGTCTTCATCAGGACGTATGATTTTTTGATGAAACGACCGATTAAGAAAGTTTTAAACATTCTATTTCCGTTGCTAGAGTTTACTTTTAAATTTATGGGATTTTATCAAACAACTGCAGCAAACAACTGGACTCGACTAGGTTCAAATCTCAGCTAAATGTTTTGTTTTTTTTTTCAAAATACCCAAGAATCCCAGTCCATCGCTTCCGGGCATGATGTCATTCACGTGCCCAGTCTCATTTCCTATCCGGGGTTTTTATTATGACATCTGTGATTGTCACATCCTCCCCGCATGAGCGTGAACACCTGCACTCAATGTGTGCACCTAACTAACCCGAATGATAAGATATAACCAGCAAAAAAATAATAATATTAAAACATAACTGTAGCTTCGACTTTCCCGCAAATTTAAAGTTGTCATCTCATCATTTGATTTAAATTAGATTAATTCAATTAATGATTCATTACTGGGATTTTATTCTTTATTTTGGCGCCTGAATTTTCCAGAATTCCACTTTTTGTTTATTATATTATCATCGCTCTCAAGTCATTTACTTCGAATCTTTCATCACAGACTCAAAACTTTATTGCTGGAAAGTTATCAATACAACAAAGTTTTATAGGAAGAGAGATTATTTTGATCAGATATTCATACTATGTAACAGAAAAACAAATGAAAAAAAAAGTCTCTTTATATCGTAAGATAATTCTTCTGCACGTTGAGTTTGAGGTAATAACGCTTTGGATCCGGTACAATATTAAAACCCAGAATTCCCATTCAATGTAAACTTTGTTGATTTTTAAAATCATTCTAATGTATAATCGAGTCGAGTGGCGTGCTATTCAAATGTTCATAGTTATATATATGAGAAACTTATTTTGATGAATAAGTGTTCTTATAAAAACATTCTTATAAAAACATTCTGGCAAAAGAGTGAAATGAAACAATAATCGTTTCATAAATCCGGCCTTTTATTTATTTATTTATCCGTAATTAATCTGTGTTTAAATTTATCGAAGCATTATCAGAAATCCATTGTCTAAACATGGAAACTTTAGAGTAATATTGAGTTTGGAGAGCACATAAACAATTGTGACAAAGCAAATAAAAATTTTTTTTTTTAAAATTGCGTAGAAATTGAATTGGATGATTTGGGGATTGTAAAATAGACTGACTGAAGCGAATGTCCTGGGTATGATAATAAACTCCATCTGATTGCAAGGCTCATGTGGAGTACATATTCATTGCCATTACTTCCAGCTCTACTCTAATCTGGTGTACTGGCACCTCTTAGGGTCCTATATATGTTATATATATATATATATATATATATATATATATATATATATATATATATGTTATGAATCACACCTTCACTAAGAACTATTATATAGTTGGTTATTTGAAACTATATAAGTGGTTGCAAGTCATTCATATTACATCAGAATACACGATAAAGTGTTGTATACCAATGAAGGAATAAAGAGACCATGCCACTTTTTTATAAAAATATATATCGCTTTTATATCCTATTTTTTTTTTTATATCCTATTTACCAACCCCTCCGCTCGGGTAGGATATGACACGAGGTTAATTTTTAAGCGGAGTTTAACAAGTTTGAATTCAGAGTTTTCCTTCTCCTAGACTTGTTGTCTCACCAAGGCAGAAGAAATCAGTCTGTCCTACTATTTACCCATAGCTTGAGGGAGAATAATTGAATTCATATCTTTTCCAAGGGTATTAGTGCTATGTGAAATGCAATCAGTCTCGTCCAGGATTTGAACTCGTGCCACCGTGTCCATTTCCTGCGACGATAACCATTATACCACGGACATGTTTATATGTATAAAATGGATAAGGCAGTAAATAACCTACAATGGTTGATATGCCATAAATCCTAACCAAATCAATCTAGCTTGGCATACATGTCTTTTAGAAAATTAGTCAAATAATTCTCTTAGATTGTATTCGCATATATTTGTTCTCTCTCTCTCTCTCTCTCTCTCTCTCTCTCTCTCTCTCTCTCTGGTTATCTGCATTTAAGTGAATTTTATCAAGGTTTTGTCTTCCAGCGCAACAACAATTTATTCAGCTTCTACCCCTGGAAAAATTATAGAATTAGTGCACTTGAAGGATATTCATTTACCTTTAATATTAAACAGTAAATAAACTTGTAACAGATAAGACACTAATTTTAGTTTCTTATTTAAAATTTTTTTTTTCGCAAAACCTTCTGTTTTTAGGCTTCTTTTCCTTAAAGGAATTATTTTCACAATTTGGAGTCGATGATATACGGCCGGTTACCTAGTGAACTGATGTTATTTCCTTTCTGGATTCAATCTCTACGAGATTTCTATGCGTAATCTAATATTGCTCTTAGGAGTCAGTTTAAAATCCTAATTTTTTTATTTGATAAATACATTCAAATTTATATATATATATATATATATATATATGTGCGTGGGCGCGCGTGTGCGTGGGCGCGTGGGCGCGCGTGGGCGTGTTTTTGTGTTTTCCTTACAACCATTTATTTGACACATAGATATCAATGTTTCATTTTTTAAACTGTTTTTTCTGTCAACTCTCGATTTGATGCCCTCAAGAAATAAATCACTGCAAATTCCCTCAATTTTACCATGTTGTAAAGAATAGATTTTGCGCCTTATTTAAAAAAAAAGTTTTTTCGGAGTTCAAAAAATTGCAATTGATATCAATGTTTACCAACTCCTCCGCCCGGGAAGGATATGACACAAGGTCAGCGGAGTTTAACATGTTTGAATTCAGAGCCATATAATTCAATTGTGAAATTGTATAGGCCTTTGTTGTGTCTCACATAAGGTTGTTTAAATAAACAGCAAACCAACAATGAAGCAAATAATGAAATGGAATTCCATTCTCACTTCAGTTTTATTTCCTCAAATCTGCCCGAAAAATAATCTTGATGGAATCTTTCTTTATGCTAATCGCACGCATTGAAAAATATTCCACCAAGATTGTTCGATGATTGGAATTTGATACCCAGACCACAAAAACCCACGTCTTATGATTGATTACTTTGCTAATGGTCCGGGAGACCTGGGTTCAATCCCAGGTCGCGTCATACCAAAGACTTTTAAAATGGTATTTGATACCTCCTTGCTTAATACTCTTCAATATAAGGTCAGTATCAATGGTAAAATGGAGCAATCCTAGGAAAGTAGTAGCGCCCTCACCTACACCTTGGTGTAGTAGCTATTGAAAAGGGAGCTTTCTGGTCGCCCTCGACTAAAGGGAGACAACTTTACTTACTGTTGATATTTACAGCATTGCTTTTATTTTTTTTTATTTGTTAAGATAATATGGTAGGAAAAGGAAAGGAATATTTGTAAAAAAATTAGGAGTTTAAAACTATTAATCAGTTTAAAGCTATTTTAGATAATATTAAATCATTTATGTTCATCAGAAGGACTAAAATTGTCTTTCTTTAATGAAATAATCATGTAAAAATAATCTATAAATATATGAAGTGAGCAGAATTAGATCAAACTAAAAAAAAAATAATAGAAAGGAAATAATTTTCAGAAAAATCATTTGATTTATAAGTGATAGAATTGTGTTTGTATACAACAAACGATTTCCTGATCTGAATATGAAGAATTAAAAAAAACAAAATCGTATGGTAGATAACAAATTCATTAAGTACATGGCTGATAGAGACTAATTATCATCATCGTCATGTCGCGCCATCAGCACGGACCTCCCTGATCCTCTCTCGCCACCCCTCCCTATCGTCCATTGTTTCCGGCTGGTCTTCAGGACTACATTCGGTATCGGCACAGAGCAGTTGTGTGTAGGTTCGAGCTGGTCGTCCTGCCTTTGCTTTGCCATGTGTTGGGGTCCATAGGAGTACATCACTTATGAGCTCGTCCCCACTTCTCCAACTGTGCCCTGCACGTCTAGTGCGTCTGATTTTTATAGTTTTCGTGATGGGTGGTAAGTGGCCGTACAGCTGCTGCTTTCTGGGGTGCTCTCTCCACGACTTGTTTAATATTGCCCGTGGCATTCTTGTGTAGTTGCTGTCAAGCTTTTTCTCCATACGTTTAGTTAGTGTCCACGTAGTGGTAAGTGGCCGTACAGCTGCTGCTTTCTGGGGTGCTCTCTCCACGACTTGTTTAATATTGCCCGTGGCATTCTTGTGTAGTTGCTGTCAAGCTTTTTCTCCATACGTTTAGTTAGCGTCCACGTAGTGCAATTTTCGCTTTATTGTTATAAACTTATTTCAGCTACAGTGAACATAACAATGACTGCGACCCAAAAGGGTAAATATACATACGGGTGGTGTTTGGGGACTTCTTAAAATAGTTTTATAATAATATAATGTGTGATCAATACAGTTCTCTAATTTGAGAGACCGATACGTTTTAATAGTTACAGGGTGCAATGGATAAACTAAAGTCATCTAAATTACGCAAATAGATAGATAGATAGATAGATAGAGAATAAAAACCACTGAAATCCAGTATGCAATGGAGGATCTGTCGTGTAAATCATGCTAGGGTGAAAATTACGCTAACGTCCAACTTTAGCAGATATATTTACCAAAACTACAGGAAAATATTTTTGAATACTTTTGATTAAATTTATTTAAAGAAATCGCCATTGACTTCTACCACAACCCTCAGATGTCTTCGGAATCTCCTTCAAGCCTTTCAAGTGGTTTCATTGTTTACATTGGTAAATAATGCCTTATCTTTGCCTTCAGTTCATCTTTGGTAGTACACGGGATTTCGTTAGTCTCTCGCTCAACCACGTCTAACACATCAAGGGGTACTGTAATCTTGGAAGTGTGGCGGTCAGATGTTAAGGGTAATATGGTCGCAGAAAATTTCTGCGTTATCCTGCATGTGTAGCATGGCACAGAGTCCTGTTGTCAGACGTAGGGTCTTCCCGTATCTACCCTCTTGATTTCGGCAAGGACTACCTCCTCCTGATACTTAATGTATATAAGTTGAGGCATAATGACAACATCGCTAGTGACTACCAAAAAACATGACATGGACGAGATGTTTTTTATTAATATGAAATTGAATCATTCGTCAGATTGACATCCATTCACAATGAAATTTTCGAATTAAATCTTCTTGCGTGAATGCCCAGCCGAACAGCATGACGTTGACAAATTTCAGGAGGATTGAGTTACACCATATCACTGCTTTCCTCCCAGACAGTGTCCAACTGCGAGAAACACCATGATATGGACTAGATGTTTGGTTTTCATCAGTATCTTTAGGAATCCTTTTTTTTTTTCAGATTGACATCTGGGAAATTTTCGTATTAAATCTTTTTGTGTGAATTTCCAGTTGTTCATTAAATTTCTGGGGGAGTGAATAACGTCATAGTGCTGCTTTCCTCCCAAATAGTGTCCAACTGCGCGAAATTGATTAATTAACAAATCTAACAAAATAATTAATTTTGAATGTAATTGTCAATTGTTTAAATTGAATATATTGATGACATGTTATGTTACGTAATAAGAAATGTTTTTTTTTTATCGAATTTCTCATTCCTTTAAACTAATATAATATGATGAATAGGATATATATATATATATATATATATTAGTGAAACTCAAAACAACTCAAACGCCAAAACACACACACACACATAAACACACACACACACACACACACACACACAACTATAAACATATCAAATATCAAAGACGAGTAAAACAAACCAAAATAAACACTCTCCAGGAATGAGGAACATAAACAAAAGGTAATTTATACTGGAAACAAGAATGAGTTCAAGTCTCATTGAGTACCCTATTAAAAATGTCTTGTGCCACATATGTTCTCTGACGAAAGCAACGTGCTGGAAACATATATATATATATAACACGTATGTAAGAACAAAAGGAATAAATTTTTAAAATACAAATCTCTTCGTGGACCTACTTATTTTAAAATATATCCTTATTCTTTCTTTTTGCCCAGTCAGCTGGGGCTGTACAATACACTGACTGCACCTCTGCAGAGGGGTAAGACCCCCCCTAACGAGTGTCCTGGATATGACACTAAACAATCTGATGGTGAGGTTCCAGCAGTGCTGGAGCTTTGGGGAATGCGAAGTACACCTTCATTGCCATCGCTCCCAGGTCCACTCTGGCCCGGAGTGGTAGTACCTGATAGGGCCCTATCTATGGGTTAAATAGAACTAACAGCATACTTATGCTAAAATGAATTGAGTAAACTGAATAGTTTGAAATAGAAACGTTTTTGACAATTAAACCGTACTTACACTTAAAATGCGTGCTTATGCTTAACTGAATTATTTCAAATAAAACTGTTTTTCAACATTAAAACTGTATTTACACTTAACTGAATTATTACATATAACTGCTTGAATAGTTTGAAATGGAAATGTTTTTGACAATTCAACTGTGTACTTATGCTAAACTGAACTGTTTTCAATAGAACAGATTATTTACATAAAATGGATTTGGCAGTAAATAACCTACAAAGTTTGATATGCCATAAAACCAAACCATTATTCTTTCTTTGGACCTTCAACAACCATCTTTATATATATATATTAAAAAGAATAAGATAGAGTAAAGTTTGGTTTGGTTTCATGGGATATCAACCACTGTAGGATATTTAATGCCAAAGCCATTTTCCTAGAACAGTAATGGTACTATTTAACTCATCGCTGGGCGGATGAGAGGGCTCATACCTTTCCCAAGAATATTTGCCCGAAAGTGAACGTAATAGCGCGACTGAAGTTCGAACTCACTTATTTCGATTCTGCAGTCCATCGCTTTAACCATTATACCACGAGGACTTCCCCCCAATAGAGTTCGAGTAATGTATTTTACTTTCCAATGGATGATATACCATTTAATATTGCTGGTATGTTAACATTGGGGATATAAAATTTAAATCCGAATAACTTAAAATCTTTACATGATAATTAAGTTCTAATTTTTTATTTGAGTTTAAGGTTCTGGATTAGGCAATGGTTTGGTTTCGTTTTGTTAATTTTGTTTTATTGACATATCAACATTCATGTTTTATTTAATGCCAAAGTCGTCCGTGTCGAAAACAGTTATGGTACTAGTTAACATATCGGTGTGGGGATAACTGTTTTTATATCTTTAATTTTAAAGTGAATATAGTAACCCGATTGGAGTTTGAACTCGCAAACAACGATGTCACAGTCCTGCTCATTGGCCTGTGAATTAGATAAAGAGAACAATCTCATTTAATTGTTGAAGAATGTTGTTTGTTTTTTTTTATTTTCAAAGTAACGTATAATAAATAACATAGTTAGAAAAAAGATTTGGTTAATTGTACGGCATATCAGCCTAATTTAGGATATTTAACGCCGAAAGTAATATTGTCGCTATCTTCAGTTTAAAGAAACTAATAATCCATATTTACCAACCCCTCCGCTCGGGCAGGATATGACACAATGTCAAATTTTAAGCGGAGTTTAACAGGTTTGAATTCAGAGTTTTCCTTCTCCTTGACTAGCTGCCTTGTCAAGGCTGAAGAACACAGTCTACCCTACTATTTACCCATAGCTGGAGGGAGAATAATTGGATTCATACCTTTCCCAAAGGTATTAGTGCTATTTGAAATGCAATCAGTATCGTTCAGGATTTGAACTCGTGTTGCCGTGTCCATTTCCTCCGACGATAACCATTACACCACGGACACCTCCATAAAAGAAACTGATAATAATCTTTTTAAAATAATTATAGATTCAGTTACCTATTATCATTTTTTAAAAGATTTATTTGATACATAAAAAGGAACTGAATGGGTTTTTTTTTTTTCATTTTTAATTTCTGAGAGGTAGTCTAATTTCAATTATGAGTCGATAATATTTGACTATTCACTAGACGTTGTGTCAAAACTAAACCTTCGAGAATATCTATTTTTGTAAGATTGTAATTTCTCCGAGAAGTCAGTGTAAAAACTCATTTTCACTATCAAATACATACGTTTATATATATATTTATGTGTATGCATGTGTGTGTTTGGCTTTTGTGTGCTTGTATATGTGTGTGTACGTAAGTATGTGTATATGCGTATGTATCTGCGCAAGAGCGTGCTTTGCCTCAAGTCTATTCACTTGATAGATCGCTGTAATCTTTTATTTTTTCGTACTTCAGTCAACTTTCCATTTGATGCCACCAGGAAATAAAACATTTCTACTCTTATCAATTTTCCCATTGTTTTAGGAATGTTTTCTTTTTGGACCTTGGGTACTGTTTGATTTTTCTTTTGGTTTAATTTTCGTGAACTAAATAAATTAGGAGATAAATAAATTCTAAAACTATCAATTATTCCTAATATGGGCATATTAAGGAATAATTATCTTTATAACTTATGGCATAGAGGATAATGTCATTTTAATTTCAATAAATCTGCATTATATTTTTCTTCTGTGTTCGCTTTGCGTCACAGTTATGGTTATGAGAAATGAAATCAGTGATTTCGCGTTCAAATCGTGGACGAAGCTGTTTGCGTTTTACTTATCACATAGGAAAGTATTTGTCCATCTATTATCCTATCAGTGGTGGAGGTGCCCGTGGTGTAATTGTTATCGTCGTAGGAAATGAACACGGCGACACGAGTTCAAATCCTGGACGAGACTGATTGCATTTCACATAGCACTAATACCTTTGGGAAAGGTATGAATCCAATTATTCTCCCTCCAGCTATGGGTAAATAGTAGGACAGACTTGGTCTTCAGCCTTGGTGAGGCTACTAGTCTAGGAGAAGGAAAACTCTGAATTCAAGCCTGTTAAACTACGCTTAAAAATTGACCTTGTGTCATATCATGCCCGAGCGGAGGGGTTGGTAAATTGGATTATCCTATCAACTATAATTAAATATTTGGCCAAACTTGCTTTTTCGGCCTTTGTTAGTGTTGGGTATCACCTACCTCTTCAGCATGATGAGCTGTTTCATCTGCCATGTATGGTAGTAGCGGAGTCAGACCAGAAGAACCGTTCCTATTGTTGAAGTATATCCTTACTCTATCACTAATCATATGTTCTTATTACTAACAGTCTCTCTCTTGTAAATACTCTTTCCTGTAAATATAACTATTTTCCAATATATCGTGGTTAGTCTTATTATTACTACTACTTGTGTTCACTAACCAGGACACAACAGTTAGGCACCCAGTTTTATTTAGATTAAAAATTGACTTTGCATCAAATTCTGTCTCAGTCAAAGAAACATACTTTACACGTGCCGATGGTTTGCTTCAATCAGATTGATTGATGGATTTTAACGGCGTGTCAAACCGTCAAATTTAGGCTAAGATGTTAAGGAATCGCTTTCATTGCACGCTCATGTTTATATTTTTTTGATTCATGGATTTTAACGGCATGTCAAACCGTCAACTTTATGCTAAGATGTTAAGGAACCGCTTTCATTGCACGCTCATGTTTACATTTTTTTTATTCATGGATTTTAACGGCATGTCAAACCGTCAACTTTAGGCTAAGATGTTAAGGAACCGCTTTCATTGCACGCTCATGTTTATATTTTTTTGATTCATGGATTTTAACGGCATGTCAACCCGTCAATTTTATGCCAAGACGTAAAGGAATCGCTTTCATTGCACGCTCATGTTTACATTTTTTTTATTCATGGATTTTTAACGGCATGTCAACCCGTGAATTTTATACCAAGATGTTAAGGAATCGCTTTTATTGAACCCCTCATGTTTACATTCTTTTGATTCATGTATTTTAACGGCATGTCAACCTATCAATTTTTTACCAAGATGTTAAGGAATTGATTTCATTGCACGCTCATATTTACATTTTTTTGATTCATGGATTTTAACGGCATGTCAACCCGTCAATTTTATGCCAAGACGTTAAGGAATCGTTTCATTGCACGCTCATGTTTACATTTTTTTTATTCATGGATTTTAACGGCATTTCAAACCGTCAACTTTATGCTAAGATGTTAAGGAACCGCTTTCATTGCACGCTCATGTTTATATTTTTTGATTCATCGATTTTAACGGCATGTCAAACCGTCAACTTTATACCAAGACTTTAAGGAATCGCTTTCATTGCACGCTCATGTTTACATTTTTTTGATTCATCGATTTTAACGGCAGGTCAAACCGTCAACTTTATACCAAGACTTTAAGGAATCGCTTTCATTGCACGCTCATGTTTACATTTTTTTGATTCATCGATTTTAACGGCATGTCAAACCGTCAACTTTATACCAAGACTTTAAGGAATCGCTTTCATTGCACGCTCATGTTTACATTTTTTTCGGTAGTTTCTTAAGATTTTTTCACAATCCTATCGAATATAAATAATTTCTCGACAGATTTATTTGATCCAAAGAAGGAGCCCTAACAGGTACTTTAATTCCAGAGCAAAGTGGAACTGAAAGTCATGGCGATCTTCAGAAATGGAGCCTCACAATCCGTCGAAGTTTACTGCTATACTAAGGACATCTATTTTGGGGTGTGGGGTGTACCCCTCATCAGGAGGACACAATCAGCGTATACCAAGATCCACCAAGAGGTCTATGTCTCTTTCAATGATATAACGTAAAATCTCGTGGTGAACTCTATTGAATGTTTTAATTCACTGCTTTCCCGAAGATGTGTTCATCCTCTTTGTGGAATCCACATAAATTATTATTGGAACGTGTTTCTTTGTCAGACTCCTAAAAGATGGTTTTAATTTTAGAGGATCAAGATGGGGGGGCATTTTTCTCCACACGGGACAAAAGAGATCAACCAATAGGGTGGATCTGTTGATTACGACGATCGTATCTCTGCAAAGGAGTAAGAACCCCACTACTTCGAGTCTCCTGGATAGGACCCTAAACAATATGATGGTAAGACTTCAGTTCGGAACATTTGGAAAATGCTGAAAACCCCTTCATTGCCATTAATCCCTGCGTCACTCTGACCCGGAGTGGGAGTAACTGTTAGTCTCCTAGTTATGAGTCAGGTCAAACTGTTAATGATTTATTATATTTGAAATCAATTATACTGAATAAAACTATTTATATTAAATAGCAATTAAAATTAACTGTACGCAAATGAAATTATTAGTGTTAGATAATTTTAAATTATTAGTGTTAGATAATTTTAAATTATTAGTGTTAGATACATGGTGCCTTTAATAAGTTTACAGACTTTTTGTACATGCATTTAAAATTGATGTAGATTCTTGACAATTCAGTATGTTATTGCTATCTATCTTATGAGATGACGGACCAATTGTTATGATTTCAGGCTCAAATGAACAGCTAGAGCAAGAATTGGAATACACCCTACTAAAGCCTGATTGTCACAGCTGGTGAATTTCAAAAATGCTATCTGGACGTGAGGACACTTTAGAAAAACTATATGCAATACAATTCTGTTTTAAACTTGGAAAAGCCACAGAAACGTATGGGAGGCTTCAGACTGCTTTTCGACCATCCTGCATGAATCGAGCATCAGTTTTTGAGTGGCATAAGACATTCAAGGAAGGCAGGGAGTCGGTGAGGGATGATGAGAGGTGTGGGAGGAGAATGGAAGTCAATAGACCAGTGTTGATTAGCCAAAGGGTTAGGGTTAGGGTTACTATGTTGAGGTTTTAAGCGAGTTCAAGAAGAGATTCCGTCGGAAGAGGCCAGCACTCTTCAAATCAGGTCAGTGGCATTTTCACCAGGACAATTCACCAGTACACAACTCCATCCTTGTCACAGAATATTTACCAAGATGGGCATCAAGACAGTTCCTCACCGTCCCTATAGTTCAGACCTTGCTCCCTGTGACTTTTGGTTATTCCCTAAGCTCAGAGGCTGACGTTATAAGACAATTGAGGAGATGAAAGAGGCTGTGACGAAGCTCATTGATATGCTCACACAAGAGGACTTCCATGGGGCCTTCCGGAAGTTGTTAGAACGGTACAACAGTTGCATTGCAGCCGGCGGAGATTACTTTTAAGGGGACTAGAGTTTCACATGTGTACTATCAATATACGAAAAACGTCGGGAAACCTATTTAATGATCCTCGTAATTTAAATTATTAGCGTTAGATAATTTGAAATTATCAATGTTAGATAATTTTAAACCATTTAATTGTGTGCAAACCAATGAGTTTTGGCTCATCTAAAATGAAGTTACTTATAATGTATTTGTTTAGAACTCATATATACATAATATATGAGTATAAACATGATTTGGCATTAAATATCCAGAAAGGGCTTATATGCCATAAAATATGACCAAACAACCAACCAACCAACCAAAATGGTAGTCTAAATTAGAGGTACTCTCAAACCGTAAACATTAATCAGCGTGACAACATTTGCATGCAGAGATAAAATTTCCTAATTTTTAATTCGACATAGATAAATAAAGAAGTTAAAGAATAATTTGTCTACTAAAATAAATATCCATATTTATTAAACATTACTACAACGGTGAGCAAAAAGTTGCATCATTTTACTAACATGCTTTATTCTTCAAGTCATAATAACAAACAAGTATTGAAAGTAGAGGCTATTATGTCGCATCATCTGACGTTATCTTTCTGATAGCTCTTTGATCGCATACTGCAACCAATTCTTATCCTTCGAGGTAAGGAATACCATCTCTTAACCCTCCTCTTCTTCATTGTTGAAGCATCGCGAAGGCAGGAAGTGAGCCAAGATAAGATGCTCAAGAGCTTGATCTTCTAGTCCTTTGATCCCAAGCTGATACCAGTTTCTATCCTTTGAAGAAGTGAACCCTCTCACTGAACATTCCCACATTCTCTTTTTTGTTGAGATGTTACAAGCACAGAGTCTGAGTTACGAATCGGAAGATCTAATAACCAGTGAGACGTTACAAGCACAGAAAGGGACTCATGGATTTGAACTTGTAATAAACCAAAAGAGTTAGATTTGGACTGTTTGCAAGAAGTCACATTCTTGCCAATTATTATTATATTATTAGCTGTCACTACATCTTGTCTTTTGAGGCGAAGAACTCTTTCACTGAATCTTGCTACACCTCCTTGGTTGTTGAGATTTTACAAGCACTGAAACTGAGCTATGGATAGGAAACAAGTAATTATCTAAAAGAGTTTAATCTGGACTAATTGTAGGGAAAAGTCACATTTTTCACGCAATAATACACTGGTTTCGGATAGAGAATAAAACCAATAATTAATTGATTTTTTCCTTGAGTGATCGCAAACCCAAAAGTACTTTTCTGTATTGTCTAAAAGGGTTAAAGGCTGATTCAACTGGCTGAAGTCTAAATTGTCTTGATAAGGAGGAATGTCTGTGTATTTTAGACGGTAGTTCGGTTGGCTTGTTTCCTGGAGGTTTATCCTACGGCCGAACACCAATAATGTGGTTGGTAAATGCCATTTTCCATTCAAGTATGTCCAGCATTTGGTCTTACAGAGGAATGTTGAATTTCCATTAGGAGATCCAGGATCATCACAGACCAATGCGCCAGGGTGTGTGTCTGTGTGTGTGTGTGAGCGAGAGAGAGAGAGAGAGAGAGAGAGAGAGAGAGAGACGCGGTTATAGATGTTGAAAAAGCTTTCCTCATATTTAGTAAAAACAACTTGACACAGAATTCTCGTGGTAAAGGCAGTTTGTGATATTATTGATGCTTTTATTTAGAAAAATAGCGAAGAATTCTAATTGACTGCGTCTCTTTTCCGTAGGTAGGTAGGTAGGTAGGTAGGTAGAGAGAGAGAGAGAGAGAGAGAGAGAGAGAGAGAGAGAGAGAGAGGCCAAAGTTCTTCGGAAGAGAGACAGTTGACAAATTACGAAAATTGCAACAATTTTTTAATAAAAAATTGATTTTGCTTCTTAACCAAAGAAGCAGAAAAGACAGACAGACATACAGACAGAGACGCAGAAACAGAGAAAGAGAGACAGAAACAAAGAGACATAGATGATGAAAAAGTTTTGCCCGTCTCTGGTAAGAAAAACGTGACCCATAAATCTTTATTATTCTGAAGCTTCTATTAAGAGTTAACGAAGTAACGAATCTCTTTCACCAATAGTTCTCAAGAAAAGAGTGATGGCTTATATTGTACGTATCAGCGTTCTCTTTACTAATAAAATGCTTATTTCTCTTCTAATAAATCCACCCTCTCGGAGGGGCTTACAATAGATACGCCGCCTGAATCTTCTTCTGGGAAGAAAGCAACTGTCCGACCCGCCAAAAAAAAAAGATGCAGTCGAGTAGAACACTAAACTGTATCTGATGGTGAGGCTCAAATTTCGGTGTGTAGAATACCTTATCATTGTCATTACTCCAATCCCCACTCTGATCAGGACGTATAGTACCTTTTAAGATCCCATCGAAAGGTAAAATAGATCTGTTTAGAATTATTCATAATCGATAGAAGTGTGACGAAAAAATTTAAAAATTAAGAAACAACTATACAAAAAATGTAAAGATGCACCTAAAATGAATGCAATTCTCTAACCATAAGGATTAGTAGTTGGCGACTGTAGTCGAGGGTAACCCGGAGGCACCTTTTTCGATAGATACTACATCGAAGTGTAGGGGAGCGCGCTGCTCCTTTCCCTAGATTGCCCCACTTTACCCTTGATCCTTACCTTATAATGCTGAGTGTTAAGCAAGGTAGCATTAAGTACCATTTTTGAGTCTTTGGTATGACTCGACCTGGGATTGAACCCAGGCTTCCCAAGCTATTGGCAAACACTATTAGTCTATCAATCAATCATGATTTGTATACATACTGCTAATATTAGCAGTAAATGATAACTTGGAGCTAGATAATTATTAGTATTGAATAGAAATACTTGAAATCATACAACTACGTGACAATAATTTGTATAAGACAGGAACACTTGATACCATATAACTGTGAATTATTGGTATGAATAATAATTGCTTTATGTTTAATTGCTTTGTGAAGATTATTAATAATTACTCGAAACTATATAACTGTGTCGAAATAAACAGCTATTATCAAATAAAAAATAATTAAGTGAAAACATAATTGTTAGTATTAGATAGGAGCATTTGAAACTATACAACTGTGTGAAAATTATTTGTATTAGATATGAATACTTCATATAATATAACTGTAAGAAAAAAATTCAGTTGTAATATCTACACACAAAAAAACATAAATATATATATTCCTGAATGTCTTAGCTCAGTCGGCTGGGGCTGTAGAATACACGGACAGCATCTCTGCAGAGAGGTAAGACTCCCCCAAAGTATGACCCAGTAAGTTGGGGCTGTAGAATACACGGATAGTATCTCTGCAGATGGGTAAGACTCCTCCAACGAGTGGCCCAGTCGGCTGGGGCTGTAGAATACACTGGTTGCTTTTCTGCAAAGGGGTACGACCGCCTCAATCAGTGTTCTGAATATGATACTAAGCAATATGATGGTGAGGCATCAGCAATGCTGGAGCTTTGGGGAATATGGAGTACCCCTTTATTGCCATCGTTACTTGGTCTTCTCTAGCCTGGAGTGGTAGCACCTGATAGGGTCCTATCTATAGGTCAAATAGAACTAAACTGTGTATTTATGATGAACTGAATTATTCAAAATAAAATCGTTTTTGCATTTAACTGGGTATAAAAAACTGTACTCAAACTTAACTGAATTGTTTGAAATAGAACTGTTTTTGACATTTAAACTGTGTACTTATGCTAAACTGAATGGCTTGAAATAGAACTATATGTATGTGTAGAAAAGGATTTGGCATTAAATAACCTAGAATGGTTTATATACCATAAATCTTACCAAACTTATACTTAATGTCAAAGAACAAAGTATATCTGGAAAGGTTGACGTTTAATCTATTCAGTCATTTACACATTACTTTTGATCGTTTTTTTAGAATTATTATGCTGTAAATTATCTAGATGAGCTTGATATTCCTTTTTTTAAACTTTATCAGGACATTTGAGTTATAGTATTCTTTGGGTATTTTTTTCTGTGTGGATTTTTAAGAGGAAGTGCACGACACCATTTTTGTATAAATTTTACAGGTCTTTCTTGTATAAATTTTACAGGTCTTTCTTGTATAAATTTTACAGGTCTTTCTTGTATAAATTTTACAGGTCTTTCTTGTATAAATTTTACAGGTCTTTCTTTCTGATTTAATAGACAACAAACTCAGGATGCTACAACCAACAGAATGTCATTGGATTCTCATCTCGATTTCCCCATCAAATCAAAGCGAGATATTTGGTGAGCAAGATGAAAGAGTCCATGATAGTCGACTGATGAAAACTTGACACCAAGAGCACTTCAAATTAAATATGATCGGTGATTACCAATGGTTTCCATACCGGGTAACAGTTCTCTTCTATAAGTAGAAGAGTAAAAACGTCGCAAATAGTTTAAACAATCATTAAGTAGAATTTTTTGAGGTAATTGACTTCAATTTTTTAAAATTAAAATTAAATTTTTTTTAAGCTGATGCAATTCGAGTATCGTTCAAAAAGTTTCAAGCTCACCTGGAAAGAGAAGCAAAGCCTAATATTTTTGTTGTGGCATCACGCTACAGCATTAAACTAGAAAAAAACCAACTAATTCTGATATTTCTTTTGTTAAGCTAAATTATTTTTTTTTGGTGAGGCCTAAAACTTTCTAATGGCTCTCAAAAGTGTTATTTCCGAAATATTTTTGGCATAGAAGGTTATTTTTTTTTTAATTAGAAAAAAATGTTTAATATCTTAAAAAAGCATTAACTTACACATCGTTGTATCTATTCTTTCAAAATTATTTTACTGATCGCATAATGTGAGAGAATTCCTACTTTTTTCTTGTTGCTGTGCAGAAAGCATTATTAACAAAATACTAAAGGCATTCAAGAGTCGTTCAATATGTTCTAAGCCTTACCTCGTAAGAAGAACAAAGCTTAACATTTTTGTTCTGACAACACTTTACTGCGTCTAATAAAACTAGAAAAAAAACAGAATTATTTTTCTAGTTTTTAACGAATTGGTAGTGTGTTGCCACAGCAATGATTCTCTGCTACGTTATTGTCTCTGGTTAGTCGTAGAACGTTTTTTGAACGACCTTCCTATAATATATGGTAATTTGATGTTATAAAGAATATGGTAATAGAGGAATATGGAAATATGATGTTATAAAGTTTTATTGAGTTTGAATACTCAAGTTTGCTTTCCATCATCATCATCATCATCATGTCATGCCGCTAGGACAGATATCACTGACCCTCTCTCCTCACTTCTCCCAATCGTTCATCGCCTCTGACAGGTCTTCAGGGCTACATCCCATATCTTCACATAGCTGCTGTATGTATGTTCGAGCTGGTCGTCCTGCTTTTGATCGGCCATAAATAGGGTTCCTTTGGAGTACATCACTTATGAGCTCGTCCCTGCTTCTTCAGCAGTGTCCTGCATGTCTGCTTCGAGTAACTTGGATAGTTTTTGTGATGAGAGGCTGGTGGCCGTATAGTTGGTCCAATCAGGCGATAATATACTATACATCATGGTATATGATTCATTTCAGTCAATTTTACTGACCTTTCTGACGCGCTGACAAACTAGAATCTTTCCAAGAGAATGAGACGCACAAAATTTTCTGGGGTTTTAAGAATCAAACAGATGACCTAATTTCGACCAGACAAACAGACCTTGTGATAGTCAACAAAAAAAAAAAAAAATGAAAAGCTGAAGAAGAGTGGAATTTGACGTCCCGGCAGACCACAAAGTGAAAATCAAAGAAAACAAAAAGTGAGATTAGTACTTTTATGGAACATGAAAGTAACGGTAGTACTAATTGTAATTGGTGCACTTTGAACGATCCCCACAGGCTAAATTACTACATTACTGAGGTTGACCAGAATCCTGAGAAGAGTCCTGGAGACTTGAGGAGACTTTGTGTCTCTAAGACACCAGTGGAAGACCATCAGCAAACGCTGGTATGAAAAACTTCCAAGAAATAATAATAATAATAATAATAATAATAATAATAATAATAATAATAATAATAATAAAAACAAAAAACTTTGGAACATGCAGGTGACAATTATACCAATTGTAATTGGTACGTTTGGAAAAGTAACTAAAGTATTACTAAAGGGACTGGAGGACTTTGAAGTTGGCGGACGAGTTGAGACCATCCTAACAACTACATTATTGAGAACGGACAGAATACAGAGAAGGGTTCTGGAGACTTGAGGAGACTTGCTGTCACTCAGACTCCAGTGAAAAACCATCAGCTAACGCTGATGTGAAAAACTCTAATAAGTAAATGAAAACAAAAAAAAAATAAATTTTTGGCCATCATAGCTTCAATATACTACTAATAATTCAATTTGTACAAGGATATTTTGTTTCAAATATTTTTATCTCATACTTATATTTTTTATGCAAACCTATTTCACCCATTAATGGTTAGAGTGTTCGCCAATGGTCCGGTAGGTCAGGGTTTAATACAATATCGAGTCATACCAAAGACTCAAAAATGATACTTGATATCTCCTTGATTAACACTCACCATTATAAGCTACGAATCAAGAGTAAGTAGAACAATCCAGGGAAAGAAGTTGCGCTCTCCCAACATCTCGGTTTTTATTGCGGTTGAAAAAGGAGCCTTCAGGTCGCCCTCGACTACGACTGGCCAACTTTCTAACTTACGTAATTCTACCCATATATAGCAACCTAACAGATACAACTGCACCGATTTTATGATATCAAGTCTTCAAAGTAAGGAAAATAAATTGTTTAGATTTGTATATCAGTCGTTCCACCCAAATATTAATAATTTATGCACTATTAAATGGCTTCCTCTAACTATTTCTACTTAATAATCACTTGTTTGCAAATATGTGAATTCAAGTATTACTATTTAATATTAGGATTTTCAAAACTAATCTATTTAACCAGTAGATAATACCAATCTGAATCAGAGTAGATCTAGAGGTAATTTCAGCGAAGACGTGACTCTGCACTTCCAAAGATTCAGAACTTGAGATTCACTACCAAAAGCAATTTAGTGTCATACACATTTTGGTGGAGGTGTCCTCGGTGTAATGGTTATCGTCAGCCTTAGTGAGGCAACTAGTCTAGGAGAAGGAAAACTTTGAATTCAAACCTGTTAAACTTCGCTTAAAAATTGACCTTGTGTCATATCCTGCCCGAATGGAGGAGTTGGGTAAATATGCACACAGAGAACACATTGAAAAACAAAGTCCGAAAATAGAAGATAATGAAGAGATATTTTGTCGTATTATTCCTTATTACAATACCACATATAATAATAGATCTGGAAATAAATCCAATACAAAAAACTTATTCTGTGTTTTTAGAATGTTTAACTTATATATAACCGCCTTCGTGCCTCTCAATCATGACCTACTTTCTATTTTAGATAATCGTGTTTTTCCCCATCAGAAGCATCTCTCAATCCTAAGTGTTAAGTTCAATTGTAGAAAAGATGAATTGATCCTAAAAGGAAAAGAGAATATTGGTTATTGCCACAGAGAACAAAAAGGTATTGAACTTAACCGAGCTGAAGTAATGTTTGAAAATATCCTCAACGATTTAGCTTTATAAGAAAGCAAATCTATTTAGCATATGATATTCACATAGAGTCCAGCATTGTCACAAAAGTAGATCTTTTTAGCATCAATATAGTCTACGGAGGGTAACTGGTTACAACTGAACACTTCTTTTTTATGAAATATTGTTTTTATTCATATTTATTGATATAAGTATTCGTTTAACAAATATAATGATACCTCTTTTCACAAAATGTACATAGTGAACAATATCTCAAATAAAAAGATAGAATGGAATGAATTTGTGAGCTCATGGATCCCTTCCAACCTCACTTCCTCACGAACTCTAATTCTTTCTATATACATATACAAACATATGTTTCTTGCTTCTTATCTTTCCCGTCATATGTCTGGGGGTGCAGGTGTGTATATATATATATATATATATATATATATATATATAAACTTGAACAACTTCACACATAGCAGGGAAGATAAGAAGGGAGAAACATAGGTGTGCATATGTGCATATATATATATATATATATATATATATATATATATAAACATATGTGTGTATATGTGTGTATATGTATATATATATATATTGAGAGAGAGAGAGAGAGAGAGAGATTTTTTTTTTCATCATACAACGTGTGAAAGCATGTGCGATACCATGACCTCATCAGCCGCCAACCAGGGGTGATAACACAGTTTCGGTTGCTCAAGGCGGTACTGCCACTCCTGGCGCTACCAAACTGCTTTTGCCACCGGACAGCGTGTTAAGAGAATTATATATATATATATATATATATATATATATATATATATATATGCCAAATCAATTAAGAGCAGAGACTACATTGGACGTTAATCTTCATTTTCAGAGTGCAGTTTGTACTGAAATATATATATATATATATATATATATATATATATATATATATATATATATATGTTGCGGATGAGGGAGTAAATGATTGAATAAAACATCGACCTACAAATTAGTAATGTTAATGTGTTTAAATGAATTGCAAATTTTGTTGAAAAACAAAAGTTACAAAGTCTTTTTCTTGTAAGAAAGGACAATATTTTTTTAAAGCGTAAATGTACTATTGTCCTTGTATTGAGAGGGAAACTAAACATCTTGCATTAAAAATACAGTTTTTCTTTGCCTTAATCTAGCGTGTTCTACTGTTTATGTGCAAAAGATCTTTGTGTATTTCACAATGCAAGAGAGAAAGTATATGAATACGCTAATATGTACGCGACTGAAATTGTCATCAGCCGGAGAAAGAGTGAATAATAATACGAATTGATTCTCTAAGCTTCTAAGGAGACAATCATCCGGAGATTGTAGGTTCAATCCTGACTGCAGGAAAACTTAAAACTTGTACCTGGTTATGGCTAACCGAATCAGAGTAGGCGACCCCCGTGGATTCAATAAAGGACGTAGTTCGAAGTTCCGTGTAGGTTCCCGAGTTCGATAAACACCTGAAGAAGGCCGGAGAACATATCGACCGAAACGTTCTTGAAATAACAATAAAGATGAAATACGAATATTCATGTTAACAATATTTTCATTCAATTAGGAATAATCGAAATTAAATGCATTCTTATTAAATAGAATATAATTTTGTCTTTCTCAAAAGAGATAAAATCCGAAAGTTGGCGTAGATGACAGGATAAATCAAGAGAATCAATTGAAGGTGTATATATTTTATCACTATTTATAAAATTGGATAGGCTGGAAAGTATGTAAAAAGTTGTTCTATTTATCTGATTCTAATTGGTTAAAATGTATTTTAAGCAATCTAGGAAATTTCTTAGATTATTTCGAATTTTGATCATTCAAATTTTCTGCAGCAAGTCAAATATTGTCATCCGTGAACTTCAAAGAAGTTTTAAAACTATCACGTAAGCACCGAATGCAAAAATATATGCTAACATTACAGCTTCTCGAACTGAATGTTTTTCACAAAAATTAGCACGTTTTTAATGATAGAAATCAGTTGATCTTATATATATATATATATATATATATATATATATCAATTAGCTCATATATATATATATATATAATCCGAGTAAAATAGTCTAAGGATTAGACTGTTAAGTAATAATCCAAATGGTATGAATATCCAGCTGAGCTCTCAATACTAACGGCTCCCGACTGGATAATTCATTTCCTATTAAGAATACATCGGAACTCTCGTACAAAGAAAAAAAAATGAAATTGAAAGAAAAATTCAATTTTATGGTTTCATTATAAATTTATTTCGGGTCTGTGGTGACCCTCTTCAGATGAAGAAAGGAATACAATTTTATATTTGAATATAATTTAAGCAGATTTACACTGATTCCGGCGAGAACATTTTTTTTTTATTTCTAATCTTTTCAATATTTTAATTAAAAAATGTATCGGTGGAAATATTATTATATATTATCAAATATAATTTCTATATATTCATCTTAAAAACAACCGTCACCCCTAATTAAGAATATTACTGAAATTTAACAAAATCGGTGAATACTGAAAAAAATTATAGCGGCTTGAGACTCAATTTAAATTATGAATAAAACATGAATTCCTAATTTCGTTGAAATTATTTTGTATGATAAAAATTTGATAATATAATCCGTGTAGTCGAACATTTAATAACTTAATGCTAATATTAATTTACTAAAAATCTATTTTTAATTATGAAACATATAGTAAAGAATTCCTTGTTATTTATATTAAGAAAAATTTATATATATATATATATATGTGTGTGTGTGTGTGTGTGTGATTAAATAATAAAGAGACATTTTGTCGATATAATTTTATTTGGATCCTTTCAAGTTTCCTGACAAGTGTTTCGGTTTTAGGTTGGAGTTGGTAGATGAATTTACAAAGACTGTCGCGAGCGCTTTCGGTTTACATGTTGAAACAGAAAATACAGCGTGCTGTATTTATCCTACGTCCCACCAACGTACGAATATGGCACAAGGCCGTGTTTAAGGTGGGTCCTGTCGCAGGGCCGTAGCCCAACGCGATAGGCAGTTCCAAAAATGCCTCGGACCCCGTCGGCATTCCCCTTTTCGGGGCGCCTCAGGCGCCGGGCGATAAACCCAACCCCTCCGAAGAGGGTTAAAGCCTGGGGGGAAGGCCCCCTGAGGCCAGAGGTGATGTATCCAGTGGTGGAACACACCCGACCGAACCGTGCAGCACGCAACCACAGCCGGTCGAGAGCGCCCCACCACAGGACACAAGAAAACGCTCGCGTAATGTTTTTGGAATTGTTACGTCATGTAATAGAATATTTTTAAATTAAGGAAGGTATTTTAATAATCTAAATGTTCTGAGGAAAAAAAAATGTCACGTAAAGGAAATGATGAAATAATCTTTTTTTGATATTAAGGAACGCATCTCGTGGCGCGGAAAACAGATTGATGGGGGACGTCATGTAAAGGAATTTTTTATCATTTTTGATTTAAAAATCTTTCCAAATTATTTTTTCCAGGGATGGTGATATTTTATAAAAAATTTGTTTCTGTGGGTTTGTGTCAAAATGAATTATTGAACATGCTTGCAAACTCCTGCAATTGTCTTTATCTTAGATAAAAGCAAAAAAATATTAGAGTTTTTAAAATCGAAAGTGTGGTTAAAATATGATGAGAGACTAAAGATCTTTTTGTATTGGCATTTTTAAAATCATTCGTATGTTCATAAATTCTTACGTTTAAATTGATACTTGTTTCTCCGAGATAAAATTTCTTACAATTATGACAACGGATTTTATATACATCCGCGTTGGTTGGTTTGGGTTTTTTTAATGGCATAGCAACCTTTATAGGTTATTTACTTTCAAAGCCATTCTCCTAGAAGAACAGTAGTGGTACTATTCAACCCATAGGTGGGAGGATAAGGGAGTTCATACCTTTCCCAAGGATATTTTGCCGAAAGTAAACGTAATAGCGCGACTGGAGTACGAACTCGCGTACTACGATTCCGCAGGCCATTGTTTTAACCATTACACCACGAGGACACCTCCATCCGCGTTGGAGATGAGATATTTTGTGTATTTCATTAGTATCTGTTTTATTGTTTTTATTGTGAGATTGTTGTTTTTTTTACCTAAGTAATTTATGTTCTTTTCAATGTGGGTGGTAGTGGGGTTTGAGGATATCCTGGCAGCGGTTGTGTCGTTACTGCTGTATGGATGCACAACTTCGACGCTAATTAAACGGCTGAAGAAGAAGCTAGACGGCAATTACACAAGAATGCTGCGAGTAATATTGATCAAGTCCTGATAGCAACACCCCACAAGTCACCAACTATACGGCAAACTGCCTTCCATCACGAAAACTATACAAGTTAGACGAACCAGACACGCAGGACACTGCTGGAGAAACAAGGACGAACTCATCAGTGATATACTTCTATGGAGCCCCGCATATGGCCAAGCAAAAGCAGGACAACCAGTTCAAACATACATACAGCAGCTATATGAGGATACGGGATGTAGCCCTGAAGACCTACCAAAAGCGATGAACGATAGGAAGAAGTGGCGAGAGAGGGTCAGGGATATCCGTGCTAGCGGCACGACATGATGATGATGATTTATTGGGTGGATATTAAAGTTTGCTTTGTTGTTTGTATTGAGTTTTTTTTATTATATTCAGAGGTGTGTTTGTGAATGTTTACGACTTTGCTACGGTGAATGAAATAATCGGGATATTGTAATTTAGAAAAAGAGCTTTTAATGTGCTGAAATTCTTCATTTAAATTATTGGTAGAGCGACAGTCTGAGGAAGAAATCCATAAGAATGCCGCTTATTGTTTTATTGTTGGGGTTGGTATAGAAATGAATGTATTCGTTTTTGTTGTTAGTCTTGTGGTGAATTCTAATTTCTAGTTTATAATCGTTTTTTTTTATTATGAAGATGTCGAGAAAAGGCAGTGAATCATCTTTTTCAAGTTTCATTTGTGAAAATGATGTTCGGTTCAATTTTTTGTATGATAGAAGTAATATAGTGTTTTGGGAGGTAAATAACAAGATCGTCGTCAATATATCTGAAATATTGAATGTCGTTTGGTAAGATATGTCTAAAAGGTTTGGCTTCCAGGAATTCCAAAAAGAGGCAAGCTAGGACGCCACTTAAAGATAAACCCATAGGGAGATTAGATTTTTGTTTGTAATAATTGTTATTATGTTTTAAAAAACAGTGGTTCGTGCATAATCTAATTATTCTGATAGGTCTGAAGACGCATAAGGGGAGATAAATTTTGATTTTTTTCTTGGTGGATTTTTAGTTGAGATATACGTTCTTTTTAACGCGTATGTTTGTATATAAAGTCTGTATGTCAAAACTTGCCAATAATTTATTTTTTATGTTAATATATTCTATTTTCTTCAGCAGATCGCCAGAGTTTTTTTTAAATGTGAGGGACTGATTTTGCCAAAAAGAGGTGTTGATATTTTGCTAACATTTTTGGTAATTTTATAGAGGTTTGTGTTTATGCCAGAAATAATTGGACGAAGTAGACATTGGTGTTTGTGCGTTTTAGGTAATCCGTAAATTGTAGGTATGGTAAAATGATAATTTATCATATTTACCCAACCCCTCCGCTCGGGCAGGATATGACTCAAGGTCAATTTTTTAAGCAGAGTTTAACAGGTTTGAATTCAGAGTTTTCTTTCTCCTACACTAGTTGCCTCACCAAAGCTGATGAATTCAGTCTATCCTACTATTTACCCATAGCTGGAGGGAGAATAATTGGATTCATACCTTTCCTAAGGGTATTAGTGCTATGTGAATTGCTATAATTCTCGTCCAGGATTTGAACTCATGTCGCCGTGTCCATTTCCTACGACGATAACCATGACACCACGGGCACCTCCTCTTTAGTTTACCAACCCCTCCGCTCTGGCAGGATATGGCACTAGGTCAATTTTAAAGCGGAGTTTAACAGGTTTGAATTCAGAGTTTTCCTTCTCCTAGACTAGTTTCCTCATCAAGGCTGAAGAACTAAGTCTGTCTAACTATTTAACCATTGCTGGAGGGAGAATAATTAAATTCAATCCTTTCCCAAGGGTATTAAAACTATGTGAAATGCAATCAGTCTTGTCCAGGATTTGAACTTGTGTCGCCGTAGAATGATAATTTATTAATGATGACCTGGTTGTCTTCATTTGAAATTATTTGCCTATACGATTTGTTAAATATTGTTATGTTTTTATTGGTATTGTTGAGGGAGTTTGGAATTTAAGTATTTTGGTCGTTTAGCGGGTCTAATAGTTTGTTATTGCAATCTATAGTGTTTAATATAGTGATTCCTCCATTGTTATCAGGGTATGTAATAATGATGTTTTTATTCGTGGCAAGGACCGTGAGAGCGGTGATATATCTTCTGGGTAGAGTGTATTTTGGTGTGTGTTGGCTTGGTGTGGTAATTTACTAAGCATTTTGTTTATATGTGACACAATGGAACACCCAATGAGACTCGAACTCACTCGTGTAGGTTTGCTAGTCTAGCTTGCTAACTATTACGCTACCCGAGGCGCCTTTGTGTTGGTTTTATGTGGATGCGATTAGACCTTGAATAAAGCCTCTGTTGAAATACGAGTCAGTGTATCCGTAGTTCATTTTTATGATATCAAGTAGTTCATGTTTTTTTTTTCTTTGTCCAGTTGCGAATTTTAATCCGAGTTGTAAAGCTTCGGTTTCTCATTGTTTTAATTGAGTGTTAGAGAGATTTAGAATGATATCGGTGTTTCCTGCCTTTCCATTTGCTCGTTTGGCATAAAGATTTTTGTTTATTTCTTTAATTATTGATATGCTTCTTCTTTATATTGGAAATGTTATTCCTCAGATTTTAAGCTGTTTCTTGTGACATTTGTTAGTTTATTCGGAGATTCTGTTTTAAGGTTTTTGTTTGGTTGGGTTTCTTTGTTTAATGGCATATCAACCTTTGTCGGTTATTTAATGCCAAAGCTATTCATTAGAAGAAAAGTAGTGGTACTATTTATCTCATAGCTGGGAGAATAAGGGGGTTCATACCTTTCCCAAGGGTATTTGCCCGAAAGTGAACGTAATAGCGCGACTGGAGTACGAACTCGCGTACTACGACTGCGCAGTCCATCGCTTTAACCATTACACCACGAGGACACCCCCTTGATTTTTTTTCTTTGTCGAAGGTTGAAATTTATTGTAGTTTGAGGTGTTTAATGGGGGATTCTAAGAAAGATGCGATATAATCAGGGAAAATGCGTTGATAATATCCGCAGTATTTTGGTATGTTGTTGGGTATAATTTTTTCTTGGAGGTAGTTTATTAAGAAATCTTTTTTTTTCAAGTGAGCAGACAGTAAAAATTTCCAGAATATACGGATCTATTTGTAATCATCCTTTTTTGTATGATGTTATCATATTTACCAACCCCTCCGCTCGGGAAGGATATGACACAAGGTCATTTTTTAAGCGGAGTTTAACAGGTTTGAATTCAGAGTATTCCTTCTCCTAGACTAGTTGCCTCACCAAGGCTAAAGAGTCAGTCTGTCCTACTATTTACCCATAGATGGAGGGAGAATAATTGGATCCATACCTTTCCCAAGGGTATTAATGCTATGTGAAATGCAATCAATCTCGTCCAGGATTTGAACTCGTGTCGTCGTGTCCATTTCCTACGACGATAACCATTACACCTCGGTCATCTTTTTGTATGATGCTATTGTTGTTTATAGAACTATTCTTCTTTCGTATCTGTAGACAGTATGTGAGAGAGATTGGAGTATATCCGATAGAAATGTGAATAAAATAAATAACAGAAGAAGGATGGTATTGGTAAATTCCGGTGATTTTTTTTAAATTTATCCTTTATATATTGCAAGCTTACGTGTTTCGACTTTGTATGTTTGAAAGCAGAAATTTTGTTTACAAAGTCATCATCAGAGATTTTTATATGGTTTAAATACTGAAACGGAAAATACAGCGGGATATTTTCGGCATTGTATTTCAACGAACGATATTTTCGATTTTAAAAACTCGACTATTTTAACTTTCATCCGTGATAGAGACAAACGCAGGATTCTGGAAGCATGCTAATTAATTAATTTTCACACAAAACTACAAAGACAATTTTTTATAAAATATCACCATCACAGGGAAAAATAATTTGGAAAGATTTTAAAATCAAAAATAATAAAGAAAATTCCTTTACATGATGTCCCTCATCAATCTGTTTTCCGCGCCACGAGATGTATTGCTTAATATCAAAAAAGATTATTTCATTTCCTTTACGTGACATCTTTTTTCCTCTGAACATTTAAACTATGAAAATACGTTACTTAATTTTAAAATATTCTGTCACATGACGTAATAATTCCAAAAACATCACGCTGTTTTTTCCGTCTCAACATTTAAACTATATAAACAAACTCTGAAATCTTAACCAAATTTGTCCTCTCAAACATACGAAGTCGAAACTCGTAAGCTTGCATATGCATAGGATAAATAAACAAATCATGTACATTTACCAACACTATCCTTCTTCCGTTTCTTATTTTCATTTAAATATATATATATATATATATATATATATATATATATATATATATATATGTGTGTGTGTGTGCGTGTGTGTGTGCCTTCCTTTCTCTTAATTTTTTATCTATTGATCTTATATAATCTCAGCTAATTTAATGCAGTCTGATCGTATTTACCACTCTGTCTGATACCTTGTATTGCACTTTAGTCGTATCTACCCAACCACACACATTTTAAACAATGTGATTGAATAAACCATAAAAAATTGTGAAGCTGCTAAACAAAAAGACGAAACAAAAAATCAATAAAACAAGTTTTTCAAAATCCTATAAGATATTCCTTGAACAATAACATCTGGTTTTAACACAAAATGCTTTCGGAAAAACTCCTGTTTCTATGTGATTTATCTTACACGAACACAAATGTTTAACAGAATACAACCGATTCGGTTGGGGCTGTAGAATCCACCGACTGTTCCGTTGCAGAGGGGTAAGACACCCTCCCCACGAGTGTCCTGTTGCCCATTCGGTTGTGGCTGTAGAATATACCGAATGCACATCTACAGAGGGGTAAGACCTTCTCCTAACGAGTGTCCTGTGGCCCAGTCGGTTGGGGCTGTAGAATACACCAACTGCTCCTTTGCAGAGGGATAAGACGCCATCCCCACGAGTGTTCTGTGGCCCATTCAGTTGGGGCTGTACAATACACCGTTTGCACCACTGCTGAGGGGTAAGACCCCCTCCCAACGAGTGTCCTGTGATCAAATTGGTTGGTTCTGTAGAATATACCAACTGCACCTCTCCCAGTTGCCCAGTTGGTTGGGGCTGTAGAATACACAGACTGCATCTCTGCAGAGGGGTAAGACCCACCCCATAATGTGAGTCCGGGATATGACACTAAATAATCTGATGATGAGGCTCAAGTTCTGGAGCCCAGGGGAATGTGGCGTCTCCCTTTATTGCCAATGCTCCCAGGTGTACCAAGTGGTAGGAACCTATCCGGTGCAACCACAATCTATGGGTCAAATTGAACTGTTTGACCATTTAATATGTGTACAAATAAATAACTTACATTAAATCGAAACGTTAGAAATAGAACTGTTTGACATTTAACTGTGTGCAAGCAAATTACGTATGTTTAATTGTAATGGTAGTGATACATAGTGCTGCTTGAAACTATTTAAATCAGTGCAAATAAATTATTATGTCAGATAGCAATGACATCTCCACTCTAGACGGAACCCCTCTTAAACTAGTAGACAAATTCGCTTACCTAGGAAGCAGCGTCGCATCAACCGAAAAGGACATCGACACGAAGGCATGGACAGCTATCAATAGGCTATCGATTATATGGAAATCAGACCTAACCGATAAAATGAAACGCAGTTTCTTCCAGGCAGCGGTCGCATCGATACTGCTATATGGATGCACTACATGGACTCTAACAAAAAGGCTGGAGAAGAAGCTAGACGGCAATTACACAAGAATGCTGCGAGCAATCTTGAACAAGTCCTGGCGGCAACACCCCACCAACTGTACGGCCACCTGCCTCCTATCACGAAAACTATACAAGTTAGACGAACCAGACATGCAGGACACTGCTGGAGAAGCAGGGACGAACTCATAAGTGATGTATTTTTATGGACCCCCACACATGGCCTAGGAGAGGCCGGACGACCAGCACGAACATACATTTAGCAACTATGTGAGGATACGGGATGTAGTCCAGAAGACCTGCCGGAGGCGATGAACGATAGGGAAAAGTGGCGAGAGAGGGTTAGGGATATCCGTGCTACCAACACAACACGATCATGATGATGAAGTGAGTGCTAACAAATGATTAATATGAGATAAAACTATTCATGTTAGTACATCTGGAAGCATTTCACAATACATAAACAATAATAATATTCGTGCGCAAGAAAATTAGCTCTGATTCATTTAAGAATAAGATTACCTACATATTATTGATTTACAATTTTGGAGGTGCCTATGGTGTAATGGTTTTCGTCGTGGGAAATGGACACGGCGACACGAGTTCAATCCTGGACGAGACTGATTGCATTTCACATAGCACTAATACCCTGGGGAAAGGTATGAATCCAATTATTCTCCCTCCAGCTATGGGTAAATAGTAGGGAGGACTGTGTTCTTCAGCATTGCTGAGGCAACTAGTCTAGGAGATGGAAAAGTCTGAATTCAAACCTGTTAAACTCCGCTTAAAAATTGACCTTGTGTCATATCCTGCCCGAGTGGAGGGGTTGGGTAAATATGAAATTATTGATTTGTAATTCATATATATAACTATTTAACTGTATGAAACAAATGAGCTATAGTTGATTTTAAAATATCATCTGCACACTATGTGTTTATAAATCATATGCAATAAAGAGGATATGGCATTAAATAACCCATAGTGGTTGATATGCCATAAACCCAAACCAAACCAAACAATAACCATATATTTATTATAAAACATCAGGTACTGCAAGCCTAAGATTATTTGTTACCAAACAAATCCACCCTTGTGGATTAGAATATTCGATTCAGAGTGCTTCTTATTTTTACCAATTTGAGTATATCGATGTTCAGGCGTTTTGCGTATATATCTATGAGCTAAAGTATTCTTGATATTGAGTTTGTAGTCGGTATTTATTCTGCCTTTTACGCATGTTAAGTGCCTCCATCAGTTGCCATGAGAATATCTTAAGTAAACTGCTCAAAATCTGGGTCAGCAAAACTGATCATAGACCCCCCCTCCAACACACACACATCTATGTTAAGTGCCTGCGTAAGTCACCATTAGAATATTTGATACAGACCGGTAAATATCTGGGTCAGCGAAACAAACCACAAAGCCCAAGCATTCAGACAAACACACACACACAGACACACACACACACATATATATATATATATATATATATATATATATATATATATATATATATATATATATATATATATATATATATATACCAGTAAAGAACGTAATTGCTCGACTATTTTGCGCTCGATGTCGTATTATCAAATTTCCCTCGTATAACGTACTGGAAAAATTATTTAGAATCAAAATTTTGATTTTGAAACAAAATGAATTCTTGAAAAAAGAGAAGTAAAACACATTTGAAGGTTAATTTTAATTCTTCAATCATAAATCAATTCATCTGACTCGTGGACACGAAATAACGAGTTGTGTTATTTATTTCTTTTCGCGCAACATTTCTATGAACGCTGTCAGCAAAATTTATCTAAATCAAAGGTTTCAAGGCAGATAATAAAACTATGGTTAAAAAGTTAGTGGGATAGAATAATTATTCATGATGCCACGAATCAAGACGTTGAGACCGATCAAAATCAAGGACAAATGCATTATTCTGAAAGAATTTTTATCGGTTCGAAAGAGACAGACTTGAGAAAGAGATCTTTGGTCTTAGCTTAAAAAAGCCCCTTCTGTAGAAATGTGAATATCATTATTGACAACTGCTTCAACGAAGTTAGCTGTCTGTCTGTCTGTCTGTCTCTCTCTCTCTCTCTCTCTCATACACACACACACACACACACATATATATATATATATATATATATATATATATATATATATATTTTCTTTAAAGAAAAACCAAAGAAGGGTTATTTGAGGATTATAAATTTATTTCCATCCTGTTTTGCGTTTCTAATGCAAACAAAAACACGAAGAAAAATATAACAGGTCTTCTTCAGATCTCATGGATAAGATAAAACAGAATAGACACGGTGGGGGGGGTAGGAAGAGAGGTGAAGAGTTATTTCCTCGTTTCATTAAACTTCCGGTTTTTTTTATTTACCTATTTATTTTATTTATTTTCCAAATTCTACCGTCGGTTGGAATTATGGTAATTTAACTTTTTTATTTATTTTCTTTTTTTGTTAAGTTCTATAAATAACTTTTATGTGTTATGTTTATATAATAAATTTTTGTAAGGGACATATTAAAACGAGGAGGTAACTCTTCACCTCTCTTTCTCTCTCTCTCTCTCCACCCCCCCCGTGTCTATTCTGCTTTATTTTATCCAAAAGATCTGAAGGAGTCCTGTTATATTTTTCCTAAAATAACGGTCTTTGGCCTTTTCTTTAAAGAAAGTATTGCTCTGTAAAATTAATTACAATGAGCTCTCTACCAGGAAAATTTTGAATGATTTTCTTGTCCTGAAGGAATTACTCCCAACTTTGGTTTAACTGGACCGAATAATACCCCCCCCCTACACACACGTGCGCGCACACACAACACACACACACCTATATATATATATATAATATATATATATATATATATATATATATATATATATACATATATATATATATATATATATATATACATATATATATATATATACATATATATATATATATACATATATATATATATATATATATATATATATGACAGTTTAGTTTTTTTGTGCTCCCGTTCAACTAGTTGTCAATAAGTATATTCAAATTTATATAGTTCGCTGATGCAAAGTTTTTTAGGTTTAATTAATTAAAGAAGCCCTGGATCGACCTACAACTTTTTTCATTTTTCGTTTTATATGTCACTTCTTTTCATCAGCACTGATTCTATTGTTTTATAATGTCTTTTCGTTAATCCCTAAACAATCACAGACCTAGCATAAGCTGTCTTGTAATGAAACAGGTAAAATCTAACAAAAGTATTAAAACTTAATGTCGCATGTAGTTTCTGATAAAACTACTTAAATTGTATAACATGTTATTCTAAAAAACAGTTTTAATATACTTGATATCGATCATTATTAGGCTTTCGGGAGGGGTTGGTATTAAAAAGAATAATTTTCCATGGAGGAGGGGTTGGTATTAAAAAAATAATTAATCCGACTTCGTAAGCTGCTCATTTCAGTTTAAATGTTTGAAGAGTGTCATTAACATTCATCAACTATACAAAAGATTAATATACATCTGGTTTTTCGTTGTCCAAACGATGTTTCGAACGATAAATGGCACGACCTTCTTCAGGTGCAATATGCTAGAAATGTATAAGCAAAAGAATTTGGCCTCAAAGCTAGACTTGAAGAATATAAAAAAGTCATAGCAAAAGGATTATTTGAAGCGTTGAGTGTGACGGCGCGTATGAGGGGAGAGAAAAGCGAATTATACTTTCACTGAGATGATGTCTATAATGTTGACTGACTGCCGTTGGAAAGTGCGAGGATTCGGAGAATTTGTACACATCAAGAACCTCATAGGTCTCACTAGCATGTTCAATTAATTCTCGTTCTCTCTCTCTCTCTCTCTCACACACACACACACACACACACACACACACACACACACACACAAGAAGTACTGAAAAAGATTAAAAAACTAATCCAAATGAAAAAATTCCCTAACCGAAGAAAGAGTCAAGAACACATGTTTTTTCGTTACTGAAGAGGAGTTGCATGATATACTAAAAGAAGGCTGAAAAATATATCAATAGAAATTTAGTGTGAAAAAAAAGATTGTCTGAATAATTCTTTGAATATTTCTAAATGAGAATAATATATACCCAACCCCCTCCGCCACGAGCAAGATGTGACCCAAAGTCATTTTTAAAACAGGCTACAGCAAATCTGATTTGGGCACCTCTGGTGGTGTAATGGTTAGCAAGTTAGACTAGCAAACCTACACGAGTGAGTTCGAGTCTCATTGGGTGCCCCATTCATTTGGCCTTGTGCTAAATCGAAGTGAGGACCTTCGTAAATTAATACCTTTCTCAAGGTTATTTGATATACGTTATACACGCCAACTGCCTGATTTATGATTTGAACTCGTTCTTAATTCTATTTCCAACGACAATAATGGTTACACCACACTTTCTAAACAAGTAAGCCCAATCCTCCTTGGGTTGCTCTACATTTAGATCCATGTACCACACTGTGATGAAGAAGAATATTTAAACATTACAATGTGAGACCTATGTGCTGATTAGCAGCGCCCTAGTGTAATGGTTATCATCGTAGGAAATAGAGACGGTGACATGAGTTCAAATCCTGGTTGGGGCTGATTGCATTTAACGTTGCACTAATACTCTTGAAAAAGAAACCATTCTCCTCCAGCTATGGGTAAATAGTTAGAAAAACTAGGCTTCTTATCCTTGTTTAGGCAACCAGTCTACGAGAAGGAAAATTCATAATTCAAACAGTTAAACTCCGCTTAAAAAATTGACCTTGTGTCCCATCCTGCTCGTATGGTGGGGGGTAAATTAACACAAGCTCACATCATGGATTCCTTTAACACTATCTCTGTTTCATTCTTTTAACATACGTTCCTATTTGTCATCGTACTTGGTATGTCCCCTTGGTGGTACCCAGTGCTTACACAGATCTAATGAATGTAAGACCTGCTAGTCGGACAACACTGGTATGAACATGTGAAGGAGTCCATGGAAAAACGTCGTTTATTTATTCATCCTTACTTCCCCAACCGTGCCCAGCATATCTTGTTCGCCTTTCTTCGGTGGTTCATGAGATGGGAGGTAAATGGCCATAAAGCTGTTGTTTTGTAAGTTCTGCTTCCAAGATTTGTTAAAAAAATACACGCAGCATTCCGTTGTAGTTCCCATCTAGATTTTTCTCCATATGTTTCGTAAGACTAAGTGGTGAAACTATTCTTTATTATTCATTTCAGTTTGGTTTGGTTTTTTGGGTTTTATGGCATATCAACCTTTGAAGGTTATTTAACGCCAAATCCATTTTTATGCAAACAATCGGTTCTATTTAAAACAATTCAGTTCAGCATAAGTACACAATTTGTCAAAAACATTTCTATTTCAAACTATTCAATCAGTTATATGCAACAATTCAGTTAAGTGTAAATTCAATTTTAATGTCGAAAACATTTCTATTTCAAATAATTCAGTTAAGCATAAGCATGTAGTTAAAATGTAAGTACGCTTTAATTGTCAAAAGCATTTCTAATTCAAGCTATTCGGTTTATTCTAACTATTCACTTTAGTATAAGTATGCTGTTAATTCTATTTAACCCATAGATAGGGCCCTATCAGGTGCTACCACACCGGGCCAGAGTGGACCTGGGAGCAATGGCAATGAAGGGGTACTCCACATTCCCCATAGCTCCAGCACTGCTGGAACCTCACCATCAGATTGTTTAGTGTCATATCAGGATACTCGTTGGGGGGGAGGGCTTACCCCTCTGCAGAGGTGCAGTCAGTGTATTCTACAGCCCCATCCGACTGAGCAAATTAGTCATTTCAAAACAATTTTTTTTAAATATTGAAATAAAGAATTAAAATTTAAAAGTTAACATTATTTTTTGCAGTCGAGTCTGTTCTTGCTCACACACTCTTATTATGTCTTTTCCGTCTTATTTTGATGGGAAGTAGGTGGCAGTACAGCTGCTTCTTCGTGGAATGTTCCTTCCAGGCTTTTTTTTCAATATGACTTGTGGCATTCCTATGCAATTACAATCTAGCTTTTTCTCTCTTCGCTTAGTCAGTGCCCATTCGGTGCATCCTATATAGTAGTAAAATCGACACGACCGCTGCTTGTAAAAAAATGTATTTTATTTTATCGGATAAGTCTGGCTTACATATGATCGACAACTTATTGATGGCAGCTCATGCCTTCACAAGTCGCATATTGATGTAATTTTCAGTAGATGAAATGATGCTTCCGAGGTTTTATGTGATATTTGTTATACGATGTCATATATGATATCTGAGTTATGTAATATTCTATGCAACATGTAGATTCTGGACGAGACTCATTGGATTTCACATCGCACTAATACCCATGGGAAAGGTATGAATCCAATTATTCTCCCTCCAGCTATGGGTAAATAGTAGGGCAGACTAGGTTCTTCAGCCTTGGTGAGGCAACTAGACTAGAAGAAGGAAAACTCTGAATTCAAACCCGTTAAACTTCGCTTAAAAATTGACCTTGTGTCATATCCTGCCCGAGCGGAGTTGTTGGTAAATATGAATAGTAATAATTTCATTTGAATATAATCATTTGTCTGTCTATAGTTACATGATTAAATAGTTCTATTTAATCGATAGATGCGGCTATAATATGTACTACCAACCCGGGGCAGAACTGACCTTGGATTTAAGGCAATGAAGAGATACTCAAAATTCCCTAAAGCTCATGGACTTGAATCTCTTCAACAGATGGTTCGGTATTATATCAAGGTCTTTCTGTAGGGGTGGGAGTTTTATCCCTCTGTTGACGTTCAGTCGGGGTATTCTACTGCCTTTTCCCGGTAGGGTGGACATTAATTGATATATTATATATTGTTTCTATATTTTCTTATGTAATGTATGAGTTAACATCATGTTTTTTTACAATGTGTGGGTTATGACGTTTGTAATATCTGGGTCACATTGTGTTACATGTAATATATGAGTCATTTACGAAAGACCCAACATTAATCAGGCATTTATCTTAAGTGACACCGATACCACAATGCCCAGTCGACTGGGGCAGTAGAATACACCGACTGCTTCTCTGCAGAGGAGTAAGACCCCACCAACGAGTGTCCTGATATGACACTAAACAATATGATGGTGAGGTTCCAGTACTGCTATAGCTTTGGGGAATGCGGAATATCCCTTCATTGCTATCGCTCTGAGGTCCAATCTGGCCCGGAGTGGTTGTCACTCTCTCGCTTATATGATCATCGGATCGGACATTTGATGTATTGATTTAAATGTTGATGTATTGATTTAAATGTTCCACTCTGAACTAACTCCGATGTATGGTTCTAAATGTTCCACTCTGAACTTACCCAGATGTATGGTTTTAAACGTCCCTCTCTAAGTTTACTCCGAAGTATGGTTTTGAACGTTCTACTCAGATGTATAGTTTTACTCAGATGTATGGTTTTAAATATTTCTCTCTAATTTTACTAACTTTTACTCAATGTTATCGTTTCAAGTATTTTTTTCTATTTCAAAATAATCGTTTGTTTGCTAACGGTTATGCGATATCACTTATTCTCAGCAATACAAATAATTTGTTGTATAGTCGTAGAGTATTAAGTGTTATTATATAATCCTCATAATTAATACATTTCAAATAAGCATTTCTTTTTGATAATAATCATTTATTTGCACGCAGCAGTTATATTATTACGGCTTCATTCTCATGATGATAACTAAGAATTGTTTAAAGAACAATTATCTGGATTTCCAGACATTGGGATAATGGTTAGCGTGTTTGCCAATGGCCCAGTTGACCAGGGTTCAATCCCAGTTCGAGTCATACCAAAGACTCAAAAACTAGGACTTGATGTCTACTTGCTTAACATTCAGCATTATAAGATATGGATCAAAATTAAAGTGGTCAATGCAGGGAAATGAGTAGTGCCCCCCATACACCTTGGTATATTAGCTATCAAAAAAGGAACCTTCACATTGCTCTAATAACCATAGGAAAAGCATAAATTCAATGGTTCTTTCTCCAGCTATAAGTAAGTAGTAAGATAGACTGAGTTCTTTAGTCTTGATTACGCAATCAGTCTAAAAGAAAGAAAAACTCTAAATTCAAACCTGTTAAAAATTAACCATGTGTCAAATCCTGTCCGTACGGAGATATTGGCAAATATATATATATATATATATATATATATATATATATATATATATATATATATATATATATATATATATATACCAACCCCTCCGCCCTGGCAGGATATGACACAAGATCAATTTAACAAGTTTGAATTCAGAGTTTTCCTTCTCCTAGACTTGTTGCCCCACCTAGTCTGCCCAACTATTTACCCATAGCTGGAGGGAGAATAATTGAATTCATACCTTTTCCAAGGGTATTAGTTCAATGTGAAATGCAATCAGTCTCGTCCAGGATTTGTACTCGTGTTGCCGTGTCCATTTCTTACGACGATAACCACGGGCACCTCCATATATATATATATATATATATACATATATATGGGGGGGGTACTTCTTTTTTATGGTTACTGTTGTTGGAAATGAATAGGGCGACATGAGTTTATTTCCAAGAGAATGCCGTTTGCACTTCACTTAGCGCTAATACCATTGGGATAAGTCCGAATCAAATTTTACTTCCTCTAGATATGAGTAAACAGTTGAACAGACAAGGCATTAAATTTGGTATGGCAACCAGTCTAGGGGAAGGAATAGTATGAATGCAAACTGATAAAACTTCGCTTACAAATTCATCTTTTGTTGCATTTTGCTCGAGCTGAGAGGTATAACGACCTTTGTTGAACTAACGCTTGTCACCAGACGTTTCTAACTTTCTGGTGTGAAAAATTTTTTGCATTGATTGACTCCTCATTCTATAATACAATTGCGAAAGTAATGCTCTTTACGTTACATATGTAAAAGTTAATGAAATTTGAAAGTGATAATTGACTTTTTTCTCCCTTTCTTTTAAAAGGGTCTCCTTTCGTGCAGCGATCTTGACAATTTTTTCAAGAGTCCATCCATTTATTTATTGCATTCGGGTGGCTGCAACGTGTTAGATGAAAAAAAATAGAAAATAAAAAGAGTTTTTCGCGGCTTGCTGTTTCTATAAATTCGTTTTCCTTCACCTCGACACGACCAGTGGCGTCATCACAAACGTAGGGTAGAAAGTAATATGTAGAATATGAAAAAAAGTGGAGGAAACAGAAAAAAAGAAACAAAAAATAAAGTGAAAGTGAAAGAGAAACTGTTCAATTTTAGTAAGTGATTTCAGATAACGAAAAAAAAGGTTATAATAGTCTGTCTGTGATTGGAGTATTCTTTATTGGTTATTGCTTAAATCACTATTTGAAGTTAAGGACCAGTCATATAGTTAAGTTTTATCTTTTAGTTTCTCATATCAGCTTCGATTCTGTCGAATACTAATTGAAAAGATTCTGTGATTGTAGGATATGCTTACAAAAGAGGAATATGTCTCACAGTTGAAAGCGCTATTTATCCACTTCTGGTTTACGAATATTTAATCTAGTCGTGCGTCATAATTATTTGAGTAGGAGAACGTTTATTTTTCCCTTCTTTTTCCAGGATTTCATGTTTTCCCATACAAGCCTGTTCTCGGATAACTGATATGTTAGAAGTTTACCTTTTGTTTTTGGGGAATTGTGCAAAGTGAAATTATCATTTCCCTTTTTACTTCTCTAAGCATTCGTGTATTAATTGATGATTAGAACGTTGTGTTTAGGAATGTGTTGGACATGGGAAGATAGCTCGTTGATGGTGATAACTATTTCTTCACTGGCCTTGGTGGAACTTTTGCAAGAGAGGATAGTTGTGCAAAGTTTGCCACAAGTCTTAAGTGAGCCAGCACCTGTTTTTCGTCCGATTTTCGGTGATTATGTTTTTATAATTAAGAAAAAAATTAACTTTTCTTTCTTTAAACCTATAGACTTATTGATTGTTGCTTAATTGTTGTTTTTTATAGCATATCAACGCTTTTATGTTATTTAATGTCAAACTATTTAATATCTTATTTATTAATTTGTTTTGGGCTTATTTATAAGATTTTATGCGCATTAATGAGATAGGTTTGGTTTTATGGTATATTAACCATTGTAGGTTATTTAATGCCAGATCCTTTTTATCCATATATATATATATATATAGGAGGTGCCCGTGGTGTAATGGTTATCGTCGTAGGAAATGGACACAGCGACACGAGTTCAAATCCTGGGCGAGACTGGTTGCATTTCACGTAGCACTAATACCCTTGGGAAATGTATGAATCCAAATATTCTCCCTCCAGCTATGGGTAAATAGTAGGACAGACTAGGTACTTCAGCCTTGGTGAGGAAACTAGTCTAGCAGAAGGAAAAGTCTGAATTCAAACTTGTTAAACTCCTCTTAAAAATTGACCTTGGGTCATATCCTGCTCGAGCGGAGGGGTTGGTAAATATGATTAGATATATATGAATTGTAAACACATTTTATGGATAACATTCTCAAACGAGCTTGAGTTCTTTTTTTACACACAGTTTAATGCTATCAAATATTGCAATATAATAGTGACAAATTCACATCAGTCATTTGTTTGCACACAGTTAAAGGATCAAACCGTTCAATTTCTAATTATTCAGTTTTGCATGGCATTCATTTGCATTCAGTTTAAATGTCAACACAGTTCTATTTGACCCCTAGATAACACCCTATCAGGTTTTACCTCTCAAGGTCAGAGTGGACCTTGGAACAATGTAAATGGAGGGGTACTTCAAATTACTCCAATCACCACGTCTTGAGTCACACCATCAGATTGTTTAATGCCGTATCCAGGACACTCGTCGTGAGGGAAGTCATACTCTTCTACCGAGATGTAATTGGTGTATTCTACAGCTCCAGCCGACTGGGCTGATTAATAAGTTGGAAGCTATGATACCCATTACCTTTATATATCTTAATAAACTTCAAGAAATAAGTTTTATTTTGAATTATCTATCAACTTCATGTGTATTAATAAATTGGAAAGTCTAATTTTTATTAGATTCATGTATATTAATATATCAAAATGAATAATTCTTATTAATTTAAAGTTTTAATAAATCAGTAAAAATAGATTTTATGTTCATTTTTTCATTACCTTCTTGTGTATTGATATATTGGTAGGCATCAGTTTCATTAACTGCTTTTGCAACGAAGGCGACTCGTAGCAATCGCCTTCTGGTACAAGTAAGATAAAAAAAAAGTTGGTTATTTGCCATAAATATATAAAACTAATTTGTAGACTATGATCAGAAGTGAATTATATCATATCATATTTACCAACCCCTCCGCTCGGACAGGATATGACACAAGGTCAATTTTTAAGCGGAGTTTAACAGGTTTGAATTTAGAGTTTTCCTTCTCCTAGACTAGTTGTCTCACCAAGAGCTGAAGAACACAGTCTGCCCTACTATTTACCCATAGCTGGAGGGAGAATAATTCGATTCATACCTTTCCCAAGGGTATTAGTGCTATGTGAAATGCAATCAGTCTCGTCCAGGATTTGAACTCGTATCGTCGTGTCCAATTCCTACGACGATAACCATCACACCACGGGCACCTCCTATATGAATTATATAGGCGTTAAGCCTTGACATAAATAGCAGATTGATCAGATGTTACATAGCCATATACACGAATATGGCCATGTGCGAAATAGACATATAATGATCATAACAATATAACATATAAAGAACATAGGAATCACGAAATTCGAAAACATGTAACGATTTCCTGTTCAGGTACGAAACCTTTTTATTAACTTAGAGTTAAAGGTTTCGACGTAAGGAAGAGAGACACAATTTTCTATGCTGTCTTATTCATTTGGACCCCATCTTGAGGGCGCAAATTCGCCTCGCCTCAGCGAGCCCCAAAAGTCGAACCTCTCCGTTTGGCGTCTAGTACTCAACTCTCTAACTTTCTTCAAATTCTCACACAAACCTCCCCACCCTGTCAACCCGTTTCGTCTCGGATTATTGTGATATCTCTGAGTGACATGTCCGCTCTGTGCCGCTCACGCGTTATCACCTGCATCAAGGTTGCACCTAACAAACCCATATGCTGAGCCGAAAGGTTCTCAGCCAAAGGCATGAACCGAAATCCCTTGGCTATTATATTACACAGATCCGGCCTCACTGACTGAACATCCAACCCAAGTAAGGGTTAAAATTGAGGCTTTCCGGTCACATGACCACTTAGTACATAGGTCACGGATTGCTCAGCCCAGAAAATCCTGGTCTCTCCTAATATAGATCGCTACCCATGGTCAACGGGTGGCCCGATTAATCTCAGCCTTTTGCAGGATTGCAATCGGTGTATTCGGCAGGCCCAGCTAGTAGTGCCACGCACTTATTGTCTTATGTTAGTATATATATAAATATAAATAAATATATATATATATATATATTCACACACACGCACACACACACACACACACACACATCTATCTATCTATCTATATATATATATATATATATATATATATATATATATATATATATATATATTAAAACAGTATATGTTTGTCTCTATCTCACTTGGTGTGTTTGCAGCAGACCAAATGCGGTATAATTTGGAGAATGCTCAATATCTGTGATAGAAATATTATGTAATTTTATGAATAATTATTATATTACATATACACATGCACATATACATACATGTTTCTTATATTAATGCACGCTCACAGGTATATATATATATATATATATATATTTAGAAAATTTTGCACTTGAAGAAACAAATACGAATTAGGTTGTACTTTCTATATTACACTGGGTATGGGTCAGTTCGAAGGTGAAAGGAAAAGCTCAAACACCGAAATGTTCATTAGATGACGTTATATATTTTGTTGATGACTTTTTAACAAATGTAATCCAAGCTCAGCGACATTAATTAAATAATTATGTTGAAATTAAACGGTATTTTGTCACATTTCAAGTAAGTATCTTTATCCTTTAAAGTAATTTTCTGCCGAACCTGACATTATGTAGACCGATAATTAAAACATTTCTAAAAGTATTTTAAGATTAACTTTAAAAAATGTGCACTCTCTCGGTGAGGCTCAGAATACACTAACTGTATCCCTGCTGAGGTTTATAACCCCATATTTACCAACCCCTCCGCTCGGGCAGGATATGACACACAAGGTCAATTTTTAAGCGGAGTTTAACAGGTTTGAATTCAGACTTTTCCTTCTCCTTCACTAGTTGCCTCACCAAGGCAGGAGAACGTAGTCTGTCCTACAATTTACCCATAGTTGGAGGGAGAATTATTGAATTCATACCTTTCCCAAGGGTATTAGTGCTACGTGAAATGCAATCAGTCTCGTCCAGGATTCGAACTCGTGTCGTCGTATCCATTTCCTACGACGATAATCATTACAACACGGGCACCTCCCGTGAGGTTTAAAACCCCACTCATTAAAAAATGGAACCTTCGATAAAACAGTAAACTTTCATCGGATAGTGTCAAACGTAATAAAAAAAAAGTCTGAGCTCAGAAGTAAGTGCAGGCATGAGAAAAAGTAAATTTGAAGTCAGTTAGCCTTTGGGAAGATGGCGGTATAAAAACGTATGTATATCTACATTGTAAACGCTGATTATGACAATTGCATCTTTCTTTAGAGTGGAGAGTATCACAGTCGTCATTTACAATTAACAAAAAAAAATTACGATCTGCAGAAATATATGATGATATAGCTATATCATGAAACTGATAGTAAAGCCATAAGACTTGTCATAAAATGAAATCTTTTCAAACGTTTATTTAGAAAGTTTCCAAAAAGGTATTTCAATCGTCGTTCTGCATTCGACATTATATATAAATATCGGTTTCCATTCGACACACACACACACACACACACACACACATATATATATATATATATAATTTAAAATGTTCGAAAAGATCTCCATCATCGGTTTTCATTCGACACTATATATATATATATATATATATAGTGTCGAATGGAAACCGATGATAGAGATCTTTTCGAACATTTTACATTTTATATTGCGGTGAGTTTCCTAATTTTAATTGTGAGTATATATATATATATATATATATATGCACACACATATATATATATATACACACACACACACGCACACATATATATATATGTATATATATATATATATATATTTGAGTGCACGCTCGCGTGCGTGTGTGTGTGTGTTAATTGAGCGTATAGATATGTATATATACTCGCTCAATTAAGATCTCAGACGTAAAACTAGGAAAATTATTTCAGTGTTCTTTAGACGAAAAACTAGGAAAATTATTAGCTGGAGGGTGAATAATTGGATTCATACCTTTCCCAAAGGTATTACTGCTATGCGAATTTTTTTTTTAATATCAGTCTGATCATCTTACCGAGATTAGTTAATCAATTTGTATCTCAAAACCCCAGAGAACTTTTTCTGTTTCTTTTTCCGCAACCCATTCTTTGGTGTGCATATACCATTTATTAGGATGGTCAAATTTAAACTTCTTTTACAATTCTCAGGGGGTCACCTTGCCCACACAGTCATTACTAGTCTTACACTCTTTTTTGCGCTGACTTACTCCACTCGCTTATTATGTGATTGATCGTTTCGTCTCGATTCAAAAATAATGTCCATTAGCTAATTTGTTGTGTCTCGTCTGTTTTTGCTTTGACATAGTTCTTATGCTGTTGTTCTGTTCTGCTATGAAAATCTCTCAAGATTTTCCTTTCTTAGCCATGTCAATGTTTTTTTTTTTTTTTTTTTTTTTTTTGGTTGTTTGGTTTTTGGGCTTGTTGTAATATTTTGCTTGATTGTCGCTTGAAATGTCCGTACAGTTGTTTTTCTTCCCATTATTGTTTTCTGATCATTTTTTTTTTTTTTGTTGATGCTTGCCTTGTCTGTATCGTTTTTGGTCGTAATTATTCTTCCTCTGTGTTTTTAATGTAGTCTTCGTGTCTTTGTATCGACACATTCACGATCACTCGAATGCTGGCGAGCTCTCTTTCTCCTTCTTTTCTTACATACAGTAGGTCTTCGTCATCTCTTGGGTGTAAGTCTTTATGCGTAGTCACGAGTTTCCTTGTCTTATCGTTCATTTGTTTACTTTCTTCCCACGTCCAATTCAAGAATGGTCCTTAGTATCTTACAAGAGGGACAGCAAAGGCGTTTATCCCTTTCATGAGATTTCCGCTATATAGTTTGGTTTCGAGTATTTTCCACGTTCACCTGGAATGCTCTTTTTGTATTTTTTTTCTTTCATCTCCACTTGTTTGATTGTATCCCCTTCCAATATTCCCAGGTACTTGTAAGTTTTCTTTTCTTCGAGCTTTCTGAATTATTCTTGGTTTCTTTGTTCTATCCATTTTGTCATGTGTCTTTTTCCGCTTCTTATTATTAACATGGCACATTTTTTTAATATCAAATTCCATCCCTATGTCCTGACTGTATATTCTCACTGCTTGTTGTAGGGCTTCTAAATCTGATTCATTTGTGTGAAAAATAGTTTGATGACGTCCATGTACTTTAGGTGGTTCATAACTACGAGCCATTTAGTGTTTGCATCCGCCGGTGCATTTCCTAAGTATCTGATTGAGTTGCATCATCGCAACCACAAATAATAATGGTGAAGGCGCATCTCCTCCGAAGATCTATCCCTGGATTTTCACCTTAGCTAAACTTTATCCTCCTGTTGTCAATTCTACTTATCAGATTTTCATGGTTTTTTCGATAAACTTTATCATATCGTTGAATATTTACATTTTGAGACAATCTATTTTGGGGACTATATAATATGTCTATTTTAAAAGTGAATCCACGTCATAGCTATTTTTTTTTTCCGTTTTATTCTGCGCTCTTTGAGATGTGCTGATCAATGTAGTGTAGCTCTCCTGTCCCTCTGGTTCCCTTGGGGCATTCTTTCTTTTCTTCAGGAAACTGACCGCGGCTTATTAACGACTAATAAATCTCAACCTTAATTTGATTTTCTACATTATAGATAGGAACGTTATACATCTGTATTTGTATGGGGCGCTTCCTTTTTGGGAATCTTTCTGGATCAGGGTGTTTTTTTTCCTTTTGCCATACATTCAGGTATGTCTGCTGCTATTCATTTTGATAGCCAATCTATCTTGGATGTAGGTGAATTTTTTTAACGCGAATCCATATATGCCTTATCATCGCTTGGAGTTTTTCAATTTGGTATTTTTGAGTGTGCCTCTGAAAGAATTATTATTATTATTACGATCTACCCCTTGAGAGATTTTTTCACATCAACAATGGCTGATGTTCTTTCACTGAAGTTTAAGTAACAGCAAGTCTCCATAAGTCTCTGGGACTGTCCTCAGTATTCTGGCCGTTCTCAAATATGTAGTAGTTTGGATAGTCTGCATTCGTCCTCTTATTTACAATTCTCTCTGATAATCATTCGGTGACTGTACCAAGAGCTAATTACAATTGGTATCATTGTCACTTTCATGCTCCTCAGTTTTTTTTTCAATACCTTAACGAAATCCAGGTACTTATCCTTCATTTCATTTTCTTTCAATTTTACTCTGCAAGTTCTTTTATTATTATTATTATTATTATTATTATTATTATTATTATTATTATTATTCCTTTATATCTTATTACTATCCAAAAGAAAAACCACTGAAAAAAGCTAAACAAGCATGAAAATATAAATGTACAATTAATGAATCATTTACTATAACAGAAACATCAATATCGTCAAGGAGTGATATATATATATATATATATATATATATATATAGAGAGAGAGAGAGAGAGAGAGAGAAAGAGAGAGAGAGAGAGAGAGAAAGAGAGAGAGAAGTCTGATAAATATTTACAAGTTACTCCGAAAATGAGGGACCCCTACTCGAAATAACACCATTTTGATATATATATATATATATATATATATATATATAGAGAGAGAGAGAGAGAGAGAGGAGAGAGAGTTGGGAGGGAGAGATGGAGCCTGTGAATTATCGGATGACTGGAAATGGCACACGGAGTTCAGACTTCAACAAGTGCTGTTTTCCATTATTTCGTACAAATACATTTAGCAAAGACGTGGTTCATCTTTTCTTTTCTTATCAGTGGACCAAAGGATAAAACATAGTTGGTTCTCTATCTTAATTAAATCAATCAAGAAAAAAAGGAAAAGATTGGTTTTAAGATAAAATTACAATATAAAATGAAATAAACATTTGTTGGTTAGGCGGTTACTAATTTTTCAACTGCTACAGATGAATATTTTGGTTAGACTTATAATGTAGCTGGTTTTGGTATCAAATAATTGCTCATAATATTTGTTTTGATTATATAGAATATACACTTAACAAATCTTTCGACTATGAACAGTTTTCGATACAAGTTCAATTTTTAATCGGGGTGCAACTAGTTTGGAATTCAGAGTTTTTTTTCCTCTCCGAGACTGGTTGCCATACCAAAGTTAAAGAGGCTATTCTATCTAACTATATACCAATTAAAGAGGCGGGGAGGAATAATTCTTTCTCAATATTTAACAGCTGCACCCATGGTCACTGGGTTCATTTTGTGCAATGATAAGCATTACGCCACGAGTGCCTCCTTTTTTGATTGTATAATATTCCACAAAGAATAATCTTTGAGTCAGAAGAAAATTAACTTTTGTGATTGCTTGTGTAGGTGGGTTTATGTATGCGATCGTGTATGTGTGTGCATGTGTGTTTGCTAAGATGATATTGTTCAGGAACATAGCAATGATTGAAGAGCACACAGTGCATATCGATTTCACAACAGTCGACATTATATATAATGTTGGCTTGCCAGACATTTTATCACGGCCAAGTACACAAACACCTACCACCAACATAATACAACTCTATAATCTAAATTCGGTTCGTATCATCTGCACTCGATCAACCTTGCTTTCAAGAAATGCGAACATGATGTTTTCGTTTTTTTGTTTGTTTGGTTGGTTGGCTGGCTGGTTTTTCTTTTTTTCGTGGGGTGTGTTTAAACCTATTCAATAGCTACGGTTAAACTCAGTTGTCAAATAACTCTGCTTTCGGGATTAGTGCTAAGGTCGAAGATTAATCAATATTAGAATTATTTACTCAGATTGAGATGGGCTGATTGCCAATCAGTCTTTAAAATCAGCTTTCATGGTGAGAACTTTCTTTCCTTCACCAGAAACCCCTGATGAGAGACTATAAATAATCTACCCTAAGAATATTTTCTTAAGAAGAGTATAGTACATGACACGCAACTTAGATAGATTTGAACCAATACAGATTGACAGAAAGAAAATAATGAACAAAAAGAAGATATATACATACTGGTCGATGGTCTTTAATTGCATGTCAACTTGTGTGGGGTTATTTTATGACTAAAGTTTCGGAAATGTTCTACGTTGTATGCCGATATTTATACTTTTTATTTAACGGTTTTTACAATGAGTTAACATCCTTAAAGATGGTGGAGAGGGGTTACTTCGTGCGATATTGATAAAGTTTACGTTTATATTTATGGTATAATTTTATTTATTGCACATAAAACATAGAATGTCATCTTTGTTGACATTTTCAAATAAATCTATTTTGTTATCTACGTTGAAAAGGCGTTTTCTGTTAAGAAGAAAAACTTTACATTCTATGAGAAAGTGTTTAACAGTGCAGGTTGTTTGATATGTTGCACACTGTGATTGTTGTTCTTAGTTGAATATAATGGATTGTGCAAGTCTTGTGGGACCAATTTGTAATCTTGTTTCCTTCTGGATTTTCTGAAAGCTGGTCTTTATTTTCTCAAATTGGGTTTGATCAGGACGAATTTCTTTTGAATGTTGTTATTCCAAAATTTAAACCACTTTATACGAATAAATGTATTAGTTTCGGGTTTTAAGTTAGCATATAGAATCTTTAATTCATTGGGGGCTAAATCTGTGACAGATTTGGCTGCTGAGTCAGTTCTTTCATGTCACCTCACTCTATATAAGAATATCCTTTGATTTAAACATCGAATCTCACCTAATCTGGAGTTTAATGATGATCAAGTCATCCAGAGTTTTGTTTAATAATTTTTATTGATTCAAAAGTTTTTGTGCCTGAATTTATTATTTGAATGCTAGATCTATTCCACGAGTTTCAGTTATTTAGATGAAACTTTTCATTTGGTAAAGCTTATCGTGACTGTGCAGGCTATTTTAACGTTGTCTTTGGAGCCATTTGTAAAAATGTAGATGTGACTGGAATTGTGTTGACATAGTAAAATCTATCCTGGTTTGTGCAAGCTCACTTTTGTTTTTCTAATAATCTAAGGTAGTATTCTAAGCATTGAGGGAAATTTTAGATTATTTGAAAGTGGGATTCATTCGCAGTACAAAAGGTTTTATTAACTTTACCTTTTTTTAACACACTGTACCTACGTTTGAAATGCAGTCATGATCTTGGTTGGGGGATGGGCAGGATTTGAGATTTGTGCAGTAGTGGAGGGCCAGGTTTCTCATGAGTGGTAGGTGTGCTTCACAAGTCTTGGTGAATTGGCTGCCGACGTAAGTTCTAAAAGCTCCAAAGGCAAGTCTTAAGTTTTCGTGGTGAATAGGATCAATCTCTTTCAGGTATGACCACCAGACAGATATAGTCATAAACCTCAAGTTGTGAGCGGATCATTGCATGAAAGAATCGCGTTGGTTGGGCACCGGAAGGAAATGTGTGGAAATCAGAAAAAATATATATTGACGGAGATTTTCAACGCTAATGGTCAGTCATGGAGACCAGTTAGCAGAGCAGAGGAATCAAGTCGTCTGGACATTAGACAAGAGGGGGCCAGGTGGCCCCTGCGTTTGAGAATCTGCTCAGTATGAGTCTCTTGTGAAAGAATGCGGGCTCTCCGGAGATGAATCTCAACCTGGTGTAAATCTGAAGATTTAGTACATATCCCAAAATTTCCTGACTGACTCTCTTTATTTCATGCTGATATTTTGCCACGACTATCGTAAATAAAAACAGAGTTTGTATTTCTATAAACAAGTGTTATTGCCCACTCATTCTGAGTATACAACATAGAGTATGAGGAATAGAGGAAATTATGTAATTTCCTCGTCAAAGAAATTTCTCGAAAAAAACGGATCAATTTTGGGGCAATTTTAAACCTAAAAAAACTACGGCTGTGTTCTAAAAAAATCAAGAATTTGGGGAAAACCTAACTTAAAAAATCAAAAAACTCGACCACATTTTTGTCCAATCTGGTCTGTGTTATGGAAGCCTTACCCATCTGACCATAATGGACTCTTCTCACCGTTATTAGTACTGAGATATTTCAATATCGTTGTTATCCAAACAGTAAGAGACTTCTTACCTCTTCTCTGTAACTCTATCTTTCTTGTGTAATATAATCTGTTATCTAATATCTGCGTTTGCGTTTTCATTAGTGAGTTATTCCGGGGCCACAAATGTCTGAATTTGCAGAGCTAACCTGCGAGTGTGTGATCGCTCCAACTACTATGAACTGAAAGTATTTTCAAAGGCAACTGAGACCATTTCACTGGCCGCCCAGGCAAGGCGGATACAACCGTCTTACCAAGTCTCATAGAAGCCCTACTTGACTACCGCAGGAACTGTATCAGTCACAACCTTCAACTTGAAGGAATATACGTGCTACTTAAGGATTCACTTCTGCCCATAATGACTTAAAAGGAGGTACCTGTGGTGTAGTGGTTATCGTCGTAGGAAATGGACACGGTGATACGAGTTCAAATCCTGGACGAGACTGATTGCATTTCACATCGTACTAATACCCTTGGGAAAAGTATGAATCCAATTATTCTCCCTCCAGCTATGGATAAATAGTAGGACAGACTGTGTTCTTTAGACTTGGTAAGGCAACAAGTCTAGGAGGAGGAAAACTCTGAATTCAAACCTGTTAAACTCCCCTTAAAAATTGACCTTGGGTCATATCCTGCCCGAGCGGAGGGGTTGGTAATATGATAAAGACTAACACAATAACAATTTCATTTCTTTGTTTTCATATCCAAAAAAAAAAAAATCTATATTTTTGTTGCACTCGTGTTAATTGCGTTATTTTTATTAATATTAATCCACTATTGGAGCGTTTGTTTCACTACTCCTCATTCTGTATGGGTAACCACTCATAAGAGTTGTTGGGTTCTGGTGGATTTGGTTTTGAAAGATATTTTATGTAATATATGAATGTTAATTTTTGTTGATTAATATTCCAAGGAACTTAAAGTTGTCAACAACAGGTATTTCGCTTTTCTTTAATTTGATGATAGTGTCGTCGTGTATTTTTGTAATATAATGTCCGAGCGATTTCGTTTTATATATCTTAGTTAGGCTGAGAACCTTACAGCTTGGTGCATGGGTTGGTTTGGTGCAGGTGTGGGCGCAGGTGTTCACGCGCATGCAGAGCGGACTTGTCATTCAGAGATGTCACAATAAAAATCCCAGAAAGAGAATGTGATCAGGGATGTGAGTGACGTCACGCACCGGAAGCGTGGGCTGAGATTTGAGAAAAGTCATTTAGTTGGGTTCCCGGCTTTGGAGAAGAAAGTTGACTTTCGCAAGCTCGCCGTGGCCTTGTAGCGGGTGCGCACGTGGTTTGGGGCAGATGGAAAAGTCAGCATAGAAAGATGGTATCTCTCTCCTTCTGTCTAAAAACCTTTTAACTCAAAGGTAATAAAAAGTTTCGTACCTGAACTAAGAAGTCGTAAGTGTTTTTCGTGTTTCGGGATTCCTATAATATATATGTTTAATATATATGGGCGTTATGAATATTCTATGTACATTTCACCTATTCATGTAAGGCTATGTTACATTTTGGCTTCTCGAGAAAAAATGCACACACTGCTTTTGGGACTCAGGATTTGAATCCGTTGTCTGTTGCCCATTTATCTATTGTGTTGAGACTCAACTGCAGTTGTTGTTCTACCAGGTGAATGTGAGTGAATCTATTCCAGATGACTAACTTGTCGGTGAAGTGAGAACAGTCATCCGTTGGATTCAGGCATTTAACAATATTATTGATTTTTATTAAGAAGAGAATAAGAGATCAGATGCTTTAATTTGGAATGATTTCCTTTTGGTTTGGCGGGTCAGAAAGATTGAATGCTACACGTACACTGAATAGAAAAAAATTAATAAAAAGTCACAGTGTTCCTCTTAAGCATATATCCAGCAGGCGTCACATGGTACGATATTCAAAAGTGGTGTCATATGTCTTCTCAAGGTCGAAAAAATTGCCGTCAGATGCTGTTTTTTTTTATGAAAGTATCCCTCATGAGGGTTTCCAGGAGATCTTTTTACATTGTCATGTCTGAAGATTGATAATTAGGTTGTTTGATTTTGGGTACCTAGTTAGACGGTTAGTCATCCGCTACATCATCTTGAAGAAGCTGTAAGGTAATGCAATGAGTCAATAGTTCTATGGATTTTCTTGTTGTCCAGTTGGCTGGGGTTGTAGAATACACTGACTGCAGCTCTGTAGAGGGGTAAGACCCCCACCACCAACAAGTGTCCTGTTTATGACACTAAAAATTCTGAGGATAAGGTTCCAGTAATGCTGGATCTTTGTGGAATGTGGAGTACCCCTTCATTTCCATCGCTCCCAGGTCCACTCTGGCCTGGAATGATAGCATCTGATAGAGCCCGATGTATTAGTCAGATAGAAATAAACTGCGTACTTATGCAAAATTGAATTGTTTGAATTACAACTGTTTGACTAAACTGAATAGCTTAAAATTAAACTGTGTACTCATGCGAAACTGACTTTTAAAAAAATAAAACTGATTACTTGTGAAAAATTGGATTTGGCATTAAATAACCTATAAAGGTTGATATGTCATAAAACACAAACAGCCCACTAACCAACCATTGTTCTAGGAGGGTGTCACTTGTCTCTATGTTAACGAAGACATTTAAAAGGCACTTGACAGACGCATTTGCCATTTGTTTTAAAACTCCTTGTGAATTTCGTCAAGACCGACGGCTGTATTGTGTAATCCATTTGTATAATTTGTTAATTATGTTAGGGTGAATGGCTCATTATAATCTTCGAAATTCCTTGAAGAGAAATTTAGTTTTTTCTCAGTTTGATTTTCTGGAGCTTTTTACGTTTTATGACTAGAAGAATGTTTTCAGAACTTTGCTGTTGGCAGATGAGCAATAGCCTTTTTTTTTTGCCTTTATTTTACTGTTCCTTTGGTGATTTAGAGAAGATTCTTTCCGAAAAATGTCACAGACTATTTTCAGTTTGGAGGAGACATTCAGTCACGAAATTTTGCTAGAATTTATTTGGATCTCTTTGATGGTTTTACTTGAATTTGCTCTGTAGAATTTGATGATTGAATTGGCGTTTGTGTGTTCCAGATGGAGTTTTTGAGGAGTAGATGTTTATACTCGAATAGTCTCTCTACATTCTTTGCTAAACGATGGCAAGAGAGTGAGTATTATAGCATACATTTTTTGCTATTTTGATCAGTTTTTATGCGAAGTAGTGACAAAGTAAGTGATGAAATTTTATTCAAGGTATTTGAGGCATAAATATCTAGATTCTACTTAGCTTTGTTTAATCTCAATCGAGAGCGGTTTCCTCCCAAAGGTGTACGCTCTCAAACACATTAGAGAAATAGTCGCTCCCGCTTATATCTTTATATAACTTCCAGGAAAAATCGAGGAAAATTGAGAGGCCCAGAGGGTAAATTCTATCTCTAAGTATCCCCTAAAGATGGGTAGAGATGTTTTTTAGTTATTGTATAAAAGTGACATACATTTTTATTGCTGATTATGGCGGGTTCGGCCTTTTTCATCGTAGTTTTACATCTCTATAAGGTATTGTGACTGTTAACATTACATAGTAGAACGTAGGTGTTGATAGTTGCAGTAGTAAGTTGTTGAAATCCTTTTCGTTAATCGTATCATCTGGTGGAATATATAATGAACATATATTATTTTGTGTAAGGTTGCATTTACGACAATTCAGTGTTGAGGTTGATTTTACCTTGGAGTATTTCATTTCAATTACAACTGAGACACCGCCAAACAACCGGTGACTAGTATCGCGTATATAATTATACATGGTGCATTCAATATTTTTCCAGACTTTTTTGTTCAGGCATTTAAAATTGACGTAGACTCTTGAAAATTCACTATGTTATTGCTATATATCTTATGAGAGGATTGGCCAATTTTTTTATGGGTTCAGCTTAAAATGAACAGCTACAGTAGGAATTGGAATACATCCTACTAAAGCCTGATTGTCACAGCTGGGGAATTTCAAAAATTCAATAAGGACACTTAGAAGAACGATATGCAATAAAATTCTGTTTTAAACTTGGAAAATATGCCATGCAATGAAAGCTGGATCTACTGCTATAACCCAGAAAAAAGAGACAGAATTCACAGTGGAAGCATGCTGGCTCTCCCAGACCCAAGAAGGACAGACAGAGCAAATCCACCCACAAACTTTTGATGATTCCTTTTTTTGTCAGCACTGGCATGATCTACATGCACTGGTTTCCCACTGGACAGACAGTCAACAAGGAACACTATGTTGAGGTTGCAAGAGAGTTCAGGAAGAGATTCCATCGGAAGAGGCCAGCACTCTTCATATCGGCTCAAGGGCATTTCCACCAGGACAATGCACCAGTCCACAACTCCATCCTTGTAACAGACTATTTGACCAAGATGGGCATCAAGACAGTTCCTCACCCTCCCTATAGTCCAGACCTTGCTCTCTGAGACTTTTGTTTATCCCCTAAGCTTAGAGGCTGTCGTTATGAGACAATTGAGGAGATGAAAGATGCAGTGACGAAGGTCATTGACACGCTAACACAACAGGACTTCCATAGGGCCTTCCAGAAGTTGTTGAAACGGTACAGCAAGTGCATTGCAGCTGGAGGAGCATACTTCGAAGGTGACTAGAGTTCGATATGTGTAATATCAATAAAAGTGCCCATACGAAAAAAGTCTGGAAACTTATTTAATTATCCTCGTAGTATGTTGGCCGACTGTAGTCGAAGGCGACCCGAAGACTCCCTTGCAATAGCTGCCACAGCAAACTGTATCGGAAGGGTGCAACTCCTTTCCATCTGTTGCTCTAGTTACTTTTGACCTGTGCCTTATAACGCTGTGTTAAACAAGGAGGTATCAAGTATAATTTTTTAAGTCTTTAGTATGACTCAACCTTGGATTGAACCCAGGTCTTCCGGACTATTGGCGAGCAATCTTACCATTATGCCAGTCTTATTTATATTATTATAGTTAGTGACTTTAGTCGAAGGTGACCAGAAAGCACACTTTATAATAGTTACGGCACCGAGGTGAAAGGGAGAGTGTTACTCCATTCCCTGGATAGCTCCGCTTTATCCACGATCCATATCTTATAATGTTGAATGTTAATGTAGTCGGCATCAAGTACTATTTTTTATGTTGGTTGGTTGGTAAGATTTTATGGCATACCAACCTATGTAGATTATTTAACAACAAATCCATTTTATATAAATAGTCAGTTCTATTTCAAACAATTCAATTTAGCATGAATACATTCTTTAATTGTCAAAAACATTTCTTTTTCAAGCTATTCAGTTTAGTCAAACAATTCTAATTCAAATAATTCAGTTTAGTATCAGTATAGATTTTGTTTACACACAGTTGAATGTCAAAACAGTTCTATATTAAACAATTCAGTTTAGCGTAAGTATAGATTCAATGTAGAAACAGTTCCATTTCAAACAATTCAGTTAAGCACAAGTAAGTAGTTTAAATGTAAGTACATAGTCTAATCGCCAAAAACATTTCTATTTCAAGATATTCAGTTTAGTCAAACAGTTCTAATTCAAACAATTTAGTTTAGCATAAGTATGCAGTTTAATACTCTTTAACCTATAGATAGGGCCCTATCAGCTTTTACCATTCGGGCCAGAGTGGAGCTGAAAGCAATGGCAATGATGGGGTGCTCTGAACCCACAAATTCCTAGCATCACTGGAATATCGCCATCAGATTGTTTAGTGCCATATGTTGGACACTCGTTGGCGGAGTGGGGGTCTTGCCCCTCTGCATTGTGCAATCGGTGTATTATATTGCCACAGCGGTGTATTCTATTGCCATACACAGTTAATGTCGAAACAGTTTTATTTCAGATAATTCAGTTAAGCATAAGTACACAATTTAGAGATGAAAACAGTTATATTTCGAGCAATTCAGTTTAGCATAAGTACGCAGTTTAAATGCCAAAACAGTTATATTTAAAACAATCCAATTTAGCATAAATACGTAGTTTCAGTGCCAGTAAACTCAAACCATGGCTTAATTCTATTTAACCCATAGATAGGACCCTTATCAGGTATTACCACTCCGGGGCAGAGCGGACCTGGGAGCAATGGTAATGAAGGGGTGATCTGCATTCCTTAAACCTCCAGCATGACTGGAACTTCACCATCAGATTGTTTAGTGTCACATCCAGGACACTCATTTGGAGGGTCCTACCCCTCTACAGAGAAGCAGTCGGTGTATTCTACAACTCCAGCCGACTGCGCAACGATTTTTGAGTCTTTGGTATGATTCGATCAAGAATTGAACCCTGGCCTCCCGGGCTATTAGAAACACTCTATTTATAAGGCCACATGTCGTTGTATTTTTAAGAAATATTTCTTGAAGGCAGATGATGGCTGGCCGTAAACCAGTCAACAATTAAACAGTTCATTCACATTGGCTTTAATCTAGCGGCAATTCCATTGAGTTTTGTGGTTCCTGATTGAGTTCTTGGTCTGTGTTGTTGAATTTTTTGGGGGGTGGTAGGTTTAGGTAGTCGAGGGCAGTTCACTGTCTCCATCTTTTCCAATTGACTGAATTTATCTATTCTTTCAAGGTCTTCATTTTCTGGGATTTTTAATTTTAGAGGATATTTTTGCTTGTCTTTATTAATTTTTTTTTTTTTTTTGTTAGGTAAGGTGTCTATAAAAGCGATTGGTTGTTTTGGGGATCTGTTTTTTGTTACACTTTTTGGGGTGGAGACTATGTTCGTTTTTTTTGTGGGTTGTATTCCAAGTGCTATTTTTGCTTGAAGTCCAAGTGTTCACAGATATCTCTTAGAAATGATTATTGTTCGTCCTGTTTTAGTACAAGTGTTTCTCGAATAGGGTAGTGACATTCCTCTATTAGGGTCCCTACAGACACCATTGCTTTTTCAAACCGGGCAAGCTCTACAGATGGCTGCATGGTTTCCCCGATATTTTGCTCACTCAAGTTCATTACTGGTGTCCTCACCGAGGTCAAAGCATCTTGCCCACACTGTTTATCGCATATTGCACTTCTTGTGCAGCTGCTTCCATAATGTGCAAATTTGTGGCAGTTGTAACATCACAGAGTGTTTGGAATCCATTTTTCTACACTGACGATCACATATAGGATTTTAAACTTTGTTTATAAATTTTGTGTGCTGAAGGTCATTATGTAAGTGTGAGTGTCCATTGTTAGCCCCTCTTTTCTGTTGGACACTTTCGTGACGTCTGAAACTTGTTAGATTTTAAGATTTTTTCATCAAGAATGCAGATTTACAGGTCTTTGAATTTTCCGACTCTTCTAGAGGAGATGAGAAATTCGTGGGGGTATGATTTTATATTCATATTGATACTTTTTTATCACATCCACGACCAGCATATTGTTTTTTAGAAATAGGGATACACTCACTGAGAAGAATTTTTTTTAAAAGAAGGAAGAAAGTTTAGGGACCGGTTTTTAATCTACTGAATATAAGACAATAAAATTTGCATAAAAAAGTGTCTTACTTCTTAGTACCATCGTCCAAATGTCTTAGGAGGATGTTTCTTGGAAATTTTAGGAGGCGCCAAAGATGTATCTTTAATATTCATAAATCATTTACCCAACCTACTTCGGAGACCAAAAGTAGAAAGTGACCAAGGGGAAACCTATTCGCCTTCGCACATGGCTACACAGTAAGGATACTCTAACCAAGAGAATGTACCCAAGCATCGGAGTGTCATAAAGTTCTACATCCAAGTATACGGTAGTTTAGGAGACTGCCAAGTACTTAAGGTTGTTACAATTGTCTCACGAGCCACCGCCTTCTAAGTCAGAGATTTTATTCGTTTTAAGCGTGGCATTTCTCGCTGGATCAAATTCAAGAGCAATGTTTAAGGAAATAGTTAATCTGACTTAGGGCTTGACATGACCAGCAGATTAAACGGATCGGTCCTTTTCAGTCGCCTTTCTAGCCAAGGAAAAAAGACAAAGTGTGTCGCAAGTTCCTTGACCACTCGGTTGCCTGGTCGTGGATTACTTTGCCACCAAGATCCGGTCCTAATACATTACAGGTGCCCTTGGTAGGGGGTTACTTCTCTGCAGAGGTGCAGTTAGCGTATTACTACAGTCGACGACTTATATTACTTACTTTCTTTTTTTCTTTAAAAAAAAACATTGATTTATTCGCTTTAATTTTTTTTTCTTTTTTTATTTCTATAAATACCGATGAATTCCTTACATCTATCGTGTAATGGTTGGCAAGTTAGACTAGCGAAACTACAAGAGTTAGTTCTAGTCTCATTGGGTTCCCTAGTAATAAAACCTTGTGCCATATTCGAGCAAAAATTCTTTCTTTTCTTTTTTAAATACTCTCGAATTTTTTATATGTTTAACTCTTTCTTTCTAATTCAATTGCTTTCTAATAAATTATAAATATATCTCGTTTCTCTTTCTTTCTCATGATATTTTTGCTTTCTTATGCCTATTATATAATCCTCTAAGTTTATTTGCTTATGTGATGGCTTGCTTTTTACCAAGAGGCTCCTGGGAATAATTCTTAATTAAACATGGCATCTAATTTTTCTTAACCTCAATAAGACTTTTAAAATTTATCATGGACTGGGTGTGGAAATGCAACTCCAGGACCAAGGGAGATTGGTAAGTTAAGCTGAAAATTGACAAGCAAGATTTAACTTGACATGAAATCTAACAAAGTCTGCATCCGTAAATCTCATATCCCCCCGCTGGGTGGAAGTAACCTGGAACAATTATTTGTATTTTTGTTTTGATTTTATTTTTATTTATTTATTTATTTTTTGTTTTTTGTTGTTTTTTGTGAAAGAAAAATCTGGAACACTTTGACTTTACCCAGATAAGAATGGTAAAATTCGTAGATAAAACATACAGCATCGCCATGCACTGGAACACTTGCACTGCAGAAGAGGTGTCATGCCCAAGAATATTTTGGAGTAGAATAAATCAAATATATATATATATATATATATATATATATATATATATATATATATATATATATATGTGTGTGTAATAACTAAATTATATATTATTATTTAAGATAATATAAACTCCTGCCTAAATATAAAGTACATTTAAAGGCTTTCTTTCTTTCGAGGCGAGCTTAGCTAATTAGTTATCAATGTAAGAAACAGAATCGGTGGCCCAAGTTAAAATCCAGGACGTAGCGTTTCACCCTGTTATAAGGAAATAGTTTGACAGACTGAGAACTTTAGCTTTTCGTTGATGGAACAATTATTTGTATTTTTGTTTTGATTTTATTTTTATTTATTTATTTATTTTTTTGTTTTTTGTTGTTTTTTGTGAAAGAAAAATCTGGAACACTTTGACTTTACCGAGATAAAAATGGTAAAATTCGTAGATAAAACATACAGCATCGCCATGCACTGGAACACTTGCACTGCAGAAGAGGTGTCATGCCCAAGAATATTTTGGAGTAGAATAAATCAAATATATATATATATATATATATATATATATATATATATATATATATGTAATAACTAAATTATATATTATTATTTAAGATAATATAAACTCCTGCCTAAATATAAAGTACATTTAAAGGCTTTCTTTCTTTCGAGGCGAGCTTAGCTAATTAGTTATCAATGTAAGAAACAGAATCGGTGGCCCAAGTTAAAATCCAGGACGTAGCGTTTCACCCTGTTATAAGGAAATAGTTTGACAGACTGAGAACTTTAGCTTTTCGTTGATGGAAAACTCAAAATTCAAACTCACTTGACTCTGCTTGAAAATTAATTTTTCATATGTTGAGGAACGGTTGGCTTCTCTATTGTAAAAACATAGGTGCCCGTGGTGTAATGGTTATCGTCGTAGGAAATGAACTCGGTGATACGAGTTCAAATCCTGGACGAGACCGATTGCATTTCACATTTCACCTTGGGAAAGATATGAATCCAATTATTCTCCCTCCAGCTATGGATAAATAGTAGAACAGACTGGGTTATTAAGCCTTGGGGAGGCAACTAGTCTAAGAGAAGGAAAACTCTGAATTCAAACCTGTTAAACTCCGCTTAAAAATTGACCGTGTGTCATATCCTGCCCGAGCAGAGGAGTTGGTAAATATGATATGATTGTAAAAACATCTGAACATCATCCTTTTAGAAGAACAGCGGTGATACAATTTAACAAATAGCAATTGGAATAAGGGGATTCATATCTTTTCCAAGGGTAATTGTGTGAAATTGAACTTAACAGGGTGATTGGATTTTGAACTCTCTTTCCATGTGTTATATGACTGCGGAGGGATTTTTTTTATATTATCATTTTTCATTGGTTATATCTTATCTTTCGGTTTAGTTAGGCTTAGAACTATTCGGCTTAGTGCACGGGTAGGGGCTCACATTGAGCACAGGTGTTCACGCTCGAGCGGGAAGGAAGTGACAATCACAGATGTCATAATAAAAACCTCGGATAGATAATGTGACTGGGGATGTGAATGAAGTCATGCCCGGAAGCGATGAGCTGAGGGTGATTTTTGAAAAAAAGTAGTTAGTTGAGATTTGGACCTAGAGGAGGCTAGTTGAGATTTGAAGCTGGATGAAGCGAGTTGATCTTTGGTCCTGGGCGAGGCCAGTCCAGTTGTGTCTACAAGATGCGCCGCACGTGGTGGGGTTAGATGGAACAGTCAGCATAGTAAAAAACTTTGTCTCTCTCTCCTCGTGTTGAAAACCTAAAAGTCAAGAAGGTAATAAAAGTTTCGTACCTGAACTAAGGAAAGTCGTCAGTGTTTCATAATTCAGTGTTTCATAATTCATAAATCGAGTGTTTTTCGGGATTCTTATGCATATACCTATGAACGTTTTACACATCTGTATGTTTCGCGTATTTGTATCATGGCTATGTTACACATGATTCTACTGTCGATGACTTTAACCATTATGCCACTGGGACTCCCACACCTTATATTTGGATAAATACATCCAGTACAGGTTGAGTGTGACATTTGAAATAAATATGTTTTTGTTTTGTTTATGATTATTTTAGCTAACACTCTTTCAGAAGGGTCAGTTCAAACTGCTAATTTGATATGCTTCCTAAAATATGTGCATAATTTTTAAGAAAATATTCCAAGGTTCCCCAAATGTTTATTGTTTTTTTCTTTATTATCGTACGGCAATGTTTTGAAATTATTCTCCAAACAGTCTTCATTTTCCCATCACGAGGTTAAATTTTCTTTCTTTTTTTCTTTGATGTTTTGAAATTATTCTCCAAACAGTCTTCATTTTTCCATCACGAGGTTAAATTTTCTTTTTCTTTCTTTCTTTCCTTCTTTCTTTCTTCAATGTTTTGTTTCTAATTATTTTCTAAAATTTCTTTTACCCAACTCGGCCAGGGGTGTAGAATGCGCTAACTACACATCCACACACATATATATCAATGAGTGTCCTGGATAGGGCACTGAACACTCTAACGGTGAGGTATCAGTTCTGAATATTTAACGAATGTGGAATAAACCTTGATTGCCATTACTGTCCAGGTCCACTCTGACTCGGAGTGATAGTACCTGTTAGAATCTTATCTATGCGTCAAATAGAAATATTCAGTCCATAATTATACTTGAAAACTTTTGGAATTGTGCAAACTAATTACCGATGTTGAAATGAATTATTACAATTACATAGCAAGTTGTTGAATCATTTAACCATGCACAAACAAATAAACTCAGGTTGGTTTAAATATGTTGCTAATCAACTATTCAATCTCAAACCACACATATCTAAAAAAAAAGAAAAAAGGAGTTGGGGTTAAATAACCTACAAGGTTCGATATGCCATAAACACAACCAACCAACAAATCATGCACACACACACACACACACACACACACATATATATATATTCCCCAGTCGGCTGGGGGCTGTAGAATACACTGACTGCTTCTCTGCAGAGGGGTAAGACTCCAGCACGAACGAGTGTCCTGGTTATGACACTAAACAATCTGATGGTGAGGTTCCAGGGATGTTGGAGCTTTGGGGAATGCGGAACACCCCTTTATTGCCATCGCTCCTAGGTCCATTCTGGCCCGGATGGTAGCACCTCATAAGATTCCTATCTATGGGTTAAATAGAACTAAACCGTGCTTCATTCCCTTTTTTTGTATTTAAACAGCGTATTTATGCTAAACTGAATTGTGTAAAATAGAACTATTTTGACGTCTAAACTGTGTACTTATACTAAACTAAATTATCTGAAATTAAACTGTTTTGACATTTGACTCTGTGTATTGCCCTGTCGGCTATACACCGACTGCCCCTCTGCTGAGGGGTAACCCCCCAATGAGTGTCCTGGATATAACACTAAACAATCTCATAGTGAGGTTACAGTGATGCTGGGGCTTTGGGGAATGCGGAGCACCCCTTCATTGCTCCCAGGTCCACTTTGGACCGGAATGGTAGCACCTGATATGGCCCCACGTATGGCTTAAATAGAACTAACTAAATTATTTGACTAAACTGAATAGCTTGAAATAGGAATGTTTTTGACAATTAAACAGTACTTACATTTAGAATGCGTGCTTATGCTAAACTGAATTATTTGAAATGGAACTGTTTTTGACATTGAAACTGTACTTGCACTAAACTGAATTGTTTAATATAGAACCGTTTTGACATTTAATTGTGTGTAAATAAAATGTGTACTGATACTAAACTGAATTCGATGAATTAGAACTGCTTGACTAAACCGAATAGTTTAAGATAGAAATGTTTTTCTGGATTAAACTGTACTTACATTTAAACTGCGTACTTATGTTAAACTAAATTGTTTGAAATAGAACTATTTTCATAAAAATAGATTAGGCGTTAAATAACCTATAAAGGTTGATATGTCATAAAACCCAACTAACCAACCAACATGCACATATGTAAAAACAGGGTTTGGCATTAAATAACCTACAAAGATTGATATGCCATAAAATACAACCAGTCAACTAACCAACTAAATCTTTTTTTTTTCTTCAACAAACATTTACTTCCGGAATAAATTGTCCACATTTAATTGGGCAAAGATTTATGGAACAATAAGATCTTTACATCATCGACTCAAACGTGCACTTCGCGGTCGAGATGGAAGCTGAAATACACTACTTAAGATAGTGTTTTTTTTTTCTTCAACATCCAGTCTAAATTTTTCCTTTTCTATTAACTTCTTGACGCATCGAGTTTTATCTTTTTCAACTTTCGCTGAAACTCAGTGATTTGACATGATATTCGTCCTAATAATTGTCATATCATAAAGTATAATGTAAAGTTGGTGACCGTGGTTAAGGGTGACCTGAAGGCTCCCTATTCAATAGCTACTACATTGAGGTGTAGGGGAAGGAGCCACTCCTTTTCCTGGTGATGGTGGCGTACTCCTGTTAACCAGCTACTTGTACGCTTGATAAGATGGCCAGTTTGAGTTCGGAGGTTCTGTTGTACGTTGTCTATGTCGATCAGGCGTCTACTCTCAGCCTGGCTTCAATATGGCGGGCTGGCCGGAGCTTTAGCTGACCAGGTTAACTAACAAGGGCCGTTTCGGTCATATAATATATCATATGATAATATATGATAGATGATATAATATATATAATATATCATATACTATATCATACTTTACATAACATATTGTATTAATTATCATATGATATGTAATAACATATATAATAATAAACATCGTGATATATATTTTATATATTATAGAATATAATGATAATGTAAAATATATCATCTTTTATATCGTATGTATATATCGTATTATGTATGATATATATAATTTGCATAATGATTATATATATATATATATATATATATATTAGGAAGTACTTATATAACAGATGATGATGATCATCATCATCATCATCATATCATGCCGCTAGCACAGATATCCCTGACCCTCTCTTGCCACTTCTCCCTATCGTCCATCGCCTCCGGCAGGTCTTCAAGGCTACATCCTGAATCCTCACATAGCTGCTGTATGTATGTTCGAGCTGGTCGTCCTACTTTTGCTCGGCCATATATTATATATATATGTCTTAATAATTATTATATCATTAAGAAACAATATGCCCATATTTATCATTTATAAATACCTTTGCTAAATGAAAATTATCACTTTAACTGTCTTGGTTTTGTTTTTTGCATGTCAACTTCTTGTGTTATTTAATACCAAATCTATCCTTGTAGAAGATCAGTAGTGGCATTACTTAACCATTGCTGGTGTGTTTAGAGGGGGTAAGTAAATTCATAACTTTCACTCCAGCGCATCTATAGTTCGAACTCACTCAGCTTATTGTCGCAGTCAAGCACATTCACTACAATACCTCCACAATGATATTTAGCAATCTTAATCATCAAATTTATGGATATATTTTAACTTTTAAGACATAAGGATAAAACGCGCCTACATATATTTTGATGTAAAATATTTCCTGAGGAAAAATGTTCCGTGAAAAAGGTAAATGTATTGACACCCAAAAGGAAAAAAGCCAATGAAAAGCCACTCTAAAAGAAATGGCTTCTATTGTAGTGGAAGATTTAACAAAATCAAAATATAAACTAATTTTTATATTAAGCTATTCAGAAAATGCTCTCTGATTTCAGAATAAACGTTTATTTATGAATCGATAAATTTTAACAGTGTTTTAATCAGTCAAAATATTATCCCAGAATCTTTATACTTTTCTGCCAAAGATGAACAATGTTATTTAAGCCAGGTTAAAAAGTGAACGTATCTCTTCTTTTTTTTATGTACATGATTATCATATTTACCAACCCCTCCCCTCGGGCAGGATATGACACAAGGTAAATTTTTAAGCGGAGTTTAACAAGTTTGAATTCAGAGTTTTCCTTCTCCTAGTCTTGTTGCCTCATCAAGGCAGAAGAATTTAGTCTGTCCTACTATTTACCCATAGCTGGAGGGGGAATAATTGGATTCATACCTTTCCCAAGGGTATTAGTGCTATGTGAAAAGCAATTGAACTCCTGTCGCCGAGTCCATTTCCTACGACGATAAGCATTACACCACGGGCACCTCCTTATTCATGATTATGGCCACATAACCTTTCAAATAAAATCTGATCAGAAGTGATAGAAAATAAACAAAAATAAAACCGTAAAACATTAAGAATACCAATTCTTTAATACAACCACTATCAAAATAATGTCAGAACAGAATTTGAACAGTTTAAAGTAAAGTCAGATCGTATTTTTCGAACAAACTTATATTTTCCATCATCAAACATAAAAAGAGTCAAATTGTATTAACAACCATTTCATTAAAACTTTATCTTAGTTTGGAAAATAGTTAATAATAGCAGCACAAAACATCGCCATCAGAACAAATCATATCAAAGTCAGAATAGATAAGACTCAACAAAATAGCAAATGTAGGTTATGTGGTGACAGAGATGAAACCATTAATTACATAATAAGCGAATGCAGCAAATTAGCACAGAAGAAGTATAAGAGTAGACACGACTGGGTGGGCAAGGTGATCCACTAGGAAATGTGCAAGAAATTTAAATTTGACCATACAAACAAATGGTATATGCACAACGCAGCATCGGTCCTAGAAAATGACACATATAAACTCCTATGGGACTTTGAAATACAAACGGATCACCTAATCTCGGACAAAAGAGCAGAACTTATAATAATAAAAAAAAAAAAAAAGGTGAAGGGGAGGGCGCTACTCCTTACCCTGGATTGCTCTACTTTACCCTTGATCCTTACCTTATAATGCTGAGTGTTAAGCAAGGCAGCATCAAGTACCGATTCACTTGAATAGTTGTAATTTTTAAACTCATGATTCGACTGGGCTCAAATTTCGATGCGTGCCATTTGAAGGTTAGTACTAAATAAAAATAATATGTATTTTTTATTAATTATGCCATCTATATATTAGGCCTAGGATGATGTGTCATAATTACTTTAAACCAAATAACATAGTGCAAATTATTTGTATGTAAAAGAAATACTTGAAACCGTATAACTGTGTGCGAATTTTTAAAACAGAATTATAATTATAAAAAAATATTTTTATTTGATAGATATTCTTCAAGCTGTGTTCAAACAGATGATTATTATCATCAATATTAAACAAGCATAATCGCTTGAAACCATGTAATTGGGTATAAAACATATAATAAACTATATAATTATGCATATATTAATTGCAATAAAAAAATTATTTGAAACTATAATTAATAATCATGTGTTTCCTGTAACCATACAATTGTTCTGAAACGTGATCAACTTTAAATAAGCCTACAAAATCATTAATATATATATATATATATACACACATATATATATATATATATATATGCGTATATATATATATATATATATATATATATATATATATATATATATATATATATATGCGTGTATATATATATATATATATATATATGCCAAAATGTAAACAAATGAAAGCTACTACATAAAGCCTTATAATTCCCGAGCTGACGTGGTTCGTTTGCCAGCTGAGCGGTACTCTACTAAGTCAAACGTAAATTTAGGGGGTTTCTATCCCAGCATCAAACATCCTACATGTCTAGCCACACTGAAGAGATGTGATACAACGAAACAGTCTGTCTTTGGATGACTTTATACATATATATATATATATATATATACAACTGGAAAAATATGGAGCCAACACATTCAGTTATATTTTATATCTAGCAATAAATAGACTAAGCACAGATAGGACCCAAAATTCTTTCCTCCGCCTACCCTAGAGAAAATTATGCCATTTATCAAAATAATCTTATGCCTTCTTAAAGGTATATTCTATAAAGACATAATGCTTATCTAAAATATAAAATGTCTGGAATCTTATCTATTATTAGTTAATTCTGAAACTAGTTCTCTGAAACTAGTGGACAAGTTCACCTACCTAGGAAGCAGTGTCCAATCAACCGAGACAGGCATCCAAAGGCGACTTGCAAAGCCAGAGATAGCGATCGATAGACTATCGATCATATGAAAGTCAAACCTGACTGATAAAATAAAACGCAGTTTCTCATGGCTGTGGTCTTGTCGATACTGCTATATGAATGCCCTAAATGGACGCTAACTAAACGTATGGAGAAAAGGTTTGACGGTGATTACACAAGAATGCTGCGAGCAATATTGAACAAGTCCTGGAGGCAGCACCCCACAAAGTAGCAGTTGTACGGCCACCTACCACCCATCACGAAAACTGTCCAACTTAGACAAACCAGATATGCGGAACACGGCTGGAGAAGCATGGACGAGCTCAAAAGCGACATACTCCTGTGGACCCCATCACATAGATAAGCAAAGGCAGAACGGCCAGCTAGAACCTATATACAAAAGTTCTGTGCCGATACAGGATGTAGTCTTGAAGACCTACCTTGAGCGATGGACGATAGAGACAGGTGGTGAGAAAGGGTCAAAGAGGTGCTACATGATGATGATGATGATGATGATGAACACTGTTAGATAAAAAACACAAAGTGGCCATTCTCTATGAGTTGTTTTCTGGTTAGTGAACATAAGTTGTAGTAATAATAAGACAAACCACGATATGTGAGGTAAATAGTTATATTTACAGGAAAGAGTATTTACAAGAGAGAGACTGTTAGTAATAAGAACATAGGATTAGTGATAGAATAATAATATACTTCAACAATAGGAACGGCTCCTCTGGTCTGACTTGTAGGCTTATTCTTCCCAGACTGATCTCCGCTATTGCCATATATGGCAGATGGAACAGCTCATTATGCTGAGAAGGTAGGTGATACCCAACACTATGTGTTCTATTTCGTTTATATTTGCCAGAAATAATATTAACTACATTTCTCTTTTATAAATGCTGTAATTAAATAGGACTTAAATTTCCGGCGTTAAATAACCCAGAAAGTGTGGAAATACCTTTTAAATGAGAAGCAGACTATTCTTGCTTTCTTAGAATTTCTTTCGATAAAATTCAATTGACAACAATTTTCCTCTACTCTTCAGAACTCTACTAAGTAGTCAAGCCGATCAAAGCAGTTTGGGCAGTTCCAATTCTTCCTTGGATTTTCAGTTTTTCACAATCCCTTTTTCAAGGTCTTTTTGATATTTTAGTGTTTGTACTGCGTTTAAATTTTGGGGTAGGGTGTTGCTAAGTTTCTCCTTTTTTCTTTCGTCTTCCCTATCTTTTTCCTTCTTTTCTTTCCCTCTGCCAATTTGATTAGTTTGGTATGGTTTTATAGCATATCAACCTTTGTAGGTTATTTAATGCCGAATCAATACACACACACACACACACACACACACACACACACACACATTTATATATATCCACATCCCTGTTTATCTTATTCAAGCTTTGTGGATTAATTTTATTCTTTACTTCCTTCAATTTAGTTATTGACTTTTTCTTTTGGTTTTGTCTCTTTATTCTACCTATAATATACATTTTTCGTTTTGTTGTTTTTTGGATAGTTTTTCAGCATTGAAATATTTGCAACATTTAGAAAATACACAGACTATATCTATGGGTCAAATAGAACTAACCAGCGTACTTATGCAAAACTGAGTTGTTTGAAATGAAACTGTTTATATGTATGAAATAGATTTGGAATTAAATAACCTGTATGGTTGATATGCCACCAAACCAAACCAAACCAAACTAAACCAAAACAATAAAAAATCATTTAAATTAATCGTATTTCGTCAAACCATACAAAGGAAAATATGGAATAACCCAATGATCTGATAATTTGCTTTCCTGAAACAAGTAGTGGCAAAGGTCTACATATGCAAATCCATATTTACTTAACAAAAGGGATCTATGCTTAATTGACAAGAAATATGACTAATTTAAAAAAAAACTGTCAATTAAAACAATTGAAAGAATCGAAAAATTCATTCAAAAAGGCAGTTCACAATGTAAGTAAGTAAAGTGGGCGACCATAGTCGAGGGTAACCTGAAGGCTCCCTTTTCGATAGCTACTACACGAAAGTGTAGGAGAGGGCGCTACTCCTTCCCTGGATTGCTCTACTTTACTCTTGATCCGTACCTTATAATGCTGAGTGTTAAGCAAGGAGACATCAAGTACCATTTTTTGAGTCTTTGGTATGACTCGAACTGGGATTGAACCCAGGTCTCCCGGGCCATTGGCGAACACTCTAACCGCTAGGCCCAATGTAATCTGAGGAAAGTCGTTAGTTGTTCCCAGTCAGTCATGTACAAAAGCGTAGATAAACAAAGAATATATACTGTTAAATAACGAAAGGCATTAAAGTGTCAAATTAGAAAATTCATAACAATATATCTGGAAAATAGAAATGGTATAACACAACAAATGAAGAACAAATCAGCCGAAAATGGAGTCAATTTTAGAGATAAAACTTAAATTTGCATAGAGAAAAGCCGAATGAAAATCAGAAGTAACACACAAGAAAGGAAACCGAGACAAAATTGTGCTAAAAAGAAACACTCTTGCATGTGAACAAATGGATGAAATTGATATTCAGTGAAGAATTAAGAAAACGATTCTTTCATTGAAGCTGAATGAAAATCTTAAGTAACGCACAAGAAAGGAAAACGAGACAAAATTGGGCTAAAAAGAAACACTCTTGCATGTGAACAAATGGATGAAATTGATATTCAGTGAAGAATCAAGAAACCAATTCTTTCATTCTTTTATGTTTCACGTCACAATATGAGGTGTCTTAGCAGCTTATGGACATTCAAAGTTAGGAAGAGAACGGGAGGCTAATTTCTGGGGAAGGAGAGAAATAAGAAAAAAGCAATTATAAGAAAAAGCACACAGAGAGTCTACGGAACCGCCAGCTGACTTCTGAGGAGTCAGGCCAAAGCACTCGTTGTATGTCAGCCAGTCATGGGTAAATGACCTCAGTAATTGGAAATGACTAGAAAAAAAACGGTTGTCCCAAATCTTCTGTGAATGTGTAACCACCGAAAACGGATATGATCCTCCCTCCAACACTAGGTGGGAGTAAGGAGACGGCTCGAGTTTGAAAGTTAGTTGGCTGGGAGATGCGACGAGGAAAAGATAAGAGTTGAACACCAGCCAGAGACGATGTAAAGTGGGAGGAAAATTACGTCCCCCATTTTGGGGTGAGCTCCGAAAAGGGGTCTCAAACCAGACGCGCAGCTGTGACAACGAAATCAGTGAACAGCTGCGTTGTAGTTGCCACACAAAGCCAGAAAGATAATTTAAGGTCTGTATCTGCCCTGTTTTTCACTCCTCATGACATGTCTCTCTTTGTCTAGCGATTCACGCATAAACCCGTTCACCATGTGTTGGTTCAACAATTAATAACACCTTCTGCATAACACAATGGAATTAAGTGTTAAACAAAATGGACCGTAAAATCAAAAGTGTATTAATCCAAACATAAACTAAATAACGCGACCGGAGTTCGAACTCTCTTCTTTCGAGGCTGCAATTTAGTTCTTTATCCGTTATTCAGAATCTAATAACCTAGAAAAGAGTTGATATGCCGCTAAAGATACAAACAGCCCATAATTTATTTTTTAAGGACGTTTTCAAAAGAACATAATATGTTTGCAAACAATTTTCATTATCTTCAATATTATGTTCAAACACTTCGAGAATCTTGCTTAACTCTGCCTGAATTACAATTTTGCATTAATTATTGTACCTGTCTTATTTTCATGTTTATTTTCTTTTTCAACTTGATGGCAGTTATTAACTGTGATTTCGAACATGAAGAATGAAAGAATGTTTTTCTAATTTGGAAGATGAACGATGCCTTTTTCATTTATTAGAAATGTTGTATTTTAAAATGAAAAGTACGTGTCTCAACTGATAATATTGAAAATATGAGTCTGGATTTGAGCATCAAGACGCCAAGCAGTCTTTTATCTATACAAAATTTCACAAGAATTTGCGTTAAATGATGAAAAGATTCCATTAGGAAACCATTCTGAAAACAATCAAATTGATAGTGCAAAGCGAACATGTTCAGGAAGAGGTTGATTGTTTTCAAACGGGAATGGGAAAAATCTTTCAAGAAATGTTAGCAACAGAACACAAAAGAAATAATATCGGAATGCAATAACATATACCAATTTTTCAAAATAAACAGGAAAACAACAAATAACGATGTTAGTTGGTTTCGTTTCTTTGTTTTTTGGCATATCAACCTTAGTAGGTTGTTTAATTCAAAAGCTGTTCTTGTAGAAGGAAAGCCGCAATACTATTTAACTTATTGCTGAGGGATAAGGGAGTCTAAACCTTTGGCAAATGTATTTGTCCGAAAATAGACGCAGTAGCTTGACTGGAGCTCCAACTTGTTTACTAGGATGTCACCGTCTAGAACGCTGATCCCTAAGCCATGGGAACTCCCACTTGACCTTGTTGAAGTATAAATGTTACATCCAACGTAATCAGAATAATAGAGTGAGACGCTTAAAAGTGTTTCCTCTTTTACTGCCCTTTACGACTTGGGTCGGATTCTGAAAAATGGTGACATGCGCAGTACATGTACTAAGATTTGAACGACATATTGTTGGATTCAAATATGATAGCATCAAATTGATTGAAGTAGTTTAGACTCAATCACAACCGATCCTAATGCAAGAAGAGAATAGATCCTTAGAATTTTTTTCGGTGTGGATGATTTCTATAGTAATTTCCCTTTCCAATAATATTACCAGATCTTAAATTCAAAATATGTACATTGTTTAAAGTAAAAAAGAGTTTCATGTTTGTTATAAGCAAACGAGGTAGAAATGTACTACGATGTCGCAGTCCATCATGTAAACCACAAAGCCACAACGGCTCACATGGCTTGACTAGGGTTACCGTAAAGATGAAAAAGGATATCTGTGACGCGCGAAATCTACAAGGTTATGGAGTCTCAGTGGCGTAATGGCTAAACTGAAACTCTTCAATCTTTTCATTGCTTCTAACAAAGTCTGGGATAACGTCGTTAACTCCCATGTCAAGTCATATCAGAGACTCAAAAAGTGGTACTTGATACCGCCTTGCTTAACAGTCAGCATTATAAGGCACGTATCAAGAGTAAAGTGGAGCAATCGAGGGGAAAAGGTTGCGCCCTCCCCAACTACTCATGAAATGGCCCGAGAACTGCTGTTTTGACAGCAGTCAGAAACACATGTCATGACCCGAGAGGAACTGCTGTTTTGACAGCAGTCAGAAACACATGTCATGACCCGAGAGGAACTGCTCTTTTGACAGCAGTCAGAAACACATGTCATGACCCGAAAGGAACTGCTCTTTTGATAGCAGTCAGAAACACATGTCATGACCCGAGAGAAACTGCACTTTTGACAGTAGTCAGAAACACATGTCATGACCCGAGAGGAACTGCTCTTTTGATAGCAGTCAGAAATACATGTCATGAACCGAGAGGAACTGCTCTTTTGACAGCAGTCAGAAACACATGTCATGACCCGAAAGGAACTGCTCTTTTGATAGCAGTCAGAAACACATGTCATGACCCGAGAGAAACTGCACTTTTGACAGTAGTCAGAAACACATGTCATGACCCGAGAGGAACTGCTCTTTTGATAGCAGTCAGAAATACATGTCATGAACCGAGAGGAACTGCTCTTTTGACAGCAGTCAGAAACACATGTCATGACCCGAAAGGAACTGCTCTTTTGATAGCAGTCAGAAACACATGTCATGACCCGAGAGAAACTGCACTTTTGACAGTAGTCAGAAACACATGTCATGACCCGAGAGGAACTGCTCTTTTGATAGCAGTCAGAAATACATGTCATGAACCGAGAGGAACTGCTCTTTTGACAGCAGTCAGAAACACATGTCATGACCCGAGAGGAACTGCTCTTTTGACAACAGTCAGAAAAACTTGTCATGACCCGAGAGGAACTGCTGTTTTGACAGCAGTCAGAATATATGACATGAACTGAGCAAATTAGCCGCTACTTAGGTAGTGTTTGCTATGTATTATCTCCTTATTCTATACAAATTAACTTATCTTGTTAATTCATCATGTTTCTTTATTAATATATACTAACATTTGTCATGGCGAAATTTACGAAGGTGCCATGAATGTTCTGGACAGAATTGTTGTAAAGACAATAAGGACAATATTTGCACAGCATGTATTGGCTACTACTCACGAATCCCCAGGTTATAGGCTAAAATAGTATCTTCAGTGGCTAAAAACCTCAAGTCGAGACTGCGACTTGGAAGTAACGACAGTATATAAGTTGTAGCGATTGAAAAAGAATCCTTCGGGTTACCCTCGACTACGGTCGCCAAATTTTATTTTTGCTAGAAAAAAAATGAGCGGTAATCTAATTGAATCATAGAAAATGATTGATGTAATTTCTTATTGGGGTAGACTTTTTTCAATATTTCTATTCCTTTTGAGAATTTACTGTCAAGATAGATTGCAAAACGAAGTCTATTAATTAATTGAATTTTTAAAAATGCTTATAGAGAAATTTATTTTGAAACTAATTTCCTCATCAGATAAAAAGTATCAATAGTGTAGAAAATTTTGAGATTAAATTGAATGATTTTAGAAATAATGGTGTGAAAAAAAAAACGATAGAGGGTGTTTTTGAGAACTATCGAAAGAATTACTTAGAAAAATTTGATCTGTACACAGATATTATATTAATAAGATATATATTTTGCGAAAAGATTTTTTTTTATTTACGTTGAGGTGAGAAGAAAGTAACAAGAGGAGTTACCCAAGTACACATTACAAACAAATAAGTGACTGTTTCAACAATGATCTGTGATAATCCTGAGTAAAGGATTTTAACCTCAAGTAAAGATTATCCATATAATAATTTACACGGAGTTAAATGGTTGCATATATTTCTATCTAACATTAATAATTCTGTTTTGAAATAATACTTATTTGTTTATACTTAGTTATGCGGCTTCAGAAATTCCTATCCAATTATAAATTTCAAATCTATTTGATATAGATAGGATTCTAACAGATATCGCTATTCCAGGTCAGAGAAATAGCAATGAAGGTTTGGTTTGGTTTGTTTGGTTTTATGGCATATCAACCTTTGTAGGTTATTTAACGCCAAATCAATTTTTATGTAAATAATCAGTTCTATTGAAAACAGTTCAGTTTAGCATAAGTACACAGTTTAATTGTCAAAAGCATTTCCATTTCAAAGTATTTAAGCAGTTATATGTAATAATTCAGTTAAGTGTAAATACAGTTTTAATGTCGAAAAACAGTTCAATTTGAAATAATTCAGCTAAGCATAAGCACGCAGTTTAAGTGTAAGTACGGTTTAATTGTCAAAAACGTTTCTATTTCAAGCTATTCAGTTTACTCAATTCAGTTTAGCATAAGTATGCTGTTAGTTCTATTTAACCCATAGATAGAGTCCTATCAGGTGCTACCACTCCGGGACAGAGTGGACCTGGGAGCGATGGCAATAAAGGGGTACTCCGCATTCCTCTAAGCTCCAGCACTGCTGGAACCTCACCATCAGATTGTTTAGTGTCATATACCAGGACACTCGTTGGTGGGGGGTCTTACCCCTGTGCAGAGAAGCAGTCGGTGTATTCTACAGCCCCAGCCGACTGGGCAATAGCAATGAAGAGGTACTTTACACATCTTAAAGCTTCAAAAATTGAGCCTTACCACCCAATGCTCAGGACACTATTTTGGTGGATGGTTTCTGATTGGTTGGTTTTTGGTAGTTGGCTTCCTTCCTTTGTTTTTCTAGGTTTGTGGTATATCAACCCTTATACGTTATTTAATGCTAAATCCTATTTATAAATCTACATATTATATACATGTTTTGTAAACAAACAGTTTAAAGGTTGTTTGTAAACAAACAGTTTAAAGGTTGTTTGTGTTTCAGTTAAAAGGTTGTTTTAATTCAAGTAATTCAATGCCAAATCCGGCAGACATATATGAATTATATATGATTTGTAACCATTTTTTATATGAACTCACTTTTTCTTCGTAAACTCACTTTTCTTTGAAATTCATGTTTTGATTCATTCAACCTACAAGTATATTCTTAAAAGAGCCTGAGCTCATTTGTTATTATGAGATTAAATGGTTTTAAGTATAGCCATTTATTGTTTGCACCAAGATAAATGGTTTCATGTATTGTTATTCAATACTAATAATTCTAATCAACATTATTCATTCGTTTTCACTCCGCTAAATGGTGTCAATCTCTGCTATCTAATACCAACAATTCAATTTAATATCGATCATTTGTTGGCGCACAGTTAAATGGTTTCTTGTATAGCAAATGAATTGATATTTACATTTTACCCAGAGATGGGAGTCTGACAGATATTACCATTCCGAGTCAGAATGAATCCGGGAGTAATGGCAATGCAGGAGTACTCCACATCCCATAATGTCCCGAGACTGGAGGCTCACCATCAGATGATTTAATGTTATAACCAGGAAAGTTTTGGAATGAATAGAGTCGGTATAATCAAGACTCTACGACAGAGCAGTGAAAGCTATTTAACAAAACAGTAATGCTAGGTAATTATTTCACGCTTCTAGATTGTTAGTCCTAACTAAACAATAATGCTAGGTAATTATTTCACGCTTCTAGATTGTTAGTCCTAACTAAACAATAATGCTAGGTAATTATTTCACGCTTCTAGATTGTTAGTCCAAACTAAACAATAATACAAGGTAAATATTTCACGTTTCTAGATTATTAGTCCTAACTAAGTAATAATGCTAGGTTATTATTTCATGTTTCTAGATTGTTATTCCTGACTAAGTAATAATATTATGCAATTATTAGACATCTTTAATTTAAAGAAACACTTATAACTATTGACTAAGCTTAGCTTAGTTGTGGCACCAGGCCAATGGTATGAGGCACCCAGTGAGAATCAAATTCACTTAAAATGGTCCGCTAATCCAGCTTGCGCACCACTAAATTACGTTAAGAACTACTTAAAAGCGTGATTGGTAATAAATTGAATTACCATGATCAGAAAATCCGGCAAACACTTGTGTGCGACATACGGAAACACTGGACAGCTGTTTCGATCTTATTAGGTCTCATCAGCAGTGTATACTATGATCTTTCCAAATGATCATCCTCACTGTGGTCGCTGGTTCGATCTTCAGAGGGGGAGATCACGGTATACACTGCTGATGAGACCTAATAAGGTCGAAACAGCCGTCCAGTGTTTCCGTATGTCACGCACAAGTGTTTGCCGGATTTTCTGGTTATGGTAATTCAATTTACAATATAACTCCTCTACCTAAAAAAGATTATGTACATCTAATTAATAATATTTTAAAAAGTTCAACTAAAATTTGAGAAAAAAACTCTGTGCGGGTATTTTTCTTTCTTGTCTTGTGACTTTAAATCTATCTCCTCAACCAAAAATATTTTCTCATTTTATCTAATCTCAGCAGTGGATCGTTTCCTATTCAATTGACTTAATTATCTTTTTGAATTTTAAACGCTTTATAATTACTAACGTCTTGTTGCAATATGGTTACTCACAGATTATTGATTATTTCTGGAAAACTTAACTCGATTAGATCTCTTTCCCCTATAAATAAAAAATTATTTTGCGTGAAAACTTTCTACTTGGTTCGATAAGTAAATATTTACGAAAGCTATAAACTACGAGCAGGATGCAACTCAAGGTTATATCTAAGCGGAGTATAGTTGCTTTGGAAGAGCCCGTAGTGTAATGGCTATCGTCGAAGGAAATGGACTCGGCGACCCGAGTTCAAATCTTGGACAAGACTGATTGCATTTTCACATAGCACTAATACCCTTGGGAAAAGTATGAGTCCAATTATTCTCCCTCCAGCTATGGGTAAATAGTAAGGCAGTCTAGGTTCTTCAGTCATGGCGAGGCAACTAGTCAAGGAGAAGGAATACTCTGAATTCAAACTTGTTAAACTCAGCTTAAAAAATGACCTAGTGTCATATCCTGCCCGAGCGGAGGTGTTGGGTAAATATGGTATAGTTGATTTGAGGTTAGGTTAGGTTTTTGTTTAATGGCATATCAACCTTTGTCGGTTATTTAATGCCAAATCTATTCTCCTAGAAAAACAGTAGTGGTACTATTTAACCCATAGCTGGGAGGATAAGGGGGTTCATACCTTTCCCAAGGTTATTTGCCCGAAAGTGAACGTAATATCGCGACTGGTGTACGAACTCACTTACTACTATTCCGCAGTCCATCGCTTTAACCATTACACAACGAGAACACCCCCTGTTTATTGGAATTTAGTGTTTTCTTATCCTATACTGGTCCTGCCCCAAAGGTAGAGAGCACAATCTGCACTACTATTTTACTAATAGCTAGGGAGAGAAGAAATGGTACAATACCTTACCAATAAGTCACTATCAAACATGAGGACGGAAAAAAGAATAGATTTTATTATTTTTACTATTGGAATTAAAAAATAACCCCCTTTTTAATTCATCTTTATGAAACAGTATATCATATAAGTTCAATGGTATTCACCTTTATTTTATTTGAGCTGTAGTGTAAAGTTTGCGATAGATTTTAACTCTTATAATATTTCTTTCTTCCTCTATGTAGCCTCGAATATTGAATTTTTTTATACTACATTTTATAATATATTAAAAGACATTTAATTTTCAAAGCATCGGACTGAAAATTAGCTTTAAACTACTTAAAAAATTTAGTTCGCTTTCGATAAACATATTAATATATCCATAAGAATTTTTTTTTTTTTAAATTCTAAATGCAAGTTTTGTAAAATTCTCAACAATATTTTACCGTAATTATACGCAACATTAGAGATATATATGAACTTGGATAAACTAGGTGGGGTGTCTTCGTGGTGTAATGGTTAAAGCGATGGACTGCGGAATCGTAGTAAGCGAGTTCGTACTCCAGTCGCGCTATTACGTTCACTTTCAGGCATGAATCCCCTTATCCTCCCAGCTATGGGTTAAATAGTACCACTACTTAGAGAATATCTTTGGCATTAAATAACATAAAAAAGGTTGATATGCCATAAAAAAAGAAGGAATCGGATAAACTCTATATTTAACTTTGCCAATGCTCTGGGAGACAGGGGTTCAATCGCAGGTTGAGTCATACGAAAGACCCGAAAAAGGCCTCTTTGCTTAATACTCAGCATTATAAGGTACTTATCAATGGTAAGTTGAGAAATATAGGGAAGTGAGTGGCGCCCTACCCTACACCTCGGTACAGTAGCTATTGAAAAGGAAGTCTTCGTGTTGCCCTCAACTACGTTCGCCAACTTTACTTATATTCGCCTTATTTCAATGTACGAGAGTGAGCAAAAAAGTTATTTGGCTACATAGTTCATTTAATGATGCCATATCTGCTGTTGATGACTGTTTTCCAATTGGATCAAATCACTTCGACACTGATCGAAGAATTGTACTGACAACAGACCAGTTAATGCTGAAAAAAGACACATTTGATCACATTTTATGAGACTATCTTGGTCAGCTTTGAAGACGAAACTTGCATAGTTCGACTATGAATACATAACCCCTAACAAATGAAAAGAGATGATTTTCTTTCATATTTTTTGCGAAACATAATACAGTCGAAATGAAACATTATATTTTATTCAGTAAAAAAGCCTGCAGTGTTGAAACTCTCTAACTAAAACTACATTAAAATAAAACAAGAACCCAAGAAAAATTACGTGAATATAAAAAGGTCATTCAATCATCATCATGTCGTGCTGCTAGCACAGATATCCCTGACCCTCTCTCGCCAGTTTTCCCTATCGTTCATTGCCTCTGGCAGGTTTTCAGGGTTACATACCGTATACTCACATAGCTGCTGTATGTATGTTCTAGCTGACCGTCCAGCTTTTTCTCGGCCATATGTGGGGGTCCATTGGGGTACATCACTTATGAGCTCATCTCTGCTTCTCCAGCAGTGTCCTGCGTGTCTGGTTCGTCTAACACTCGATAGCTTTTGTGATGGGAGGCAGGTGGCCGTATATTTGGTGCCTTGTGGGATGTTGCCGCCAGGACTTGTTCAATATTGCTCCCAACATCCTTGTGTAGTTGCCGTCTAGCTTCTTCTCCGGCCGTTTTGTTAGCGTCTAAGTGGTGCATCCATACAGCAGTATCGACACGACTGCTGCCTGGAAGATACTGCGTTTCATTTTATCGGTCAGATCTAATTTCCATATGATCGATAGCTTATCGATAGCTGTCCATGCCTTCGTTAGCCGCGTGTCAATGTCTTTTTTTGGTTGATGAGACACTGCTTCCTAGGTAGGTGAATTTGTCTACTAGTTTCCGAGAGGTTCCCTCTGGAGTGGAAATGTGGCCTGCTTGATTAAAGCACTTATATCAGTTTTGTGTGCATTGACATGGAGGCGAATGCCTGCAGCGGCTCGTGCCAAACTATGCAGTAGTGTTTCGGCTTGGTTGGGCGTATTTGCCAGTATCGCTATGTCATCGATGTAGTCGGCGTCGGTGATTGTTTATTTTGTTTTGTTTTTTGCGGGGTACCTTCTGTTTCTTTTCTTTGTCAGCTCGAAGCCGTTTTCTTTGATTTTATCGATCGATGTTCTAAGCAAGTAGTCTAGGCAGACGATTAAGATGTATGGGGATAGCGTGTCCCCTTGTAGTACTCCTGCTACAATGTCGAAGTATTCTGTGTCTCCATCCGGTGATCGTACTTTCACTTTGGTGCTTCTATAGAGAATCGTTATTGCTGCTACGGTTTCTTTTGGTAGGCCGTATGCTAGTAGGATTTGTTCCATCTTTCCTCTGTGAATGGAATCGAAGGCCTTGGTAAAGTTGACAAATAGTAATGTCGCCGGTAGGTTTTTTGCCCGTACGCCATCACGTTCAATAAATAAGCGCAATTTTTCTTTAAAAAAATAAAGCACAGCATATGTTCACTTTTTCTTTTGCATAAATATAAATTCCACATTGTTTGAAACGGATTTATAGCAAAAATTATTTTAATCGCGCCAAAACATTTGTTTTGAGGCTATTCAAAATGGTGGCAAACTAATCATTGTACTTCAGACTTTAACAAGGATCTGTCATCGAATTGTTGGTGGTTGAAACGTGCAATCCATGGAAAAATTCTTGAAGAATATAAAATATATACAGAGAGGCATGTTTAGCCAAAATATGTTTAAGAATGGGCTAAACATGGGTTTGCCACAACTGGTTATTTTTGAAAATTACAACTGGAAACAGTATTTCATATCGGTGAGTTATGAAGCAAAATTCATCTTATTTATTGAATAGCCCTCATATGTAATGTGTATACTTATTTTTGGACTGCTATGCATTCATATTTTTAGACTGCTATATATTCATATTTTTAGACTGCTATATATTCATATTTTTAGACAGCCATATATTCATATTTTCGGACTGTTATGTATTCATATTCTTAGACTGCTATGCATTCATGAGTTTGGACAGCTATATATTAATATTTTTGGGCGGCTATATATTCCTATTTCAATATGCTATATAATCCTGTTTTGGGACTTTTTGAAACTACTATATATGTACATATTTTAAACTGCTATATATTTCAATTTTTAAAGTTGCAAAGTATTCATATTTTTGGATTGCCATATATTCCAATTTTAAACTGCTATATATTCATGTTTTTTAGATTGCTACGTATTCCAATATTCAAACTGCTATATATACATTTTTCAAACTGCTATATATTCCTATTTTAAACTACTATATAATCATATATCTATGATAGAGTTTCAGTGCTAAAAAGTGGATACTTTCTAAGCTTCACAAGCTTTAGTTTGTTTATAGCGCCTGCTATCAACCTATTAAATAGTGAACAGAATTGATATCTCTTTAACTAAGTTGTTATTATGAGAACCAGTACTTTCGGCGTGGTTTGAACGTTCTCAATGCTGTAAACTTTAATATTTCTGCTTTCTTTGTTTTAATATGTCTGCTTTCTTCAACTATTCTGCTCCAAGATTGGCTCAAGCATTAAATAAACCACAAAGGCTTAATATGTCATTAAAACAAAGAGACATAAGCATTACCACCTGATCCAGCTTAATATCAAAGCCACAGCCCTTCTTTTAGGATACACTGTATAATAAGATACTGTTTATTCAAATAAGATTTTGACAAAATATTCTAATTTTTTTCGCTTGAATTATATAATACTGTTCCATCGCGTTGTATTGGATGTGTTATATATTTGCAGAGGTGAGATTTGCAGGTGGAAAGTCAAGGTTCACCACAGGTAAACAAATACAGTGCGAAATAATAAAAGTAAACAAGCGCTCGTTGGCTATAGGCAGTCGAGTGGGATTTGAAATATTATCATTCTAAAATATGTTGAGAGAGAAAAAGCGAAGACTAAATTCGTTGCACTTGGTGTTTATTTAAACCAACATCAATTTGAGGGTGCACCATGTATAAATAAAAATGTGACTTCTTTCTTCCATCGACTGAGCAAAAGCTACACAACGATATATTAGGGAAACCCTAATTTGAGTCCTATCTAAAGAAGAAAATTTAATTTCTAGAATAAATGTGTGTAGTCTTTATGATCAACGTTATATTTGTATACAGTGATCAAGTGACAACCTCTTTCTTCCAGATATTCCCGAATATATTGCAGTGACAGCAGATCAACAGTACCGGAAGTTGTGGTTCTCTGTTCTGAGGATCCCCATGAGGGACACTTGTTTTTCTTTTTAGAGGCTAGAGATAGTCAAGCCAGAGAAGATCTTGGAGAAAGAACTGTGAGAGAAAAAATCAGAGAGGAGAAGATTGGGTTTCTACTGCAAGAAAGAAAGAGAAATCTGAACCCGAAAGGTCCACGAATCTTTGGTTGAATAGCTAGGGACCATCATCGATCACTTTTCAAATGTCGTCTTTCAAATTATATTCGACAATCGATTTGTTTTAAAACTGAAACAATGCAGCCCTGTTCGGTTTGACTTGTCAATCATTCGTGTACATTTCGTTTTCATCGGTTCGACTCGTGAGTTCAAACTCCAAAAATTTGTTCAATCACTGGGGTATTTTTTATTCAATTTTTTTCGGTCGAACGCTAAATTCTTCCACTTGAGAGTCATTAGATAACCGAGATTCCACTGTATATCCTATATTTGGAGATTGGCGCTCTTTTTTATGTTTGTTTCCCCTTCAGTCTCTATACCATTAATCTTCATCATCACCACCATTAGCAGTATCCTCTACCGGTTGATGTGAGTCACTAGACCACGCAGACAGCTGGTATCAGTAACAGTGCCACAAAAATTGTATTCTTTAAAAATACTTTTCGGCTGTTATTTAAGTATCTATTTTAATAACTGTTTTTCAATTATCGGTAATAATCTTTCCAATTCCCTTGCTGTTTGATTTAAACAATTTTCACTGGATAGAGAAAAACATTAGATAACTTAAAAAAAACATTTTTTTTTTTAATTTCTTAAATTAGCATTGCGAACAACAGATACCAGACAAAACGCAAAGAACTGTACGTATAGGGGAAAAAACAAGATACGAATATTGTGGGATGTTGGTTGGAGCTATATAAAAATTACTGAGCGTCTCAGCTCCTGGGTGCTAAAATATATACCCTGGGTCGAATGAAATCAACGGGTAACATTTAAAATAGAACCAGATAAGAACGATTTACTGAATAATGTAATTCAAATATAGAATTTCTTTGAGTTCAAAAACTAAGGTATAGTCATTTTCTAAGATGTGCTTAGGCAAGAAGTAAATGCACCCATTGAGGATCTCGCTGATAATCTATAGTCTACTAGACCAGCACACAAACATTTAATCAACACAAAGTGCCTAAAGCTTTGATAGGACACAAGGCTACAAGTGTGGGGCATCTTGTGAGAATAAAATTCATAGATTATTTGAGATTAATTCACAAGAAAACCTTCTTAACCATTACACCACGAAAAGAAAACACGCTTAGCGTAACGATTATTGTCGTTGGAAATGGAATCAGTGCCGTGAGTTCAAATCCGGGACAAGGTAGGTTGGGCAGATTTGATTCTTTAGCCTTTGTTAGGCAACCTGTCTGCGAAAAGGAAAGTAGCTGTGAAGTTGCATAAAAGTTGAACTTGTGTCCCATCCTGTCTTGGCCGGAGGACTTGAGTTGATAAGTACATCACGAAGAAATGTCCGAGAACTTTAGGCATATGAGAGAAGATGAACTTACTGAAGGAAGAAAATGAAGTTGAAAGACTAAAAATATATATGGTGTAATGGTTATCGTCGTAGGAAATGGACACAGCGACACGAGTTCAAATCCTGGACGAGACTGATTGCATTTCACATTGCACTAATACCCTTGGGAAAGGTATGAATCCAATTATTCTCCCTCCAGCTATGGGTAAATAGTAGGGCAGACTGGGTTCTTCAGCCTTGGTGAAGCAACTAGTCTAGGAGAAGGAAAACTATGAATTCAAACCTGTTAAACTCCGCTTAAAAATTGACCTTGTGTCATATCCTGCCTGAGCGGAGGGGTTTGGTAAATATGATAAAGGTATTTACGACATCATAAGATAATTATGAATGATGAATTATATGGAAGACTTTCAGAAAAAAATAAATAAGAAAAAGAAAATAAAAATAACTCAGTCAGCTAGAATAAATATGGAAATTAAACCATTGGCGGATGAAAAAAAATCTTTATATGAAGGTGTAAAAATTCAAATTGTCTTATAGCATTCGAAAGCCGTGCGTCATGAGACGGAAATGAGAGCAGTACTATTCCACTGTGTTTATCCCGCCCATTAAGTGTTGGGGAAGTGATGTCATGATATTTGTCTGTTTTTCTGCTAAAGTTCCTAAAGACATTCTTTGAGAGATAGCGTCCCGAAGAGCGCTCACAATTACCAAATCCAGAACAAACGTTGCATGTCACGTGATCTCAAAGATTCAGGCTGTGGGTTTTGTTATCTAAAAGATAAGTTCTAATTCTGAGTTCTACGATTGACTGATTATTTGATTTTAACAGCATGTAAACCCCTCTCGAGTAAATTTAAGCATAGAGGTTAGGCAATAGCGTCCGTCTATATTTGTATTTCTTGCCGAGTTGTTTCTTATACATTTCTTACGCACGGTCAATAGAATACAAAAATATTCTAACAGATCTATTTGACCAATAGATGGGTCACTAAAAGAGATGACCAGAGAGTAATGTCAACGAAGGGGTACTCTACTCTCACCCAATTTTAGGAAAATAAACCTCATAATGTAAAATACAGCTTGGCTCACAATATGAGACAAGGTAAAAATTCTCACTGTGCCGTAAAAAAAGTGATGCGCCGGAAGAGATTGACCTATGAACTGCATGATAGTTATTTCCGCTTGATGATGATCACACCTGCAATTCCGAAGACAGCGGATGTGACAAATCCCAATAATCGAAAGAAAGCGCGCAGGTGTGCTCGGCTGATAATATGGGACAAGGTGTAGGTCCCACTTCAATGATGCACCGGAAGAGAGTGACCTGTGAACTGCATGACAGTTATTTCCGCTCGACGACGATCACACAGGCCATTCCAAATGAGCGGAAGTAACACATCCCAATCGCCTGAGATCGGAAAGACTGCAGAGGCGTAGAGGCGTGTCTTTATCTCTGCGTGGGAGTTTGAAGGTTATATAAGGCCGACGAATTGAACAGAAGAAGATAGAGAAAAAAGGATCCCGCTGTTCACGAAACCTCTCTCGTCGTCACGCAGTGTGCGTTGTCTCGGCCTCCGTCTCCTGACATCGAAAAGTTCAAGCCTCATCGACGAACGATCCTAATTCCTCTCCTGACTGCTCCTACTTCACACAAGCGTCCATCGAGAAAATAAATATATATTGTTATATACAAATTCCGTGTTGTCGTTTGTTTGACCAGAGGGCGGAACGTAACAATAAGAATCAGTTTTGTTCGAAAATAGAAAGAGAGCTCATTTGAAGGTGCTGTTTTGACAGACGGCAGAAATATATGGCATAACCCAAAAGGAAGTACTTTTGTAACAACAGTCAGAAACACATGACATGACCTGAAAGGAACTGCTGTTTTGACAACAGTCAGAAACATATGACATGACCCAAGAGGAACTGCAGCTTTGAAAACAATTAGAACTATATGACATGAGACAAGAGAAGGTAAAGTTCTGACAATAGTCATAAACACGTGCATGACCCGAGAGGAACTGCTGTTTTAACAACAGTCAGAAATACATGACATGACCCGAGAGGAACTGCTCTTTTGACAACAGTCAGAAATACATGACATGACCTGAGAGGAACTGCTGTTTTGACAACAGTCAGAAATACATGACATGACCCGAGAGGAACTGCTGTTTTTACAACAGTCAGAAATACATGACATGAACTGAGCGAAGTAACCACTACTTTGGCATTGTTTGTTATGTATTATCTCCTTGTACTTTACAAATTAATCTATCTTGTTAAATCATTACGTTTCTCTATTAATATATACTAACAATTGTCATTGCGAAATTTATGAAATTGCCATAGATGTTCTGGATAGAATTCTTGTGAAGAGAATAAGGATAACATTTGCACTGCATGTATTGGCGACTACTCGTCAATCCCCAGGAGATAGGCTAAAATAGTATCTTCAGCGGCTAAAAACCTTAAGTCGAGTCTGCGACTTGGAAGCAAAGACAGTATATCAGGCAAGGAACGATTCTACCGGAGACACTTTTATAAATGGATTAGAATCAAACTATATCCTCAAAGACTGCCGGAAAATAAACACCCAGATTTAGCTACTGTTTGCGAACAGGTGATTACCTTAGAGATGGCAGAAAAGCGATCTTGTTCGTACTTATAAATAACTTTTGCTGGCGCTGCGATAAAGACTCATCCTCCTACATTTCCACTTGTTCAAATGATCCAAATACAAAGGAAAATAGTCCTCTTATTTCTGCCCTCTCCCCGCAGCAAGCTGAAAATCGCCTCACATTAGAAAACGCTATATATAGTGCTTGTGCTGCGACAAGACGAAAATCTTATTTTTGTGGCTTCCTACTTCGGCCCAAGTCGTATTGCCCAACTAAATACCGTAAGTACGGGAAGAAAATGACATTTTTTTTAAGGTTTGTCGATCATGTTTTTCTTCATCTGGTTCCAAGGCGATTATTGCGACAAATATCTTATCAAGTGCTAATCATAGCTATTTTTTCTCGCTATATTAATAGTAAAAATAAACGAGGTAGAAATGAATTCTCTAATCGACACAGGAAGTTTGAGAGTTTTTTGTAACGCTGATATCGCAAAAAGAAACAGATTAAAAATCATATATTGTAAGGTGACTATGGCAAACGTAGGTTAGAATAAATATTTTTAGAGTTGAATTGAACTAACTGCGCTAAGACTAAAATTTTCGTGAAGCGTAACCTGTGCTATGATGTCATAATTGGTCTCAATTTCCTCATACAGCATTCTAATATTAAACTTCATTTCGGGGCTCTAAACTGACGCTGAATATCTGCGGCTTGGAAAACCATGAATCTTCAATCACACTCTTTTTCGAAAGCCGAACCAAAAGATGTAAACCAGTGGCTACCAAATCTCGAAAATATTCGCTTAAAAAGAAAACAATTATTAAAGGAGAAACAATAAGGTGTATTAAGAGAAGAATTAATCAAAGAAAGAAGAACTTTATGAAAGACACAAGTACCAATGATGTCCTCTAATATAAAAAAAAACAAAAAGCAGATGTTCATAGACTACTGCCAAACTATAAACATGTTCGCCATGTTGAAAAAATGATAAACGATATTAAAAGACATAAAAGTATTTAGGATTTTAGACCCCATGAGCACTTAATACCATGTTGCCACAGACTAAAGGAAAAGCCTTATACAGCTACTAAAGCCTACAGACGACTTTATCAGTTTTGATGTATTACGTTTGGGGTAATTAACGGAGTTTCCAGTTTTAAAAGGATCCCCAACAAAATATTTTCCGATAAAAATCTACAAGGTACGTTTACCTATAGAGACAATGTGATAATCTGTAGTCATGAGTGGAAAAACATCTATCTCAAAATAAAACGGTTTTTGGCTGCTGTTATATATACATAATATATAAGTTATAATTTGACACTCAACTATGACAAGTGTCCTTATGGACCGTTATCCATCAGACAACTTAGATATATCATGGGTGAAGGAACCATGAAACCAGATCCTGAAAAAGTAAAACCACTGCTAGAACTTTCAATCCCTAACTCCGTAATCGCCTTGTGACGATCAATTTGTATATTTACACACTATTCACAATGAATAACCTGCTTTTCTGAGAAAATACATCCACTTCGAAAGTTACTGAATTTCCTTGATCTTCTTCTGGCTTTGAAGAGTTAACGAGAGATATTTTCAATTCGGCCATCACTTCGGTAAATCCTGACATTCCCCTAGAAATAGAAACCAACGCATCCGACCAAATCATAGCGGTCACGTTAAGGCAATTTGAGCGACCCCTACCGTTGTTTTTTAGTACTGAAATTTGAGGGCAGATTTTCACCTGTCGAAAAAGAGGCTTATGTCATAGTAGAAACGCTAAAAATGGTGGCATTTCTTAATTGGACACTATTTTAAACTAATCACTGACCAAAAATCAGTCACTTTTATATCCAACCCCAAGACGTCAAGAAATATTTAAAATGAAGATGGAGGGTTGAGCTTACCTGTTTTTAGTTTGACGTTTTCAATCGGTCAGGAAAGGAAAACATATCGAGGAACGCACTGTCAACAGTGTTTGGATCATTAAAGAGTACAAAAACATCCGCAAAAAGTCCATAACAATCTTCTCTCATCCGGGCCTCATGAGATGATGCATGTTGTTCGAAGTCGGAATTTGCTCTTTTCGGTGGAGGACGTGAAACAAATATCAAATGTTTATCGGATTTTCGCTCGAATAATACAAATGTTCTACAAAACTGAATAGGAAAACCAGGTAAAAGCTACACAGCAATGTGAGGGACTGAGCGTGAACGTTAAACGCACACTTCCATGTAAATTCCGAAACTGATATCTACTGTCATGGATGAATATTCGCGATTCTTTTTTTGCATTTCTTTGTCTAGATGTAAGTTCAACAACAGCCCTACGCTGTCTTTGGTCCCTTTTCTCCATAATTAGTGGGTCAGGATATATTCATACAGATAGAGTGACTGAACACCAAACAAAATTCCTACTGGAACTGGTAGTTGCCGAAAACCGGACTATACCTATTGGAGGTACCCGTGGTGTAATGGTTATCGTCGTAGGAAATGGCCACGGTGACACGAGTTCAAATCCTGGACGAGACTGATTGCATATCACATTGCTCTAATACCCTTGGGAAAGGTATGAATCCAATTATTCTCCCTCCAGCTAGGACAGACTAGGTTCTTCAGCCTTGGTGAGGCAACTAGTCTAAGAGAAGGAAAACTCTGAATTCAAACCTGTTAAAATCCGCTTAAAAAATTGACATTGTGTCATATCCTGCCCGAGCAGAGGGGTCGTTAAATAGGGTAAACCGGACTATACCATACTCAAGGGTATGGAAAGTATGAGAGATATAACAGAAGTATTTGAAACACTCGAAGATAAGAAAACTTGCAATTAAGCAACATAATATCTGAGGCCCTGTAAGTTATAATAATAACGCTTCACGAAAAGTCTTTAAAACTTCCAACGCAAAATTCGGCCGGAATCTCCCTCCCTTCTTGGCTCTCACAGCCAGGTACCGTTTTATTGAGAAACAATTTTCGGCAAAGCTAGTACGATTCACTGACTGGAGATAATCAGATTTTTCCCTTCGAAATTTGACCAATCAAACCAGAGGGGAGCTACTCTACCCAGGAAGCAATATCTCTCCCCCTTTATCTTTTGTTTGGTTTGGTTTGATTTCATGGCATACTAACCACTTTAGGTTAATCAATGCTAAATCCATTTTTATTCATATAAACAGTCTTTCTTTAAACAATACAATTTAGCATAAGCACAGTTTTTGTTTACACACAGTAAAATATAAAAACAGTTCTATTTCAAATAATTTAGTTTAGCATGTGGACACTGTTTAGTTCTATTTGGCCTATAGATAGGACCTAATCAAGTACTACCACTTTGCACCAAAGTGCACCTGGGAACGATGGCAATAAAAGAGCACTCCGCATTCCCCGAAGCTCCAACATTGCTAGAGCATCGCCATCAGATTGTTTAGCGTCATAAGCAGGACACTCGTTGGGAGTATCTTACTTCTCTGAAGAGATGCAGTCAGTGTATTCTGCAGCCTCAGCCGACTGGGCCACTTATTGATGGTGTCTTATATCTCTCCAGAGATGCAGTCACTGTATTCAACAGCCCCAGCTGACTGGGCCACGTATTGATTGTGAAGACGACGCAATTTCATTTGATTCTTTTGAAGGACGAGGCAACCACAAGAGGGACTTTAAAGAGATTGAAGCCAGAATAGCTCTCTCTAAACGATAGCGTACTGTCATAGATTCTGCTAACTATTTTTTCCATTTTAAAAAGGAGACAATTACATGATCCTGGGGGGCCTTTACCCTAGCAATACCATCTTGACCAGGCAGAGTTCATAGCTTGGTGCCTAAGGTGCTCTAAAGGAGTAATACTGTCCAGAGCAATCATTTTTGTAACCGGCACGAATGAGTCTTGATTCGTACCTGGCTCCAACTAGATTATCATTTGTCAAATCCTGACTAGGTTGGAAGACGGTTAAATATCCAAACCAGCAATTGCGTTTAATAATTGCTCATTCAGCTGAACAAGTCTCTGTGTCTTCATTACTCCCTTTTTTTTTGGGGGGGGGGGTTAACCCTCTATAGAGTATACAATTAGCATACCCCTCTACAGGGTATACAATCAGCCTCGCTCACTGAGGGGAGGGGCAGATTTCAATAATTTGTTGGAATTGTTTGGCAAATGAAAGTAAAACAAAAAATAATTTCTTGATTGCTGTCTGACCACTCCAAAGACTGGATTTAAATTTCATTGAGACTCAGTGACAAGTAAAGGAAATCACATCAGATGTTCGATTGAAATTTATTTTCAAAGTGTCTCCGAACTCAACACCATATCTATTCAAGAAAGAAATATCTAAATATAAACATTTGTTTAAAATCATTGCCTTGCGCAGTAGTATGGTATTTTTTTTAAATGCGAACGCTAATCTAATGTTTGAACAGTTGTATGTTCTTTCTTTGTTGACATATTTCCTCCTTTATTTCTTATATTTCATTTTATTAAACATCCATCGTTGATCTTCAACACTTGATTTGCCCTCGTTAAAGCCCTGATGATGGTATGTCAATACCGAAATGTTATAGCGTCTACTTTCATGCTTAATAAATTCATCTATTTTGGACTGCTGAGTTTTCAATTTTTCTCTATACACATTTGCGTAAAATGAAATTTAATTCATTTAACTTGGATCAATGGTTTGGAATAATTTTTTTTCCAAGATCAAACTCTTACAGACTCAAAATATGTAATGAGATATATCAATAATTTGTCGAGTAATTAAAAGATCTGATTTAAATTGTATTTTTGACTTCTCAGGTCCCGTAACCTGATTTTGGTCGTGGAGGTGATACTCACGTAGTGTGTCTTTTGATTGAACAGCCGGATGGATCTCATCCCTCTCCAGGTTTAGTAACTAGTTTAAATTCAGGGTTTTCTTTCTCCTAGACCAGTTGTCATACCAATGTAAAAGAGACCAGTCTAGCTTACTATTTACTCATAGCTAAAGATGAATATTCGTGTCCACACCTTTCCCCAAGAGCATTAGCGTGATGTAAGGAGGCAAAGAACCTCGTTATGGTTATTTGACTCTGCCTCAAACCAACTTGACAAAGGTGATAACACGAGGTCATTTTATAGTGAGGGTTTAGGGAGGAAAAGGTCAGGTACGAGCCCTGCTAGACTTATGCTGGTCATCAGCTCAGTGGAATGTAGGTGAGATGAGCCTGTTGCTGGACTCACCATCAGGTTGATTACTAACATATCCAGGACACACGTTAGGAGAATCTTACCCCTCTGCAGAGAAGCAGTCAATGTATTCTACAGCGCCAGCCTAATGGGCAAAATTAATAAGGGAAACGTTATTTGAAAAATAATGTTTGGTGAGAGATAGAAAGAAAGAAAAATAGAATTACATTTAAAAAAGAATTATTACATGAGTCGGTCATGTTAGCCTGTTCATAGCTTAAACTAGACCAGACCGGTCTACTGCTAAGCTTCATTTGTCGATATCCCATCCGACACGAATGCCAGTTGCCCCAGCGTAAAAAAAAAAAATCGGGGAAATAGAGCCTCGATATGGATTTAAGCTCAAGTAGTATAATGATAACCGTTACTTGTTCATTTTGCTAAGGGGGTGTCCTCGTGGTGTAATGGTTAAAGCGATAGATTGCGGAATCGTAATAAGCGAGTTCAAACTCCAGTCGCGCTATTACATTCATTCTCGGACTAATACCCTTGGCAAAGGTATGAATCCACTAATCCTGCAAGCTATGTGTTAAATAGTACTACTCCAGTTCTTCTCGAAAGAGGTCTTTGGCATTAATTAACCCACAAGTGTTGATATGCCATTAAACAAAGAAACCAAACCATTATGCCAAACGAATACAAATCCGCCACAAGGCTAAAATTTTGCATGATATGATATATGTGTTGTATAGGCACATACATATACAAATATATGCGGAAACATAGTCAACAATAATGACGACTTCAATGAACGAACGAACACACTTCTTTATAAAAATATATCTCTCACACTTTATTCTCGAAAGGGTTGATGTTGATTGTGTGTGAGAGGTGAGTTGGAGACGGGGACAGACTGCTACATATTGACCCAGCATTCATCTTGGCTGGGGTTGCTCAACCGTGGGTCACTGAGGGCCCAAAGCCCTCCGTTTGTCGCTGGCTCTCAATTTGGCATCTTGTCCCCAACTGACTCCAACTGCAACTGACTCCAGCCGTCTGTGTCCTGGTTATATTTTTGTCTGACATCCACCTGCTTTCGTGGCCCCTCCGTTTATTTACACAGGTGCATCTCTTGATTGACGGCTCGGTCGTGGGTCAATATGTTACATATGTTGCGAGTCCATTTACTAAATCAAGCAAAATTGTGACGTCCTTCCTTCTTGCATTACTAAGACTTTTTTTTATCGAGTATCCTGTGTTTAAATAGATATTTGATTTTGTGCACAGCTCGGGAAATAAATGTGCTGAAATAAGAAGAAAAAGTCGAAAGGAACTATAGAGAAGAAATAAAAACTCGATCGCACAGTATTGCAAAAAAAAAAAGATTGCTAAATTATGTTCAAACAATTCCAGAAAGTCTCAAAGAAATTTCAAAACCAAAGGTTGGCCGTAGTAGATAATAATCGATTTCTTATACACCTATTAAATAAAACTATTCTTCATTCTTTCATTAATTCTATTTTATTTTGATTGTAATAAGTATTAGTTGTCTTTGTGTAAAAGTCATTTTTAATTCTTAAAACTGACCAATAGATCGAAAATACATTTTCGATTAGGTACGCGTGATAAAGTATTTCTAGAATTTTTGAAATTGATTTCATTTTCGATTTACTATTTTCTAATAGTCTTACCCCTCTGCAAAGAAGCAGTCAAAGTATTTGAGAGACCCAGCCTACTCGGCAAAATTATTGAGAAAAATGTTATTTGAAAAATAAAGTTTGGCGAAAGAGAGAAAGAAAGAAAAATAAAATTACATTTAAAAAAAAAAAAAGAAAAAATTATAAGAACAAGAAACCCATGTGAAAAAAATGAAAGTACATGAAAGAAAGAAAGAAAGAAAGAAAGAAAGAAAGAAAGAAAAAGGAATGAAAGAAAATGACAAAAGACGTTAAAAGTAGAAAGAAGATTTAAGATTTAAACGAAATCCAAAGGTATTGAAAGAAAGAAAGAAAGAAAGAAAGAAAGAAAGAACGAAAGAAAGAAAGAAAAAAAGAAAGAATGAAAGAAAGAAAGAAAGAAAGAAAGAATGAAAGAAAGAAAGAATGAAAGAAAGAAAGAAAGAAAATCTTTACATAATACGTAAACTTTGATAAAACGAAGATTGAAAGGAAGAAGGTTAAAACTAAAAGTGTAAGTTCATAGGAAAAATAAATAAAAAAGAGAGAAAAAAGAAATCAAACAAACAAACAAAGAAAAAAGAAAAAAAGGTGAAGAAAAAAAAGAAGAAAAGAAATAATTGTTGAAGTTGGAAAAAAAAGATTTGAATACATATATACGTGTATACATATATATATATATATATATATATATATATATATATATATATATATATATGATAGTACGGTTGCTCATCAGCGACCACTGAAAATTTTCCGTCTTTATACGAAAATCATCAGACAGAAAAAAATTTGGGGGAGAAATCAAAAGAGTCGAAAAAAAACCCAGTCAAAACAAGGTTTACGTTGGTGTAACGTATAAGTCTTTTTGAAACCAGTAGTCGTAGACAGGCATCTATGCTACTATATATATATATATATTTATTTATTTATTTACCATTAGATTATAAAATAGCTCTATCACAGATATTGAACACTCTCCAAATTATATCATTTTTGGTCTGCCACAAACCTACCAAATTAGAAAGAGACAGCCATATACTGTTGTTACATATACACACACACACACATATATATATATATATATATATATATATATATATATATATAAGGCAAAGGGTATTTCAAGAAAGAAAGTTTAAACGCTGCCATTTCGGTATTGACTATTCAACGCACCTACTTTTCAGCAGTAGGATTGTTCAGCTTCTGCCAAGAACTAATCTGCTTTCAGAACCGGCTGGAGAGGTTTCCGTGATGCAGTGGTTAACATGCTGGGCTGTGAAATAGTAATAAACGAGTTCGAACTCCAATCAAGGTATTATGTTCACTTTCGGACAAATACCCTGGCAAATAGTACCACCAGTGTTCTAAATTAACCGCTCCATTAATGAGTTGTAGTAGCTATTAAAAAAGGAGCCTTCGTGTCACCCTCGACTTCGGGTCACGCTCATACAAAATTGGATCGTTTAAAACGTTTAGCAAAATGAATTTATTCGGCGTTAAATGACCCGAAAAGGGTTGATACGCTTAAAAATTCTTTTCTTCGATGTTTTTCTTCGATTTTCTTTCTTATTTTTTTCTTTCTCAAATAAACCATTTTACAAATCTTCTTTTATGTCTTTCTCAAATACACAAGTTGTCAAGGGGATGTCCTCGTGGTGTAATGGTTAAAGCGATGGACTGCGGAATCGTAGTACGTGAGTTCGTACTCCAGTCGCCTTATTACGTTCACTTTCGGGCAAATACCCCCTTATCTTCCCAGCTATGGGTTAAATAGTACCACTACTGTTAGGAGAATAGCTTTGGCATTAAATAACTTACAAAGGTTGATATGCCATTAAAAACAAAGAATACTAATTTTCTTTGTCTTTATTAATTTTGTTCTGATTCCAAATTTCTCTCTCCATCTCTCTCTCTCTATCTCTATCTATCTATCTATTTCTTCATTCGTTTCTTTCATCCTAAAATGTATCCCCGTTCCCTATTGTAATGGAAGAAAGACTAAAACCTCCAACAACAATGACCTTGTTTGTCGACTAAACTTTTATCCTTCAATGCGCCTATACTCCTCTCATGTTGATTCAAAATAAAAAATATTTTTAAAATTTCAAAAAAGGATAAAATTCTTGTAGACAGTTCAAACAGCGATAATTTCCACTTGTTGAAGTTGTCTATTATGTTGTTATACTCAAAGGAATCAATCGTTTTATTATTCTTATTTCTATTTTATTCATGTATCTATTTATTCGTTTGTCAAAGCTTGTTTTCACAATACAAATTACAACTGTGCCAGCGAGCTTCTGTAACACGAGCATCAATTTCTAATTCTGAAAAGATGGTCGCAAAAGCCAACCGAAAACAAAAGGAACGGCGAAAGAAGGAGACACAAAGTACAAAAGACAAAAGGACTAGTGTTGATAAAAACAAAGATGGCGGAAAGAAACTGAATCTGAAACGAATGTAAAAGAAAACAAACTTTCTCAAGAGACGGAAAGAACAAACTCTTAAAAACAAAATTCGAAAAAAAAAAAAAATTATGTGGTGTACTGGTTAAAGCGATGGACTGCGGAATCGTAGTACGCGAGTTCGTACTCCAGTCGCGTTATTACGTTCACTTTCGGGCAAATACCCTTGGGAAAGGTATGAACCCCCTTATCTCCCTCCAGCTATGGGTAAATAGTAGGGCAGACTAGGTTCTTCAGCCTTGGTTAGGAAACTAGTCTAGGAGAAGGAAAACTCTGAATTAAAACCTGTTAAACTCCGCTTAAAATTTGACCTTGTGTCATATCCTGCCCGAGCGGAGGGGTTGGGTAAATAGGATAACAATAAAACAGAGGTGAGAATGGTGAGCGCTTTTCCGTAAAACATGATATTCGCGGCTGTGAGAAGATAGCATTCCATATGCCTTGGGAAAAGAACTTGAAGATTGAAAATTCAACTGACTTAAGATCAAAAAAAAGTCATGCATAGAATTTTGGGAAGAGATTGACTAAGGGTGATTTCCCGAGTGTCCAGACCTAAGCATTTGATATAGCCTGTTTTCTAAATTACTCTCGCATACTTATATAATTGCAAGAGTATCTGGTGTTGCCCGCAGAAAATAATGTAATACAACGACTGGAAGTCGCTGAACACAGAAATCAACGAGGACATCTGGGAGCAGGTGGATAAAATTTCTGATATTTAAGATACCTCCAAGATGTTTGATCAATTGATTTTGATGATGTATCAAGCCGTCTCGGACTATTTTATGCTTAGAAGTTCGCGTTCATTGTCCATCCCTAATTACATTCATTGTATACTTGTTGCTTTCTGATTGGTTAGTTTGATTTTAGGCATTATTTGATACCAAATTCTGTATATATATATATATATATATATATATAAACATATACTCTACCCTTGAGAAAATGAGCCGATTTTATATATATATATATATATATATATATATATATATATATATATATATATATATATATATATATATATATATATATATATATATATATATATATATATATATATATATATATATATATATATATATATATATATAACCGGCTCATTGTCTCGAGGGTAGAGAGTTCGCCAATGGTACGAAAAACCTACGTTCAATCCCAGGTCGTATCATACCAAAGACTTTAAAAATATTTCTTGATACTTCCTTGCTTAACACTCAGCAATATAAGGAACGTATCAAGGTTAAGATGGAGCAATCCAGGGAAAGGAGTAGCGCTTACCCCTAAACCTCACTGTAGTAGCAATCGAAAAGGGAACCTTCTGGTCGCCGTCGACTAAGGTCGCCAACTTTACTTTACTTATACATATATATATATATATATATGTGTGTGTGTGTGTGTGTGTGAGTGAGAGAGAGAGAGAGTGAGAGATAGAGATTTGTAAGTGAATAGATTTTAAGCAACTGTATTTTTAAACAAGTTGTCATAGCTCATTTGTTTGTACATTGTTAAATGTTTTCAAGGATTGCTGTTTAGCATTAAAAATTTTAAATTATCATTTATTCTTACGTAATTTTAAAAAATTGCATACATCTGTATGGTTTCAAATGAATAATGATAATAATAACGCTTAGTAAATGATTTTAACAGATCTATTTGAAACAACGATAGGACCCTAATAGGTACTCCAGTTCGGATCAGAATGGGCCTGGGAGTAGTGGCAATGACGGGGTATACCATATTCCCAAAAGCTCCAGGACTCGAACCCCATCATCAGACGCAGTTTAGCATCATTGGGTTGATTTAATAAGCTGAATCCAGTAGCTGGAGCACACTTCGGCCGGCCGTGATCTCAGCGACATGGATCTGGTCGGGTGTGTCACGTCTCAGGATACGGTGGTCAGCCGAGGCTGCCTGACGCAGGTGCAAGGGAGGCCTAGCATTCGCGTCACACGGCCAAGACTCAGATATCTCGAGCCTCCGGGAACCGTTCCCACAGGCTCCTATCCTACACGGAGGAGCTAAGTTTTATCACCTGGTGCTTGATGTGCCCCCTTTTAGAGGAATGCCGACAGGGTCCAAGGCCTTTTGGGGAATGCCGCGCATGCCTGGACTACGGTCCTGAGCCTGCACCGACCTTAAAAATGCGTTGTGCCACACTCGCCCGTATGGTGGGGGCGTGTGACAAATAACTTTTAGTACCATAGCCAGAGCACCCCTTTTTGGTGGGAGTGGAGTTTTATCTCTCTCCAGAGAATACAGTAAGTGTATTCAGAGTAGAGAAATGTCTCGCACTAAAAACGTACTATGCAAATCTTTGAACAGGCAAAGATGTACATAGTCCTCGTTTGTCAGATCAGGAGACTTTTACCTTTGACCTTTTGTTATTTAGAATGAGCGGAACTAAGATAGATAGAGAGAATGACAGGTAGAGGGAGAAAGAGACACAGAGAGAACTGTATGTCTTTGTTGGTAAGAAGTAAAATAGAATCCAAGCACTGATTTGAAAGTGCTGTACTGACAACAGTCCAAAAGACATGACTTAAGTCAAAAGAAGTAAGAATTATTTAAGTATTGTTTGCTACACGTATATAAAAAAAAAACGAATAACTCCGTCCCAATTGAATAACAACTGAGTAAGACTATTTGAATGTTTACCCCAACCAAAAAAAGAAACGTTGCAAACAGTTTAATTATTTTCATTTTCAAAATTTGAAAATTGTGAGTGGAACTGGTGTTGTATAGCCACATACATATACAACTATACACACATATATACATGCGGAAGCAAAATCAACAATAATGACGAGCGAACACACTTCTTTAGAAAAATATACCTCTAGCACTTTATTCGAAATGGTTGCGAAAGGGTTATGTATGAGAGGTGAGTTGGAGACTGAACAAACTGTAACATATTGACCCTCCCCAGTTCCTTTGTCTTTAGCAGCACTTCTTTCTCGTTCTGTTGGGCAGCTCAATCGGGAGTCCTAAAGGCCCATAGCCCTCAGCTGGGTGCTGGTTCTCTCTACAGCATCTTATCTCCAACTAACTGACTCCACCTAACTGAACTTGCTGTCGCACCGGGTTATATCATTGTTTGACGTACACCTGCTTCTTCTGAGCGTTGCATCTGAACCCAATTCAACCCGTCCACAGTCAAGGTTATACCCTGATATATTCGACCGGATGCACCTGTTCCTTTATTGACGGCTGGGTCGAAGGTCACTATGTTACACTGGTGCGATGGCCTGTTGCAAAACTAATATCGTGAGTTTAAAGGATAAGTTTTCTTTGTGAGTTGCCACAAACGAACAAGTAAATAAATCATCGTAGCTTTTGTTTAATCACCACCAGCTTCTGTGAGCGGCGCATCTGCACCCAATTTGACCCGTCCACAGTCAAGGTTATACCCTGATATCTTCGAACGGATGCTCCTGTTCCTTGAGTGACAGCTGGGTCGAAGGTCAATATGTTACAATGGTGCGTTGGCCTGTTGCAAAACTAATATCGTGAGTTTAAACGATAAGTTGTTTTCTTTGTGTTTTCCCACAAACGAACAAGTAAATAAATCATCGTAGTTTTTGTTTAATCATGCGGTTTTAAGTGATCGAATCTAAAGATCTTTAAATGATGAAATATATATATATATATATATATATATATGGCTTTATTTTAACTGCTTTAATACTAAAAACAAGCAGATTAGTCATTTTCTCAAAAAAATTAAGCTAATATTGGAGTATAATTTAAACCCTTTTGCGTAGAATAATAGAAAAAATAACACAGGGAAGAAAACAACTTAATTGTAATGTTTAATTTGAAAGTAATCAATGATAAAATCAGAAAAGACAGATCAAACACTGATATTCTTCTTGGAGAAAAATGTTCAATTATTATTAAAATTAGTTTTAGCAAACAATCATGGAGGTGCCCGTGGTGTAATGGTTATCGTCGTAGGAAATGGACACGGTGACACGAGTTCAAATCCTGGACGAGGCTGATTACATTTCACATAGCACTAATACCCTTGGGAAAGGTAAGAATCCAATTATTCTCCCTATTCTCTTCTAAATATGAGTAAATAGTAGGACAAACTGGGTTCTTCAGCCTTGGAGAGGCAACTCTTCTAGGAGAAGGAAAACTCTGAATTCAAATCTGTTAAACTCAGCTTAAAAATTGACCTTGTGTCATATCCTGCCCGAGTTGAGGGGTTGGGTAAATAGGGTAAACAATCAAAATGATTTGATAAACTTTATAATTTTATTTACGTTTTAGCGATGGCGTTCATCATTATCAAGTCTTGTTGGTGACACAGACCCTTTACTCTCTCTCTCTCTCTCTCTCTCTTTCCCTCTCTCTCTGTAGATTGGCTTGTCCAAAGTAAAATGTTGTTTATGAGTTCGTCCTTACCTTCTCCAGCAGTACCCAGCATGTCTCGATTGTCTTACATCTATGGTTTGTGAGATGGGAGGCAAATGGCCGTGCGGAATTTTGTTCAAAACAACGTGTAGCATTCTTGTCTCATTTTTATCTAGCTTTTTCTTGAAGCCTCTCATTACAGTCCAGGTGGTGCATCCATACAGTTGTATCGACACAGTCACAGCTAAGAAGAAATCCCGTTTTATTCTATCTGAGAAATCAGAATTATACATAATCAACAAACTATCAATAGCAGTCCATGCCTTCTTTATGCGAATATTGACATCGCTTTCAGTAGATGAGATATTGCTACCGAGGTATATGAACTGGTCTACTAAATTCGGAGGCTTGCCATTTATTATGAGGATAACTCCATCTTATTTAAACCTCATGAACTTTATTTTATCTGTTTTATAGCGTTCACGTAGAGACCAATGACCTCTGTTCTTGTGCCAGACTATGCAGCATGGATGCAATTTTAGCAGGTCATCTGCGTAGTCTACATTGTTCATAGTTCCTGCAGGATATCATCTGCTTCTTGATTTTTTTTATGTGAAACAATTTTTTACTTGATGTATTGGCATTCGTAATACGTAATCTAGGTAGATTATATACAGATATGGTGCTTAAGTGACTGCTTGCAAGACTCCAGCGACAATATCAAAGAAGTCGGTGTTAACATCGGGTAAGCTAGTCATTCCTTTCATGGTTTTGTAAAGCATCATAGAGCCCAGTCGGCTGGGGATGTAAAATGCACTGACTGCATCTCTGCTGAGGGGTTAGATACCCCACAACGTGTGCACCGGATATGACCCTAAACAATCTGATGGTGAGGCTCTAGTAATACTCCAGCTTTGAGTACCTCTTTATTGACATTACTCCCATGTCCACTCTGGCTCGGATTGGTAGCATCTGATAGGGTCTATCTATGGGTCAAAGAGAACTAAACTGTGTGCTTATGCTAAAGTGAATTGCTTAAAATCGGACTGTTTTGACATTTAATTGTGTAAATAAATGACTTATGATTAATTTAATTGTTAGTGATAAGTAGCAATACTTGGAACCATTTGTCTTTGAGTAAACTGAATAGTTTGAAATAGAACTGCTTTCGTCATTTAAACTGTACTTATGCTAAACTGAATTGTTTGAAATAGAACTGTTTATATTTATAAAAATAGATTTGGCATTATTACCAGCCATAGTTGTTATGCCATAAAACCAAACTAAACCAAACAAAAGCATCATTATTGGGGTAAGAGTTTCTTTTGGGAAACCATATACTATAAGTATTTGCTCCTGTGTTTATGTTCAACTATAAATTGCAATGAACTAGTATTCAATTTTATCGTTTTACAATATTTGGCAGAGGACACAGGATATCTGCACATATGTAACTTAAATGTGTTAGGTACACCTAAATGAAGGATTATATACAAATGAACTCCTGCTAAAGGACGATGGCTATATTAGTCTCTCTTTGAAGATCAATACTTCTTCAATTATATTGAACTGCAAAAATAGCTTATCGCTTTTACTCGGCCAAATTTGCATGACATCTTTTTTTTATATTCGTCCGCTATTTTCTATTATATGATTATTTTTAAGAAAGATGTGTAGTTTAACATAATAATTATTTTAATTTATTTTTTCTTTTTTTACAGGTTAGAGAAATGGAAGAAATACAGGGTAAGAATTTTTTTTTAAAGTTTGATATTATGTATCTTCTTATGTTTTACGTCATCATTTTTCTGAAGGTGTTCAAATCTTAGAAATATTTCGAAGACTAATATGCAGTTTGTTATCTCATGTTCTGCTTGGTGAAATAATAATAATAATGAAAACAATTGTAATAATAATAATAATAATAATAATAATAATAATAATAATAATAATAATAATAATAATGATGATTTTTCTCAATTTTCTCTTTGATATTATTAAGCAAATATTATAACGATAAAGATAAAATAGAATAATCATCTGCACAGATTTCAAGCAAATAGAGACAGGATGAAAAATAAAAAAACAAAACGACGAAGCGCCAACAACAATTTACCTGGCCTCAAGAATGCAAAATGTTTATATATTATGTCTTTATATTTACACACACACACACACACACACATATATATATATATATATATATATATATATATATATATATACACGAGTGAATTCAATAAGTTTCCAGACTAATTTTGTACAGGTATCTAAATTGTCGTAGACTCTTGAAAATTTAGTATGTTATTGCTATATATCTGATGAAATGACTGACCAATTCTTATGATTTCTGGTTCAAAGGAACAGCTACAGTAGCAATTGGAATACCCCCTACTAAAGACTGATTGTCACAGCTAGTGAATTTAAAAAATGCAATCTGGACGTAAGGACACTTTAGAAAAACGATATGCAATAACATTCTGTTTTAAACTTGGAAAAAACAGCCACAGAAACGAATGGAATGCTTCAGAGTGCCTTTGGAGCATCTTGCATGAATCGAGCATTAGTTTTTGAGTGGCATCAGAGATCCAAGGAAGGCAGGGAGTCTGTGAGGTATGATGAGAGGTGTGGGAGGAGTAAGGAAGTCAATGCACCAGAGTTGATTGGCCAAACGGTTAGGGTTAGGGTTACTATGTTGAGGTTTTAAGGGAGTTTAGGAAGAGATTCTGTCGGAAAAAGCCAGCACTCTTCAAATCAGGTCAGTGGCATTTCCACCAGGACAATGCACCAGTCCACAACTCCATTCTTGTCACAGAATATTTGACCAAGATGAGCATCAAGACAGTTCCTCACCGTCCCTATAGTCGAGACCTTGATTCCTTTGACTTTTGGTTATCCCCTAAGCTCATAGGCTGTCGTTATGAGACAATTAAGGAGATAAAAGAGGCTGTGACGAAGGTCATTGACACGCTCACACAAGCGGACTTCCATGGGGCCTTCCAGAAGTTGTTGGAACGGTACAACAAGTTCATTGCAGCCGGAGGAGATTACTTCGAAGGGGACTAGAGTTTCATGTGTGTACTATCAATAGAGGTGCCCATACGAAAAAAGTCTGGAAACATATTTAATGATCCTCGTATATATATATATATATATATTAGAAGTGTGGGCATCCAGTAAGAATCTAAATGACTAATAGTCTGTTGGCCTAAAATCCATGGCAATAATTTCAATAATTATATTTAACTTTTTAAATACTCTGGAAAATATCATAGAGTAACAAAATATTGAGGAAAAAATTTAAAAACTGATGATAAAAATAGAATTATTATTTTTTTCCCTTTTTTCGACCTTTCTATAAACCTCAATTTCTTTCAAGTATAGATATCGCTATAGAGTCTTCTCATAGACTATTTGACCATCTCATGGACCATGGAGCTTTCTTATAAACCATTTTTTAAAAAGATTTCCTCAGTAAATTTTCAGTTGGATTTAGAACAGGACTATTCATTAAATATGGTGTTGATTTCATATGCCTTTCCCTGAAGAAAAGCTTTTATTCCCTATGACAAGATCAATTATCGTCTTCCATAAATGTTTTCCGTCTTATCTGCAATTAGTTTATTTACTGCTAAATAAAAAAAAAAAAACAATATGGTGAACATACTCTATATAGGCTGATTCCATTTAGAGTGTTTGCCAATAATCCGGGAGAGCAGGGTTCAATCCCAGGTCGCATCGTACAAACAACTTTAAAAATGGTAGTTAATACCTCCTTGCTTAACTCTCAACAATATAAGGCACGCATCAGGGGTAGAGAGGAGCAATCCAGGGAAAGGGTAGCGTCTTCCCCGACACCTCTGTGTAGTAACTATTGAAAAGGAAGCCTTCTGGTTACCCTCGACTACGGTCGTCAACTTTACTTAGTACCTTAATAAGCATTACCGTGACTTCTGATCCCCTAAATGTTACCTTTTCCATGAATATACTGAGGAATAAAAAAAACTATCCCTTTTAAAAACATGTGGTTATTATGGTTGACTATTTGTTTCCCTAAGGCCAAAGATGATTTGCTCCATCTGTTAACATCCAACAAGTATTGTTTTGTACAGATGTATCAGTGACCCAGCAAAAAAAAAAAAACTACAAGTCTTGATATTTAAGAACTAAGAAAATTCACTCAGAGAGATTTACGAGTATAAATTTATATACATTTATAATGATTTATCTGTCTACGTTTAACTTTCGTTGTATTTACCCAACTGTCCATCATGGTTAGGATATGATACACGGTCAATGTTTAATGAGAGTTCAGCTGGTTTGAATACAGTTTTCTTTCTCCTTGACCGGTTGCCTAACAAAGGGCAAAAATGTATTTTATTGATAGGGAAGAGGCGGAAAACAGATGGATAATGCCGTTTCTAAGGAAATTAGCGTGAAACAAAACGACAAAAAACTCATCCAGTATTTTACTTCCTTAATTATTATTGTAATATCATTTACGATGTACTTCTTTTATTGTAAAATATTTTCCAATGCATATCTACAAGAAAAATAATTCAAAATGAACTTTATAGAAAAATAATTTCCTAATATACTTTTTTGCTAAGACTATTTCAGTTATTTTATTGTAAAATCATCTGCAATACATTTTTATAGTAAAACCATTGGAAAGGTATTTCTGTAATGTTATACACTCACATAATAAATATGCTTATATACACATATACAGATTCATCTACATATACACATGCATATACATGCAGAATAATTCACAATGACACAATGATAAAGGACAAGCGAAGAACTCTTTAGAAAAATATGTACTTCTCACTTTATTGTAAGGGTTCGAAAAGGGTTACTCTAGGTTTGCGTGTGAGAGGGAGCTGGAGACCGAACAGAGACTGCAATATATTGACCCCACTCTTATGGCCATCAGCGTTGTGTCTTTCTCGTTCTCCTGATGCTCTACCACATCTTGTCACCAACGGGTCTTCGAAACTACTGGGGGCCCCGAGGGCCCATTCGGCCGGGAGTGGCTTTCCCTACCACATCTTATCAGCAACTTCTCTGGTCCCCAATTCAATCGGGAGCCCCGATAGCCCCTTCGGCCTGGTATGGCTTTCCCTACCATAACTCGTCTCTAACTCCATCCGATCTCTTACTGTCTGACTTCCTGTCTTGACTGAGTTATATAATAGTTCAATGCCCACTCAATCGCACACTCAATCACCCACTCAATCTTTGGAATGGCATGTTTGATCGTCATCAATCGGAAATAACTGTCAAGCAGTTCAGAGGTCACTATCTTCCGGTGCATCAGTCTATGAGTGTATCATGTGATTTTTACCTTGTGCCATTTCATCAGTCAAATCCGCCCACGCGATCTCTTTCGATTACTGGCTATTGGAATGTGTCACTTCCTTCCGGCGCATCACTTTGGAATGGCATGTTTGGCCGGGCCGAAGGTCAAAATACAACAGTAAAATTATTTCTTATTTTATGGGAAAATCAATACCAGTTTTTATTATTTTTTTAAACACATATATACACAAATACTGTTTGTTGTGGACCAGTAAATAACCCGGAAGAAAGACACGAACTCAGGTTAACGTTGAACTAAGTATATTAACGAAAGTACAATACAACATAGGTAAAAAGGTGTTGAACGTCAGTCTGACTGCCTGCCTGCCTGCCTGCCAAAGTGTTAGGCTGGAATAAACTTCACCACCGAGATAAATATTCTCCCGGTATTAATAGCAACAGGAAGAGTTTATTACAGTCCGCAGGTTGGGTACCATAACACTGTTTTATTTTATTAAGTTTTTATAAAATCAAAAGGAATGCATATTAGTAAAGAGGGCAGCATTCAGTTAAATTGTATAATTTTTGTCCGTACAATTGTTGTTTCGTCGCTTCCAGGATTTGTTCAAAATAGCAAGGACGAAGTAATGTTCTTCTAAGGACCCCTGCAGATAGACGTGCTAGTGTTGGTCGACTAGCAAGAACTTAATTACATCAGTTCTGTGCAGACATACGATGTAGTTTAGAAGACCTGCTGGGAACAATCGATGATAGGGACGGATGTAGACAGACAGGCGGACAGAGTCAAGGAAATCCGTGGTGTCTGCGAAACTCGTGGATGATATTATTAGTAAAAATTCAATAAATATTAAATTTATCTGAACTATACTGTCCAAATAAAATAATTGTCTTTAAGAAATAATTAAAAGGGTATATATATATATATATATATATATATATATATATATATATATATATATATATATATATATATATATCCTTTTAATTTGTTTTTTAAAGGCGATTATTTTATTTGGACAGTATAGTTCAGATGAACTTAATATTTATTGAATTTTTACTAATAATATAATGGCTGAGTGATAGAATCTTGTATTGGTGATTGAGTCAACCGGATTTCGATCCTAGCTTCGGGAATGTAGCCTGTCTAGCCATACTGCAGTGTTCTAAAAGAACGAAACAGATTTGTCTGTAGATGACTATATATATACTTTTAATTATTGTTAAAAGACGATTAATTTACATATATATATATATGTGTGTGTATATATATATATATATATATATATATATATATATATATATATATAATTTAATCAAATAATGAACAAATGGCAGTCAACAGAGCTAATACCTAAAAAAAATCATACCATCTATTTAAGTGAGTTTCTTTGCTTAAAGTTCCATGTATTAAAAATGCAATTATCGGTTGAAAGTCAAAAGTCTTTTTTGTGAAATTTAGCAATAAGAGAAACCAAAGAATATCAGCGATAATTATAAGACGTCGTTTTCATAAGTGAATTAACAAAGACTTTAAGATATTCCTTGTCAAATCAAAAAACTGCTCAAGTGCTGACCAGCAGAATATGATAAAATCTAAAATAAATATCTTGCTTTTTATGTTGGTTTCATGATAACTCACTTCAGAGGTCATATCGTTTAAAGGCATATCAACCCTTGATGGTTATTTAATGTCATTTCATGTTCACATACCCACACACACAAACACACATATACATTTTTTTAAAATAGCAAAAAACTGACTTGTTTATATGCAGTTAAATGGTTTGGTTTGGTTTGGGTGTATTTATTTATTTATTTTTATTATTTATCAACCATCGTTGGTTATTTAATGCCATATATATATATATATCTATATATCTATATATATATATATATATATATATATATATATGAAATTTAAGCAATTATTTTGCTGGTCACATCATTTCTAAACCCAGCAGAGATCATTTGCATACAGTTCAATTGTTCCACGTATTGCTATCAAACTAACTAACTCTAATACTTCTATAAAACTTTATTTTGCCCGTGGTGTAATGGTTATCGTCGTAGGAAATGGACACAGCGACACGAGTTCAAATCCTGGACAAGACTGATTGTATTTCACATTGCACTAATACCCTTGGGAACGGTATGAATCCTATTATTCTCCCTCCAGCTATGGGTAAATAGTAGGGCAGACTAGGTTCTTCAGCCTTGATGAGGCAACTAGTCTAGGAGAAGGAAAACTAATATGATAAAACTTTATTCATTTGCTTGTTCACAGTTAAATGGTTTCAAATATAGTAAATGATTAAATAGTTCTATAAGACTCAAAGATGATACGACAGTAAACAGCATCTGCGAGCGAAGCCATATATTTAGGAATGTGGAGTATCACTTTTCTTTTCCATTACTCTCATGCCCAATTTGGTCCGAAGAGGGAAAACCTGTTTGTACTCCATCTATGGGTCAAATAGAAATATTTAATCATTTTCAATACTTGAAACAATCCAGTTGTGTGCAAACAACTGACTGTTGAATTGAATTATTAGTGTTACATAGCAATACTTGAAACCATTTAACTTTTTGCTGGTCCAGTCAGCTGGGGCTGATGAATACACTGACTGCATCTCTGCAAAGGGGTAAGAATCCCCCAATGAGTGTCCTGGATATGACCATAAAAAATTTGATGGTGAGGCTCTAGCAATGTTGCAGTTTTGGGGAATGCGGAGTACCTCTTTATGGACATCGCTCCCAGGTCCACTCCGGCCCAGATTGGTGGCACCTTATAGGGTTCTATCTATGGGTAAAACAGAACTAAACTGTGTGCTAATGCTAAGTTGAATAGTTTGAAATAGAACTGTTTTGACATTTAACTGTGTGTAAATAAATGACTGATGTTTAATTGAATTGTGATACAGCAATATTTGGAACCGTTCAACTTTATCGATTAAAATGAATTGCTTGAAATAAAACCGTTTTTGACATATGTACTGTGTACTTATGCTAAACTGAATTAGAGTTGTTTTCCGTAAAACACAGCCAAAGAACCAAACAACCAACAGGAAAGCTGTTGCAAACGCTTGGTGATATTACTGTTTATTTTGAATAGAAAATGAAATAAATAATTTTATTGTTATTCATTAAATGACTTAAGGAATGTTATTCGTATTTTATTTATCATTGTTTTAATTCGTCACGAAATATTTTGTTGTATCTAAACAAAACGGCCAAATTGAAGCATCGAAAAGCTTTTAGAGTAATCTATGAAGCCATTAGAAATCATCAAAAAAATAAAAAGCAAAAGTGATTGAAAACCTCAGATACCATTATAACAATCATGAATACCAAATATACGAATGTATTACTTTAGAAGGGATTATAAATACACTCACCATATGTGTCTGTTGTCAATTTATTTCACTTTCAAATTACATGGCTTCCTCTTCTTAGCAATCCAACTTGAGATTAAAGCACTTTCGTATCCTTTTATGATAAACTTCTATGCGCGGCTTGAAGTATTCTTTTGGGATGTCCCTCCGCTCTGTCGTTACGGTCCTCTTGAAGGCCTCTGCACCTTCAAAACGGCCCCCCTTGATGATCCCCATGATGATCCCTTTGAGCTCAGGAAAAAGTAAAAAGTCACACGGAGCAGTATCTGGTGAATTGGGAGATTGTTCCAGTACGGCGAGGCTCCTCTCAGCTAGAAAAAGACGGATACTAAGCACAACCAGTCCCGTTACCTTTCAGACATGCCCAAATCTTTGCTGATAATCGTCCAAAAACTCTCTTTTTTCATGTTCAGCTGACAAGTGTTCCTTCAAACCGTGAATCGACACATGTTAACTGCTCGATGTTGATCTCAGTCAAGATTATTGAAAGCCTCCCGCTCCTTTTCTTTCTTCTTCTATCTTCTTTTGACCCTCAAAGAACCTCTTTTGTCACGAAAAAAAAGTGTGCACATGGTACTATATCCGTAAACATGCTGAAGCATTTCAAGTGTTTACGACGGAGTTTTCTGAAACTGAAGTAAAAAAAAAAAATTCTTGTTTATTCATTCCTCAGTAATCATATCTGAACGATTTAAAAAAGAAAGTGGGAAAACAGAATTATACGAAAAAATTACAAAGGTTGAAGAAATGTACGATTACATCTATATCAACCTCATTGTTTGGTTTCGAGAAACGAAGACCAGGAGGTAGAAGCAGTCAACACCCATTCATTCATTTTCGTGCCCGATGCGGGACAGGCACGGTCGCAGCGGCTACAGTTGAAGATTCGGTCAGGCCTTGATAGCATAGTGGTGTAGTCCCTCTTCCAGTGTTTTTTGTCCTTGAGAGCGGCCTTGTGGATGCTTTCAAAGGAGACAACATGGTCGGTAATAAGTCTCAAGTCGTCACCGTTCTCAGATCGGGTGGATCGTTGGTGCTGGTCGAATTGACAGGCACCAATCAATATATGGTAATGATGACTGCGTCGCAGACATTTTTCTGTGATTTATTAAGCTCCCAGCAAAAAGCTCGTGGAATTTTTTTCGCAAAGCTAGTTCTCCATGTTTCCAAATGTCTGGTTGGATGTTATTTTCAGCTGCTTTCCTACTCATCTGCTGCCATATGGCTTTGGTAGTTTCTCCCATTGTGAGCAATTCATCCAGTTCAATTTTCGCTTGGCCCAGTCGGCTGTGGCTGTAGAATACACCGACTGCATCTCTGTCGAGGGGTAAGACTCCCCTAACGAGTGTCCTGAATATGATATTAACCTGATGGCGAGGCTCTAGTAATACTGGAGCTTTGTAAATGCAGAGTACCCCTTTATTGTTATCGTTCACAGGTGTACTCTGGCCCGAATTGGTTGCATCTGTAAGGTCCTATCTATGGGTCAGATAGAACTAAACTCTGTAATTATGCTAAATTGAATTGCTTGAAATAGATATGTTTTCACATTTAAACTGAGTACTAATGCTAAACCGGATAGCTTGAAATAGAAATTATTTTGACATTTAATCAATGTACTTATGCTGAACTGAATTGTTTGAAATAGAACTGTTCATATGTATAAAAATGTATTAAGCATTAAATAACCTACAATGGTTGATATGCCATCAAACCAAATCAAACTAAAACTAAAATCAATTTTCCTTGGATGTTCGGGAAGTAAGAGAATTGCTGACTCATGAAAAGTACGGTTAACGTTAAAGAGGGCCTGGAAATGCTCCGAGCAACGGCTTAAAATAGATTCCCTCTCTGTGAGGAATGTCTGGTCGTCTACACAGGGTGTAGAACTCTAGACCTGATGTGTAGGGCTGTACCCCGTTTTTAATACTTCGCGGAAGACTCTGATGCCTCGGACGTGCCGCAGTGTTCTTTAAACGAGATTCGTCCGTCTACCACTTGTTCTTGATTTCTCGAAAATTGCGTCGGGTTTCACGGTATACGAAAAGGAACGCAGCTTTCTCTTCAATACAAGATGGTTGAGCTAAATGATCCGGAGTCAATTTCTTCTTCATCAGCAGTTCTTTTCCATTCTTTTCATCACACCAGTCTTCTACGGATATTTGCAGAATGCCTGTTTTGAGCTTTTCCCAAAATATTTCTACAAAGTCATTTGTGGGGATGCTTGCTTCTTCAAGATCTTTTTTTTTCAGGTATATAATTCTAAGATATGTTGGGTGATAACACTAATCGCTTTTTCATCTTTCATCCATATCTCATCCAGTCATGTTATTTTTCAGACAAATCTCGTAAACGCACATATACATGTAAGTCAACTTAAAGAGATGAAAAAACAAACTTGTGACTTCATTACCTATCATCAAGTAAGGATATTCTCGTGGCGTAATGGTTAAAGTGCTGGATAGCAACCCTAAATTTAGCCAGTTCGAACTCTCGTCGCGCTATTACATTCATTTTCAAACTATTACCCTTGGAAATGACATGAACATCCTTATTTCCCTAAACTGTGTTGTAAATAGTACCACAGCTGTTCTTCTAATATGACTATTAATAGTAGCTTAAAATAATACCTTAATAATTAATTATATCAAAGCAAAAATTGATAATACATAAAAGAATGGCATGCTTAGGTTGGTTTGTTTAATGGCATATCGACTCTTTTTAGGTTATTTAATGCCAAAGCCATTCTCCTAGAAAAACAGTAGTGGTACTATTTAAACCATAGCTGGGAGGATAAGGGGGTTCATAACTTTCCCAAGGGTATTTGCCCGAAAGTGAACGTAATAGCGCTTTAACCATTACACAACGAGGACACCTCAGGTTATGTTGGGATAATGAAACAATTAATTAGTAAGTTAATGTACCAAACTATCATAAAAAAAAAAAACAATTCAAGGACTGGACAAATTGAGAGGGTACGACGATCCACTGAGAACTGCGCAAAAAATGAGAATGTCATCATATTAAGAAATACTATATGCACAAAGTAGAAGCTATCCTTGAAAATAAAACGCATCAAACTCTCTTGATCTTTGAAATACGAATGGATCATTCATTCAAAGCCAGAGGATCAGAGATATTTTAAATCAAAAAGAGGAGAAGAATTTAATATCAAGTGGATTTTTTCTTTGACTGTAGTTCACAGAGTGAAAGTGAAAGAAAAATCCTGGACGCAACACCCAACAAAACAGCAACCATACGGCCACTTACTTCTGATCTCACAGATCATTAAATAAAGACGAACAAGAAATTCTGCTCACTACTGGAGAAGCAAGGACGAACTCTTCTGTGGACTCCTACGAATGGACGAGCTAGTATTGGCCGACCAACACAAACTTACATCAGCTCTGTTCGGAAAATCGATGTAGTTTTTAGGACCTGTCCGGAGAGATATATGATAGGAACGTATAGATATATTCTGGGAAATCTGCACTGTCAGCGTGACTTGACGATCACTTCTACAAGGATGACTTTGGCATTAAATAACCAAAGAAGTTTGTTACGCTATTAAATGAAGATACCAACTAAACCAAACATAATTCTTTAATGTGCAGACTGTCCTTTGTATCAGAAGTTTTATTCTATCTTCAGTGTATTCGCTAACTCCTTTTTTTTTCAGTTTTTCCTATTAAAATTTTCCACCTAATCGTTGCCATATGCGTTAATTTTTAATTCGTTTTTTTTGTTTTTGTTTTCTTTGCTATCCCGTTTGGTTTGCTTTTGCCATTTCGAACGGACTTTTTTTTTTTTAACTCTGTGTTTTTGGAGTTGTTTTAAATTCAAAATGGCGAATTGTTCGGACTCTTTCACAATGCACAGCGAATAGTCGGTGCTTTTAAAATCAAGACTTGAGATTATCGATTCGTAGTCTCTCGGTCACCAGTAAATTAAAAAAAATATATGCAAGAAAAGCACCGGTAATATCTTTAAAAATTCATGTTTTTTAAAGGGAAGCAGAGTATTAAAAGTTCTAGAAAATTTTTTAAAAACCCAGAAAAGTTGATGATTATCATATGAATTTTAAAACCGGATGATTCTCAGAAGATCTGAAGTTTTATAAAAAAAAACAAAAAAAAAAAACAGACACACACAAAGAGAAAGAAATATTAGACATGAAGGATATTTTCCGGGTGGTGGGTAGGATCACACCACCTTTTTTTAAAAGAAGAACTATGCCTCCTCAGGTCTTCAGTACTCTTCTAAGCATTCAACCAATTGCTGTATTGTTGCGGTCCTGATAAACTTATCTCTTGCTTGAATTATCATCTCTCGTTCCTCAGTCTCTTCTCCAAGCGTTTGCAGACCGATCTAAATGCACCAACAACAATTGGAATCACCGTCATATTCATGTCGATGGAAAGAACCAAGTATTAGTCTATATTTTCATTTTCTTTCATTTTCAAAGCATATATTGTTATGATTTATTGATTGATTGATTTCAACGGTTCGTCTACCCGTCTGGGGTTATTTCATACCCAGAGATTATTGAATTGTATTCATTATACGTTTTTATTTTCAATTTTTGCATTTGCGATGAACGATAGGGAGGAGTGGCGAGAGAGGGTCAAGGGATATCCGTGCTGCCAGCACGATATGATGATGATGATATATATATATATATATATGTAGAAAAACTGATAACAACGATCCAAGAGGAAGGGATGATTAATTAACGGGTCGACACTATAGCGTTTCGGTTCTACTGAACCATCATCAGGACCATGAGGGGTGATATTAATAATTTTAAGTTAACGATGGATGATTAGAAATGTGAAATACAAAAACCTAGGGGAAAATATGTATAGTAAGAAAAAGATGGCCGTTTAACTGGCAAATCAGCGTTCGATGTTTAAATTACGTCATGTGACTTATTAGGAATACTGTATAGAATTTATGTACGTTGTTTAACGAGAAAGATTTCGAGACAGAAGGAAGAAAAGAAAGAAAGAAAGAAGGAGCAAAAGGAGAATAAAAATCACGGAAATTATGAGATATACTGAAAATATGACTAAGGATGGAATATATTGTAGCTATTTAAAATGTGTTTGCTTAAGTAAGGAGAAATATTATAAAAGCCAGGACGAGTATTTAGGGAACTAAGGAATGAGATAGCTATGGCTTCGAAAATTCGTCTAAGATTTTTATTATGGATGTAAGTGAGCATCTTAGCAGAGTTGAAGTCAATGTTATGATCATGTTGAGAAATGTGTAGGAATAATGCGTTGTTTGAGTTGCCAATTCTTATGTCTCTTTTGTGCTCTTTCAAACGTATATGAAGGTTTCGGGATGTTTCACCGATGTATTTTAGTTTACAATCCTTACAAGGGATGCAATAAACACCTGCGTCAGAAAATATGTTACGTTGAGGGCTGGAGTGTACTAATTCGCGGGTTGTTTTAGAAGGTAGAGAAGTAGTTTTGATATTGAGTTTATTTAAGTTGTTTGTTATGCTGTGAGAAGAAGAATTGTTTGGCAAAGTTATGTATCTATGGGGGAGAACTAGTTCTATCAGATATTGAGTAGACATTAGTTTGAGATTGATTCTTGTTGTGGATTTTTAGGGCTTTAGATTTAGCATAATGTATAAAGGATTTGGGGTACTGTAGGTTGAGGAAGGAGTTTTCTATGTGGATGAATTCATCGTTTAAATATTTCGAGGAACAAATGCGTAGAGCTCTGAGGTAAAAACCTATGATGATACCGCTTTTAGTATTGTTGTTGTGGCGTGAATGTGGTCGTTTTTACAGGTGGTTTTACGATAAACCTTAAATTCTAGTTTGTTGATATTCATAATAAGTAAAATGTCCAGAAAAGGTAGGGTGCAGTTATATTCAAGTTCATGTGTGAACTTTAAGGAAGGTTTGACATTGTTCAGTTTATCAGTGATGCTATATATATTAGAATCCACGGACAGACTGTTTTGATGTATCCCAACTCTTAAAGTTGTTTTCTGGGATGTTGCGTCCAGGATTTGTACAATATCGCTCGTAACATTCTTGTACAATTGCCGTCAAGCTATATATCCAGACGCTCAGTCAGCGTCTATGTGGTGCATCTATATAGTAATATTGTCACGGCCGTTGTTTTATTTTATCGGATAATTCTGACTTCTATATGACCTATAACTTATCGATAGCTGTCCATACCTTCGCTATTATTCCAGGATTAAGATGATGAACAAAAAGTACAATATAATTACTAGTTCCAAATATGTTCATATTTGAGTCACAAATAAACAATTATTCAAAGTAGGATCCACGATGTGACAATTTCCACTTCTCCTTCTTCTTATTCTTATCTCTTAATATTATCATGATCATTATTTTACTCCTTTGAGAGTTTTTCATGCCTGCGTTTGCTGATGGTTTTTCACTAGAGTCTTAGTGATAGCAAATCTCTTCAAGTCTCCAGGACTCTTCTTTGTATTCTGACCGATCTCAACAATTTTGTCGTTTGGATGGTCTCCACTCGTCTTATTTTCACGTCCGCTAGTCCTTGTAATTCTTTGATTACAATTAGTATTACAGTCACTTTTATGTTCCATAGTTTTTTTTTTACTCTCTTGCAAGGTCCAGGTATCTATTTCTCTTTTCGCCTTCATTAAGTTTTATACTGTGGTCACTAAGAACAGCAAAGACCACTAATCTGCAAGTTCTGTTTTTTGTTTATTATCTCTTGGTCTAGTCGCCTGGCCGATATTAAGCGATCCGTTTGTATCTCAAAATTGCAGGCAATTTTGTGTATCTCATTTTTCAGGACGGATTCTGGGATGTACATATGGTTATTCATATGGTCAAATTTAAACCTCTTGTTCAATTCCCAGGGATACACCCAATCGTGTCTAGTCTTATACTCTTTTTGCATTAATTAGTCTCAACGAGTTTTTCCCACCAGCGGTCGATGGTGGTTTTTCACTGGAGTTTTAGTGACTGCAAGTCTCCTCAGCTCTGAAAAGTCTTGTGAGTATGGTAAATTATCAGAACAATGCTTTGGTCATCCTATTTACCCAACCCCTCCCCTCGGGCAGGATATGACACAAGGTCAGTTTTTAAGCGGAGTTTAACAGGTTTGAATTCAGAGTTTTCCTTCTCCTAGACTAGTTGCCTCACCAAGGCTGAAGAACCTAGTCAGTCCTACTATTTACCCATAGCTGGGGGGAGAATAATTGGATTCATACCTTTCCCAAGGGTATTAATGCTATGTAAAATGCAGTCAGTCTCGTCCAGGATTTGAACTCGTGTCGCCGTGTTCATTTCCTACGGCGATAACGATTACACCACGGACACCTCCTTAAATGCTTTGGTCATAATGGTCTGGCTATTGTTTCTGATTTCCACTTCTTCCAGTCTTTTCTTGTAGCTTTTTGAAACCGTTCCAAGGACGCGAACAACTTTTGCTTTCATCGTCATTTTTGCGTTCCACAGTTCTTGTCACTTCTCAGACAAGAGTTCTCCCGAAACGTCAAATTCGATTATCAGACAATTTTTTCGTTAAGTAAGACGAAATTTGATCTTGGAAACAAGATTAGGTGATCGGCTTGTATTTTCTAGTCACAGAGAATTGTATGCATCTGATACTCTGGGATGGATTTTAGGATGTGCCTATACCACTTGGTAGTATGGTCAAGTTTTAATCATCATCATCATCTTCATCATGTCGTGCAGCCCGCACGGATACCCCTGACCCTCTCACGCCACGTCTCCCTATCGTTCATCACCTCCGGCAGGTCTTAAGGTTTACATCCCGTATCCACACATAGCTGCTGTATGTATGTTCGAGCTGGTCAACCTGCTTTTGCTCGGCCATATGTTGGGGTCCATAGGAGTACATCACTTATGAGCTCGTCCTTGCTTCTCCAGCAGTGTCCTACATGTGTGGTTCGTCTAACTTGGATAGTTTTCGTGACGGGAGGCTGGTGGCCATATAGTTGGTGCCTTGTGGGGTGTTGCCGCCAGGACTTGTTCAATTCGGTGAGTTATCTATTTTTGTTGACTCTCACTTGGTCTGGTCGTCTGGCTGTGATCAGGTGATCCATTTGTATCTAAGAATCCTAGAGAATTTTGTGCGCCTCTATTATGATTAGTAATAGTATTATTAGTTTTATTAATTCATCTCCCAGTAAGGCAACTTTTTTTTACACGACATGATATCTATTTTGCCACAATGTATCCTAACTTTTAGGGGATGTCCATGAAGTGTAGTGGGTAACGTGTTCGACTACAATATCGCAGTAAGTGAGTTCGATTTCTAGTCGCTTTATTACATTCACTTTAGGACTAATACACTTGGAAAAGTAAGAGCCATTTATTCCCCAGTTTTATGTTAAATAGTACCACTTATATTCTCCCGCCAAGATGGCTCCTAGAGTAGAAGAAAATAAACCCTAGCTGCATATCCTTGAGGATAAATTCGTATATGTTGTATGGTGGTAAGAAAGAGATACACAGTGAAACAGAGTTAATTATTTATTAACTGAAGTGGTACAGTCCAACAAATATTATAAGTCTCACGCTGTAGGTATTACGTCCGAAGTTACTCTTACTAGTGACCGACATTTTTCAGTACCCACCCCGTGCTTAAGAAACACAATGTCTTTTATACATCCGCGATACCGGAAGTCACGTGGTACGAGCCACTATACAACATTATATCAGGACTGTACACAGTGTTCATATTTCAGCCTTTTAACTTCTCTGTTGCTATCATTCTCTGTCTCTCTCAGTCTACTTGTATATATATATATATATACATATATATGACAGGCTGAGTACTGCTGGAGAAGCAGCGACCATCTCCTAAACGAAGTTCTCCTTTGGGCTTCCTTACGTTGACACATCAGTGATGGCCGACCAGCAAAAACCTATATTCATCAAATCAGTGGGGACACTGAATGCTGTTTTTAGGATCGGACCGAGCAATAAACTAGAGAAACGGATGGCGTAAGCGAGTCAAGAGAATTCCTGCAGTCGGCACGATTTGATATATATATATATATATGAGTGTGTGTGTATATGTATGTGTGTGTGTGTGTGTTTGTGTGTATATATGTGTGTGTGTATATATATATAAGTGTGTGTATATATGTATGTGTATATATATATATATATATATATGCGTGTGTGCGTGTGTGTTCGTGCGTGTGTGTATATGTATGTTAGGTATCAGTATGTTCATATATATATATGTATCTAATTCAGTTTTTTCTATGTATGTATGCATATATGCATCTATCTATCTATCAATCTATCTATCTATCTATGTTGTTAAAGCTATGGGCTAAAGAATCGTAGCCAGCGAGTTCAAACTCCAGTCGCTCTAACACGTTCACTTTCGGACAAATACTCTAGGGAAAGGTATGAACCCCTTATCAACCCTAGCTATAAGTTAAATAGGACCCTTACTGTTCTTCTCGAAGGCTGGATTTGGTATTCAATAACCCAAGAAGGTTGATATGCCATTAGAACAACCATAATAAACCAAACCTCTTATCTATGTCCGTCTATTCCAATCTATCTATTTATCTTGTGAATATGCAAAGAAACAATGAAGATTCTATGAAAGTATCAATAGATATACTCTAGAATAAAGTGTGATGAAAATTTGACGAGACAGAAGCTTTTTTAAACTTAAAATTTTAAAGAATATGTGTGATCAGCTGAGCAACATATTACAATTAAGTGGCGATATCTACACGTCAAAATTGGCAAATTTGAAAATTTATTAGGAACAGTTTCAATTGTTTTTGAACAAATTTATTTTTATTTATTTACTTATTTGCGAAACGAAATATTGTTTAAGAAGAGAACTTCTATAGATTTGTGCGAAATCTTCTTGAAAATTCATATATCAAGCACGTGAATGACATTTAAAAATTCACAGCTATTTATTCAATGAAAAGAGAAGTTTCAAAGTTGCTCTACAGAAAACTTAGGATTGTTAAATATCAATTCTATGGCTTCAGGTAAAGGAGTAGCGACCTTCCCTACACCACACTGTAGTAGCTATTGAAAAGGGAGCCTTCACGTCACCCTTCACCAAGGTCGCCAACTTTACTATGTGACTTCAAGTAGCAATTCCTACAAGATAATAGTATTATATAATTGCGGAAGGATTTTTTTTATATTATCATTTTTCTTTTTATATATCTTATCTTTCGGTTTAGTTAGGACTAGAACCTTTCGGCATAGTGCATGGTTTAGTTAGGGGCACACATTAAGTGCAGGTGTTCACGCGCGCGCGGGGAGGATGTGACAATCACAGATGTCACAATAAAAAAAACCACATTGGAAATAGGACTGGGGATGTGAATGACGTCATGCCCGGAAGCGATGGGCTGGGATTCTTAATTATTTGGAATAAAAGCAGTGAGTTGAGATTTGGACTTAGACGGAGCGAGTTGGGATTCGAGTCTGGGCGAGGCCAGTCCAGATGTTTGCTGCAGAGTGCGCACGCGCGTTGGTTGAGTCAGTGAGTTGAAAGCTGACGATGGACGAACAGTCAGCATAGTAAAAATTGTGTGTGTGTGTCTCTCTCTCTCTCTCTCTCTCTCTCTCTTTCTCTCTCTCTCTCTCTCTCTCTCTCTCTCTCTCTCTCTCTCTCTCTCTCTTTGTGCGGAAAAACCTAAACTTAAAGGAGGTAATAAAAGTTTCGTACCTGAACCAAGAAAGTCGTCAATGTTTCGTGTTTTTCGGATTCCTATGCGTATGAGCATTCTATGAACATTATAAACGTTTTTACATATCCGTATATTTTACATATGTATATGTTACAATAGGAGGAGTTCCAGTTGCGTAGTGGCTAACTTTTTGGACTGTGAAGTCACTGTAAGAGAGTTAGGACTTAAATGGCGTTATTGCGTTTAATATCGAACTAAAACTCTCGGAAAAAGGTAAGAACCCGCTTTTAGCCTTACCTGTTTGTCAAATTGTACCCCATCCTTTCTTTTATGAGGATATTTTTAGTATTAAATAACCCACGAAGATTAACATTCCATTAAAACAAATAAATCAAACCAAACCTGTTTAATATTTATACGAACCAGGTTCAATTCCCGGCATAGGAACGTTACAATTGCATAAAACAAAAAACGTAAGGACCAATTATATTCAAGCAAAAATCGATTATGATATTTACCAACCCCTCTGCTCGGGCAGGATATGACACAAGGTCAATTTTTATGCGGAGTTTAACAGGTTTTGAATTCAGAGTTTTCCTTCTCCAAGACTAGTTGCCTCACCAATGCTGAAGAACCCAGTTTGTCCTATTATTTACCCATAGCTGGAGGGAGAATAATTGGATTCATACCTTTCCGAAAGGTATTAGTGCAATGTGAAATGCAATCAGTTTCGTCCAGGATTTGAACTCGTGTCGCCGTGTCCATTTCCTACGACGATAACCATTACACCACGGGCAAAAATCGATTATACTCAATAAAATAACAAATGTAGGTTATTTGGAGACAGTGAATACAGTAAGAGTAAAACAAAAAATGAATAAATAAGAATAAAAAATAAAAACAAAACGCGAAAAGATTATCAAATACTTGAACCTTGCCAAAGAAATAAAGGAAAAGCTTTTTTCGAGATCCACCAGAATACTGAGAAAAGTTCGGGACATCTTACGAGACTTGCTGTCACTCAGACATCAGTGAAGGAACATAAACAAACGCTAGTGTTGAAAACTTACAAGAAGCAAAATAATCACGATAATAATAGCAGTAGTCGCAGTAGTTTGTTTACATTGTTTAATGGCATATCAACCTTCGTGGGTCAATTAATGCCAAAGTCATCCTTATAGAAGAGCAATAGTAGTACTGTTTAACCTATAGCTAGGATGAGCAGATGAGAGTTCATGTTTTTTCTCAAGGGCCTTAATCCGAAAGTGAACGCTTAAGTGCAGCTCGGGTTCGAACTTGCTAACTACGATATCGCAGTGCAACACGTGAGCCACTACACCACGATAACTCCCAATAATAATAGTAATAATAATAATAATTATTATTATTATTATTATTATGATAACTGTGTTAATTTGATAGTCCATAACAAGTCTTTCATGTTTAACAGAGTTATTTAAAAGAACATTTTTTTCCGTTATTCTTAATTTGTGCATTTTTTTTAGGTTCACATTCATCACTGATATTAAATGTCTTTATAAGTAAGTAAAGTAGGCGACCATAGTTGAGGGTGACCCGAAGGCTCCCTTTTCGATAGCTTACTACACCAAGGTGTAGGGGAGGGCGCTACTCCTTTCCCTGGATTGCTCCACTTTACCCTTGATCCGTACCTTATAATGCTGAGTGTTAAGCAAGGAGGCATCAAGTACCATTTTTTGAGTCTTTCGTATGACTCGACCTGGGATTGAACCCAGGTCTCCCGGGCCATTGGCGAACACTCTAACCGCTAGGCCAATGTCCGGTATAACAAATGTCTTTATAGTCGAGCAATTTTTTGCTTAAAATTGTTTCAGTAAGATAAATGAAGGCAAGTGTTCAGGATGTGTTCCCTAGAGAGGAAAGATCGTTTAAATTAGTTGAGACAGTCAGTTCTCCGGGCCTGGTTATTAATTAAGATTCTCAATAGCCTTGAATCAACAGGGCATACGTCTTTATGATCTATTACTGAAGCTTACGACTCTGATCATTCAAAAATATACCATGGTATAAAATTTACCATTAAAAGTATAATGCCCCTTTTCCTAGAAGCCGAAATTATACCAACAAATTTTGCTTGATACAACTTCATTTTTTTGTTTCTTTTTTTTGTGTTTTATAATATATCAACCTTTGTCGGTTATTTAATACCAAATCCATTTTATACAAATAAGGTTCTATTTCATGTAATTCAGTTTAGCATAAGTACCCGATTTAATTGTCAAAAACATTTCTATTTCAAGCTTTTCAGTTTAGTCAAACAGTTATATTTCAAACAATTCTGAATAGTGTAAGTACTGTTTCAATGTCAAAAACAGTTCTATTTCAAACAATTCAGTTTTGCATAAGTACACATTTTAGATCTATTTGACCCATAGATAGGATCCTATCAGGTGCTACCAACCCAAGCCTGAATGGACCTGGGAGCGATGGCAATGAAGGGGTACTTTCCATTTCCCCTAAGATCCAGCATTACTGGAGCCTCACCATAAGATTGTTTAGTGTCATATCCAGATCACACGTTGAGGTGAGATCTTACCCCTTTTCAGAGAAGCAGTCGGTGTATTTTACAGCCCCAGCCGACTGGACAACTTAATACAATTGCTGCGAAGACAGAATACTTCTAAGAGCAACTGAAGTTGCTGTTAAGTTTAAAAGGCTTCAATTTCTTGTCGAGTTCGGCTTTTCTATAATCATGAACAATTCTGACAGGCAACTTTTCAAAGTTGTTGCACTAGATATAACAAATACTATCGTTTTATATGTTCATTAAGTAATTTTTTAGCTGTGTTCAAGATGCTGTGGATGAAAGTGAAAGTTTATGTAGGATTCTTATAGTGTTTGATTAAATTACCAAACATAGTTTAACATTAATCTGAGTTCGAAAATAATATGTTGAATATATAAAGTTTTAACGTCAAAACTGATTGATCTGTACAAAAACATAAAAATTTATCAAATAAAAAAAATGAACATTCATGGTTTTACTTTTAGGCGTCTGGGTAACACTCGGATAAAAGATGGTTAATATTGATGTGCTTTGTGTGGGTGTAAGAGCTCAGCAGCCTTTTCCCATGGCGGAATTCAGAATCGGAAAAGAGACAAGAGTTTTGTCTTTGCCGGAATCAAATTTGTGTTGAGACTATAGTCAGCTTTATCCTGTTTTGAGAGAGAGAGAGAGAGACAGACAGAAAGATAGAATGACAGACAGACAGTGGTGAGTTGGGAATCTTGATGGTCTCTTCACCCAGGCACTAGAGAAAAAAAACTGATAATAATGTTCATATGGTTTGCTCAACTCCTGCGCATGAGCATGATGTGATACAAGCTCAATTTTTTTACGCGGTATTTGAATTCAGGGTTTTCATTCCCCTGGATCAGTTGCCATACTAAAATTGAAGGAAACAGTCTGCCCTACTATTTATCTACAACTGAAAGGAAAATAGTTGGTTAATACCTTTCTCAACGTGAACTGTAGAGAGCTTCGTCCAGGATTTGGACTCCGGTCACCTTGTCCACTTTCTACGACGATAAAAAATATTGATTAGACTTCAAATTTGAACTGAACAAATAAACCAAGAAAATGTTGTATTTTTTATTGCAATAAAGACGGAGAGTAATTCTATTTTCATGAAGTTATTTTAACATAATATATTTTGGTTTGGTTGCTTTGTTTGATGGCAAATAAACATTCGTGAGTCCTTTTATACCTAAATCGCCCACGCTAAAGAACAGTAATGGTAATATTAACCCATGGCTTGAGGGATAAAGGGGTTTCATGCCTTTCCAAAGGATATTAGTCCAAAAGTGAACATAATGGCACGAATGGAATTTGATAAAATATGAAAGAAATAAATTATCTATTGATTATTTCCTTACAATCTATTCATGTCTTGAATTTGTAAAACACCTGTTGATATTTTTAAATTTTATTTTAGGTATACAGATCTTTTAGAGACAAACATTACTTTTTTCTATTCAATATATATATATATATATATATCCACCTGATTTAGTTGCAATAATTATATTTAACAGAATTATATATATATATATATATATATATGAAATTAACTTAAATCGCGAGTTGGAAATCTCACCTTATCGGATCATCAGGAAGTCTAACTCCAACTTGTTGGAGTTAGACTTCCTGATGATCCGATAAGGTGAAACTTTCGTAGAAGATTTCCAACTCGCGATTTAAGTTAATTTTATAATTGGCTCCACTTGTGTTGAGCACTTTTGTAATTGTAGCATTGCAGGATTTGCGGATGGTTTTTAGTTTTCTTTTGACCAACTGACTGCGTATCCCTTGATTTTTTTTCAAGGGGTCGGACGAGGTTGGCCTTTTCTTTCTTTTTGACCGATAGTTTTTTCTTTTTCCCTCAGGCTGTGATTCGAGATACTTTTATCTCTTGTTCCTGACGGGGGTTTTTTCGTTTTGTTTCTGGTACCGTGAATGCTGGTAGATATTAGATTAGTAAATATATATATATATATATATATATACGAAAAATGTGATAAGCTTATTTAATAAGATCATAAAGGAAAACCTATTTACCTTATCTAATGATTTATTTTTGGCTTTAAGCACATTTCTAAATGGAAGACAAACTCAAAATTAAAAAGCAAAAAATGAAAATCAAATTCACTATAAACAATTTTCTCGCCTCACTAATAGTCACCATGTAATTTCTTGGAGAAAATATAATTTTAAGTCAATCAGTCCACTTTCTTTCATTTTTGGCAAATAAAGTGATGTGATACTATTCCTTAGATAGATTCCATTTTTTTATCCTTTTATTTTCCATTTTCATGAATTTTGTTTTTATTTAATTTCATTGTATTTCATGTGTAAATGGTAATGAAGGCTTCTATAGCTATTATTAAAACAGAGAAAACATTGAAAGAAAAAACTGATGGAATTTCTATTCATTCAACAACCTATTCACAAACATTTTCGATGATCTTTCTCTTTCTATATGCTGTTTGTCTCCTCACGTACACCTTCCCGATATCAATAAGATTTGAAAAAGTCTATTTCTTCTTATGTTATCAAATAAAACATATTTCTTCATACTCTGTAGAGCGAGTTAGTTGTCTCTCGTTACAAGTCTATTATATCTCAATGAGTTTTTAAATTCACCTCTTCTTGGGTTATGAAACAAAAACTATTAAAAATTGACAGGAAAATTCTATTTATGTCTTAAAAGAAACATGGTTAGTTGCAAGGGGCAAATTAGCAAGATTTTGGGAAATTAAAATCCCAGATCTTCAGCTGAGTGTTCCTTGATAAGTACTTTGCGAGCTGCATACCACCTGTGAGAATCATATTTGAGACCTCAGTATAAGATCATCAGTTTACTATTATCAACATATCAGTTATCAGTGAAAACACCTCATCGAAGACATATTACAAATAATTCCTTCGAAGCCAATCTTGTCTGGTTCAATATCAGACCTGATAAGAATTAATTATACCGCAGAGAGTGGTTGCAATATCAACTCTTAGTATACCTAACCGCCGTTTATTCGCTTTGGTTGAAGTCCAATTGAATTAGTTGCTTAAAACCTGTTGAGTATCACCTACCTTTTTAGCATAATGAGCTGTTCCATCTGCCATAGATTGCAGTAGCGGAGATCAGTCAGGGAAGGATAAGCCTACAAGTCAGACTAGAAGAGCAGTTTCTATTGTTGAAGTATATCATTACTCTATCACTAATCCTATGTTCTTATTACTAACAGTCTTTCTCTTGTAAATACTCTTTCCTGTAAATATAACTATTTTCCAACATATCGTGGTTTGTCTTATTATTACTACTACTTGTGTTCACTAACCAGAACTCAACTAAACCTTAAGATCAAACCATCTTAATGAGAAGATTTCATATGCATATATTTTTAAAGAATCTAGACGAAAGCTATATTTACCAAGAGAGAAATGAACAATGAATAAAACATTAGTTTTCTTCAAAATAGTCCCTTTTTACCATTCAACATGTTGTGAATATGGATTATCTCCTCTTTGATAATCCAAGCTATAAAAGCTGTACATTTCCGCTTGTCAAGTAGACGAGTAGTAAGATTCTTAATAGAATAAATGATTACGAGACAGAATCCCTTGTTTTGTTTTCATTACACAACACATTTATCCATTAAGTTTTCCTATAAGCAATGCACCTGTAAAACACCTGAAACTTTACCACCATATTTATTTTAGCATCTTCCACATCGTCAAACTCTTCTCTCTTGCTTTTTGCACATACATTGTGTTTATGAGTAAACACATGACGATGCAGATTGGTTTGTTTTAGTTTCTTGTTTAAAGACTTACCAGTTTTCACGAGTTATTTAATGCCAAGTTTAAAGGTTTTAAGTAACTTATTCAATTGGACTTCAACCAAAGCGAATAAACGGAGGTTAGGTATACTATGAGTTGATATTGCAACCAATCTCTGTTGTATCATTAATTCTTATCAGGGCTGATATTGAACCAGACTAGACTAGCTTCGAAGGAATAATTTGTAATGTTTCTTCGATGAGGTGTTTTCACCGATAACTGATATGTTGATCGTAATAAGCTTGCCAGCACACAGTGAAATGATTTTAAGTATTACTATTTAAAACAAATAATTCTATAGAGTTGAATAGAAATATCTATATAGAAATTCATTTGTTTGTTCATTTGTCCACAGTTAAATGGTTTCAGTATTACTGTCTTATACTAATAATTCATTTTAATATTAATTAATTGTTTGTCTTGTACTGAGGTCTCAAATATGGTGGCATGCAGCTCGCAAACTACTAATCAAGGACTCACAGCCAGAAGAAAAATAGTGGAACTATTTAACCCATAACTAGCTGAGATCAGGAGGTCCATACCTTTCTTAAGGGTAATAGTCTGAAATAAAAGTAATAGCGCAACTGAATTTCGAAGTCACTCTCTACAATGCTGCAGTCCAGCACGTTACCCACTGCGCCACGGCGTCTCCTCATTGTAGAGTTAGATAACAGCTACTAGCACAGAAAATGCTTATAAGAAGCTACATTCTCATGAAGAATTGTAGACCGAGCATCGCAGTGACTCCGTATAAAAGATTGATTCGCCATTGCTCTATTAATGAACATCCAATACAGATTACCTCAAAGATTGTTCGGTTGTTTTGAAAAGAAACCTTGTGCCGAAGAAAATTACCACTATAGATCATCTAAAGGAGAGTAAGTCAACGATAATCTAGGCGACACCCTTGCTGCTCCCAAAAGTCAAATATCATATACTCGGCTGACTCGAAAGCCGTCGATCGTCATTTTACGTACACGTTGAAAACATGTTTTAAGTTTATATTATGTTTATTTCAATGTCTCCAAAAAATCCAATCTCCTTTGTTCGTGCTGCCCCGTCGGCTGGAACTGTTGAATAAGCCGAGTGCAACTTTTCGGGGGTGTGGGGTTAAGACCCTCCCCACGAACTAAGGAGATTGGATTTTTTGGAGACATTGAAATATAGTGAGGGTTCATCCTGGTTATTCTGAGAATGTTGAGTACCACTTCATTGCCATTACTCCCATGTCAACGCTGACCCGAAATGGTAGTACCTCTTAGGATTTCATGTATGGGTCAAACAAAACAATTCAATCATTTAATATATGTTGTATCGTGGTAAGCAAGAGCTACACAGTGAAAAAGTGTTTACTATTTACTAACTCAATCGATACAGTCCAACAAATATTATAAGTTTTGCGCTGTTGGTGTTACGTCTGAAGTTGGTGTACTACTGATCGAGATCTTTCAGTACTCGCCGTGCTTAAGAAAAACGACGTCTTTTATACCCCCGCGATACCGGAAGTCACGTGGTACGAGCCATAATACAACACTATACTTCAAACTATAAAACTATGTGCAAACAACAAATAGTAATACTCATTTAAAATCATTTAACTATATGCAAACAATTAATTAATATTAAAATGAATTATTTGTATAAGAAAGTAATACTGAAACCATTTAACTGCGAACAAATGAACAAACAAATGGATTTCTACATATATATTTCTATTCAACACAATAGAATTATTTGTTTTAAATAGTAATACTTAAAACCATTTAACTGTGTGCAGGCAAATGATTAATATTAAAAAAATATTTTAAGTATTAAATAGCAATACTTGAAACCATTTAACTGGGTGCAAACAAATGACTAATATTAAATAGAATGTTAAGTGTGGAGTAGCAATGCTTGAAACTGTTTAACTGTGCAAACAAATGAGCTTTAACCCGTTTAAGAATTAATTCACTTATAAACAACCACTTCATTGCCATTACTCCCAGGGCCTCTCTGAATCCTACCTATTTGGGTTCCATCTAGCGTACAAGTAGATCTATTTAAATATCACTCGTATTCTTTTGATACAACTGCACAAAAATATTATTCTGAACGTACAAAACCTCAAAGCATAGAATGACCCTTGACGTGTTGACATTCCGTTAAAGTAAATCAATCAATTTTTCAATCAATTACCTATTTTCGACAGGTATTTCAACTAGTAAAGCATATTTTCTTGCTTATAATGAATTTTGACACTATTTTTGTTAAATTCATTCAACTATTTTTTTTTAACACAATGAAATATAATACTTTTATAAAAATCTTATTTTCATGATTTTGGGAACAGGTTATCCAATCTTTAGAAAGACACTTAAAAAAATTGTTAATGAGGTTCTAAAACAAAAAAAAAAATCATTACTTCAGATATCATGTTGTCGACAACAGTTTTTGATCTATATTTTTCAGAAAAAATATCTTGACGAAATCATCTGGTTATTTCTATATAAGTGTTCTCAGCTGGTGTTAGTTGAGAGGCTTTCGAATGGTAATTATAGATCGAAAAGGGGGGTACTATTTATTGTAAAAGAGTTAGAAGGTTGAGTTTAAACACTGAAAAAAAAAAAAAAGAATGAAGTCCATAAAAAGAAATCTATAAACTTCCGTTCGTAAGAGATGTGATTAATACCGTTGAACAGAAAGAAGAAATCATTAAGAGTCTTTCAACTTTGAAAAAAAAAAAAAAAAAAAAAAAAAAGAAAGCAAAATCACACTGCTGTTCAGAAAATAAATCCTCCCAAGGAATTAATGTTTAAGCGTCGTTGTCATTGGGAATCATTGATGCTACTCATGTAAATGTATATTTTTTTCAAAATAAAAGCTTTATTCGTTTCTTGCCCAGTCGGTTGGGACTGTAGAATACACCGACTGCTTCTCTGCAGAGGAGTAAGACCCCCTAATGAGTGTCCTGGATATGACACTAAACAATCTGATGGTGAGGCTCCTGTGATGCTGGAGCTTTAGGGAATGCGGTGCACCCCTTCATTGCCATTTCTCTCAGATCCACTCTCGCCCGGAATGGTAGAACCTAATAGGGCCCTATCTATTAGTTAAATAGAATTAACTGCATACTTATGCTAAACTGAATTGTTTGAATTAGAACTATTTAACTAAACTGATTAGCTTGAAATAGAAATGTTTTAGAAATTTAAATTTCGTGCTTATGCTAAACTGAATTGTCTGAAATGGAACTGTTTTTGACATTGTAACTCTACTTACACAAAACTGAATGTTTAATATAGAACAGTTTTGACATTTAATGGTGTGTAAACAAAATCTGTACTTACATTAAACTGAATTATCTGAATTAGAACTGTTTGAATAAACTGAATAGCTTGAAAAAGAAATGTTTTTAACAATTAAACTGTGTACTCAGGCTAAACTGAATTGTTTGAAATAGAACTATTTGCATGAAAATGGATTTGGCGTGAAATAACCTACAAAGGTTGATATGCCATAAAACCCAACCAACCAACCAACCAACTTATTCGTTTCACATATATATATATATATCATCAACATCATGTCGAGCTGGTAGCACGGATATCCCTGACCCTCTCTCGCAACTTTTCCCTATCGTTCATCGCCTCACGCATATCTTCGGGACAACATCCCGTATCCTCACATAGTTGCTGAATGTATGTTCGTGCTGGTCGTCCTGCTTTTGCACAGCCATGTGTGGGGGTCCATAAGAGTACATCACTTATGAGCTCGTCCCTGCTTCTCCAGCAGTGTCCTGCATGTCTGGTTCGTCTAACTTGAATAGTTTTCGTGATAGGAGGCAGGTGGCCGTACAGTTGGTGTCTTGTGGGGTGTTGCCGGCCGGACTTGTTCAATTTGCTCGCAGCATTTTTGTGTAATTGCTGTCTAGCTTCTTCTCCAGCCGTTTAGTTAGCGTCCATGTACTGCATCCATATAGCAGTATCGATACAACCGCTGCCTGGAAGAAGCTGCGTTTCATTTTATCGCTCAGGTCTGATTTCCATATGATCGAGAGCCTATCGATAGCTGCCCATACTTTTCTTAGTCGTGTGTCGATGTCTTTTTCGGTTGATGAGACGCTACTTCCTTGGTAGGTGAATTTATCTACTAGTTTCAGAGAGGCTCCGTCTAGTGTGGTAATGTTGCCTGTTTGGTTTTAACACATATATTCAGTTTTGTGTGCATTGACATGGAGGCCAATGCCTGCTGCAGCTCGTTCCAAACTATGCAGTAGTGTCTCTGCTTGATTAGGCGTATTTGCCAGTAACGCTAAGTCATCAGCGTAGTCGGCGTCGATTATTGTTTTTGCGGGTTACCTTTTGCTTCTTTTCTTCGTCAGCTCGAAGCCATTATATATAGTAAGTTAGCGACCATAGTCGAGGGTCACCCGAAGGCTCCCTTTTCGATAGCTACTACACCAAGGTGTAGGGGAGGGCGCTACTCCATTCCCAGGATTGCTCCACTTTACCCTTGAACCGTACCTTATAATGCTGAGTGTTAAGCAAGGTGGTATCAAGTTCCATTTTTAAAGTCTTTAGTATGACTCGACCTGGGATTGAACCCAGGTCTCCCGGGCCATTGGCGAACACTCTAACCGCTGGGCCAATGTCCCGGTAAAAACCCAAATTAGAGGGATTCATTTTAATGCAAAACCAACGTTAAACGTTTCGGTTTGAATAACCTTCAACAGGGCTTTGATATTAGGAGAATTATTGTTCGTACAGCGACGGAGGCTTGTCGAGATAACAGAAGCAAAGAAAATGTATACAATAAAAGATTATTAAACGTACATTTAGCGTTCATAATTTGAAAGTATTAAGTACGCGTTTGGTACGCTGAATGATGTGTGAAAAATGTTGCATTTTTTAGAGATAGATAAGTCCTATTTTTAAAGGAATATGCAGAGAAAAGGAAGATTTTATATTTACAGTCCATCTTGAAGTCATCCATGTTTAATGTTATATAAGAGTGCATTTGGTACTTGGTTTTCTAAAAGGACAGTATGGAAGTAAATACGGATCTAAATACGACAGTATGATGTTTTGCCAAAAAGACTGTATAGAAGTAAATATGGATCTAACTCCCATTGTATGATGTTTTGCTAAAAAGACTGTATGGAAGTAAATATGCATCTAAATAAGACAGTATGATGTTTTGCCAAAAGGACTGTATAGAAGTAAATATGGATCTAACTCTCATAGTATGATGTTTTGCTAAAAAGACTGTATGGAAGTAAATATGGATCTAAATACGACAGTATGATGTTTTGCCAAAAAGACTGTATAGAAGTAAATATGGATCTAACTCCCATATTATTTCTATACAGCCTAAAAAGGCTGTATAGAAATAAATATGGATCTAAATCCGATAGTATGGAGAAAGTAGAAAAACTAAATAATCCAAATTAGATTAATTTATATATATATATACATATATATATATATATATATATATATATATATATATATATATATATATATATATGTGTGTGTGTATGTATGAAAAGAATAAAGCTTTTATCTTGAATATTTATTATTCCCTAAATTGCTTTATAAGTATAATCACCCTAAATTTACATTATCTATTGGTGTAAATATTTGGATATTAACTATTTAACTCGATCGATATGAATTCGCGAATCATCAAAGAACTTTCAGAATATAAAAAAAAAATTAAATGTAGCTATCAAGTTACGTAATTATCTTTATAAATTATTGCAATCTTTTCTATGTATAAATAAAAGATTGATAATGTAATATAATGGCCGAGGGATTGTGGTTCATGCCTTTGGGTTAAGTTAGACTAAGATTTAACGGTGAAAACACTATAAAATCATTTATTCAACCTGAAGATACAGTCTTTTAAAAAGGCTGTTGAAATAAATTTATGGAGGAACTCATCCATTAAATTTTATTTAATATCATAAATATATATATATATATATATATATATATATATATATATATATATATATATATATATATATCAATGATATCAAATAAATGTATATAATACATAGAATATATATATATATATATGTATATATATATATATACTAGAGGTGTTTTTCTAGATCTATGCAGGGTTCAAGGTAGAGTAAAAGAACGTCTTTAGAAAAGATTTAAATATGACTTTAAAACTAATTTTAAGATACAGATATATAAATGTTAACCTCAAGTTATATATCATTGATATATATATGTATATATATATATATATAGATAGATTGATAGATATAAATGATATTAAATATATGTATTGAATACATATATTCTATTATATATAGGTTATATATATATATATATACATATATATATATATACATATATATATATATACATATTACACACACACACACACACACACACACACACACATATATATATATATATATATATATATATATATATATATACTCACCTGGCAGTTTACCGAAGTCCTTTAGCAGTTTAAAAATTCAAAAATAAACGATAGTATTATCAAGAAAAATATGAATGCTGAACTCCTGAAATTTTATTTTTAGTTAAGTTTTCGCATAACTCACTTGAGCCTAACGGGCATCATTTTAAAACGGCAGCAGAGCTAAGATTTAGATAACATGTGTATGTGTGTGTGTGTGTGTTTATATATATATATATATATACATATATATATATATGTATATGTGTGTGTGTGTGTGTGTGTGTGTGTGTGTGTGTGTGTGTGTGTGTGTGTTAATAATAATATAGTTATATGATGGTTTGCTATGTTTTTAGAGTGCTTAGTATTGATGAGAGAGCACATAGTAGTTCTAAGTGAGAGTTGAATCGACACAGAATAAACTGCGCTGGATCACTTTTAGTTTCCCATCCATATGATCATCTGATCAAACTATGCAATTCAAACTCCTACACATGGACACACCAGTTGACCAACGAGCCAAAACAAATATTTATCAGCTTTGTGCAGATAGTGAATGCCAACGAGAGGACTTGACTAGAGTGATGTACGATAAGAACGGATGATGAGAAACAGTGAATCGAGGGAATCAATAGTATCGACATGGATTGAGGATATATATATATATATATATATATATATATAGATAGATAGATAGATAGATAGATAGATACTGTCAGTGCTTTCTATAGACCTTTGCAGGGTTCACGATAGAGTAAAAGAACCTCTTTAGAAAATATTTAAATATGAATTTCAAATTAATTTCAAGATGCAGATATATAAATGTTAACCTCAAGTTTCACACTGACAACATGGAATGCTGACCGTTAATGTCCATATATGATCAGTGTGTCCGTGTGACCAAGAGAAGAATGCGGAAGGGAACAAATCGGCAACTTCATTTAAGATAAAATTGGCGAGTTGCAAAGAAGGTATCAACATCTGCGCCTGCAGTAATGTTAGAACGTCATTTAGGGGTAGTACATATTTATTTGGCACCAGTGTTCGCCAATGGCCCTGGAGACCTGGGTTCAATCCCAGGTCGAGTCATACCAAAGACTCAAAAAATGGTACTTGATGCCTCCTTGCTTAACAATCAGCATTATAAGGTTCTGATTAAGGGTAAAGGTTGAGCAATCCAGGGAAAGATGTAGCGCCCTCCCCTACACCTTGGTGTTGTAGCTATCGAAAAGGAAGCCTTTGGGTCACCCTCGACTATGGTCGCCTACTTAACTTACTTACATATTTATACAAGTGCGTTCCAACACATCTTATTCAGGTGGTGTCTTAAATGAACGCAACAAGTAAATATAATAGCTCTTATATAATAATGTGTGGAGCACAGGAATTCTCCCTATATATATATATATATATATATTATCATGGTTCTTCAAAATAATGAGAATTTTCGACAAGATTTCACTTTTAAAAACCATCTATAATCAAATTCTTGCATGTTGAATTTCTGTAATGTAGTTTTAGCCCCTTCTGTACTTTTGATGTGTCTCCGGATATTAGTCTCACCACTCTAGATCATTGAATCCAGAATCTAATTTTCGATTATTTCTTTCTTTCAGGAAGACTTTTTGTGCTTTTTTCATATATAGAAAGATCGATTTTAAAAGAAAAGAAAGACAAGTGTTATCTATATTTCGTTTTTAATATCCTGTCACTGTTCCCCTAATTATAAGAATTGTTGTATATATATATATATATATATATATATATATATACAGAAGTGGGGCTTTATTTGATGCATTCATCGGTTTTTATATAATTTGTAGTATCTGATAATCTTATAGTTGCATTCTAATGCTCTCTTTCTTTCTTCTGTAGAATTTTTACCAAACTCTTTATGTATAAATATGCACAACCGCAAGCCTCTAAGACGGGAAGGGGATGTGTTAGATTGTCAGATTTCTTCTTTAAAGATAGAAATAAAAAAAATCTTTACAATTTCAAACAACGTAGGAGAAATCTGGCATCGCAAATTCTCACTTTATGGTGGAAGCTTCATTGGGCGCCACACATATCTGACCTTGTGACAAATGACAAAATCTGATTTTTATATGTGATCTAATATCTTACGCCTTTTACTGTATGGAATTGTTTATAAAGGTCGTTTTGCAAAATATTACTCCTACAATAAGCAACATTCTCATTAGCTGTACTATATTTCAAAATTCTTTAGAATAAACCAAGATCTACACAACGGTGGTAGTAGAGTGCAATTTAAAATGACTGATGAAAGGAAAGAAAACAAATTTATGACTCCACCAATATGGAAGAGTTAAACAATATCTTATGATGTTTTGAAATTTGCAGTCAAATTATGGATCCAATTAACCAAACAGAAAAGAAACAATAGGAGTCTATAATCTACAACTAATTTACCACCTGCAAAAGGTGTCGATGTGAATGCGAGATTTGGAATACAAATTGAAGAAATCACTATTGAAGATGAGAATGATATTGAGAAGATTTTTACAATCCTAGGAAATTGGTAAAAAAAAGATGGTCTCAGTTTTATATGTGAAAAATATGGTTAAAATACTTTTTTGGAGAGAGGGAGAGAGACAGATATCATGGTTCAGTATCAAAACTTTTATACAAAGAATGTTCAAGAGCTGATAAAGCAAGTCATAATTTTGCTTAGAATTGTTCTGGACTTTGGCCATTAAACTACAGGAATTCCCCACCCCAATATATATATATATATATACTTTAAAGAAAAAAACAAAGACCCGTTATTTTAGGATTATAAATTTATTTCCATCCTGTTTTGCGTTTCTGATATAAACCAAAAACACGAAGAAAAATATAACAGGATTTCTTCAGATCCAATGGATAAATAAAACAGAATAGACATGGGGGGAAAGGGAAGGGAGGGAGGTGAAGAGTTACCACCTCTTTTTTTTTTTTAATTCCGTTATTTTATTTACCTATTTATTTTATTTTCAAAATTCTTCCGTCAGTTGGAATTATGGTAATTTAACTTTTTTATTTTTCTTATTTTATTTATTTTTTTTTCTTGTTAAGTTCGATAAATAACTTTTATGTGCTATGCTAATGTAATAAATTTTTGTAAGGGAAAAACTAATATTTATATTAAATTGATTCAATTTCCTCAGTCACCAATTTTTTTCCACGTACGTATATTGGATACGTTTTTTTTTCCTTGTTTCACTATTCATTTTTATGTTTTATTTTTAATTATTAGTCTATAGTTTAAATTTTGTCTCATGTCTACATCTAGCTATTAATTCACACCTCTTATTTAATAACTTTTCAGGCAATTTATACGTCATTATTTGTAATTTCTCTTCTAAGCACAAATTGCATCTACCGTCAAAATTATTTGGAGTATTTGATTTTTTCAAAATAGACTATTATATCTCAGGGGTTAACCCTTTGTTTTTCAAACACCTGAAGGAATTACTCCCAAATCAGGTTTAACGACAGAATAATACTATATATATATATATATATATATATTATGTTTCTTCAAAATGATGATAATTTTAGTCATGATTTCTAATATTTTATATAGACTTTTAAAATTAATTTATGGTCTAAATTCTTACATTTTGAATTTCTGCCAATTGAAATGTAGTTTTAACCCCTAATGTACATTCAACATGTCTCCTGATATTATGCACATCACTCTAGATCATTGAATCCAGAAATAAAGAATCTAATTTTTGATTATTTCTTTCATTCAGCAATTTCTCCGTTAGATAAAAAAGACAAATTAATGGTTCTTACTGCGGTTGATTATACAAAGATGGACTGTATGAACAAATGAAGAATACCTATAGAAAATTATTAACGAGCCAAGGAATTTCATCTACTTTCTATATGAAATTCCTTGGCTAGCAAATAATGTCGGGAGATATGTCGGGAGACATGTGGAATGAGATCAGATGAGAAAGCTATTCAAGAAAAACCTTTATACACATCTGAGGAAAGAAATTTCTCGATGAACAAACAGCAATCGAAAAAGAAAATCCAAGGATACAACTGTGCTGGTGCATTGTCAGAATCCTGATCACTCATCTAAATAACACAATTTAGAAGTACAGGGTTATATATTTATGATTACTTCACTCCTTCAAGGAACCCAGTGGCGTTGTGGTTAAAGAGTACTAAGCGATTTCGAACTCAAATCGTGCTATTACGATGAAATCAGACAAATACCTTCGGAAAAAGTAAAAACCATCAGGAACCATCTTATTACGACTAGCGTTTTTCTATAAGGATGGCTTCAGCATTTAATAACCCACAAAAGTTTATATGCCTATAAACAAAGAAAATATTAGTTGTTCATTTAATATGAGTGTGCTGTGTGAAAGATATCTCATTCACTTTAATATATATATACATATGATGTAACGGTTGCGGTACGACATGAATACGGCTGCCCAGTTTCAAATAATTGACTGTGCTGATTGGATTCCGCAGAGCCTTAATACCCTTGGAAAAGATATACATCTCGCGATTCATCTTCTAGCTATGGATAAATAGTTTCAACATAATTGGTCCTTTACCCGTGGTATGATAACCAACCTAGGAGAAAGAAAATTCTGCGTGAAACCTGTAAAACTCCCCTTAAAAACTGACCTTGTGTCTGATTCTGGATGTGGGAAGTGGTAGGGTACTCATACACACACACACACACACGCATATATATATATATATATATATATATATATATATACAAACATGCCAATATATACGCAGATATACGTATATATGTATGCACGAACGATAGCACATACACAAACATATTAACATTCAAATGTACACGCTCTTACTCACACATAGACACAAATAAAATCCTCCAATACTTCACCAATACAAAAAAATCAACCATATTAATTTTTTAAAATCTTTTCACTCTGTCTGATGAATGCGTAAAGCATGAAACCAGGGATTACAGATATTACCCTGTAATATATACATATATATATATATATATATATATATATATATAGAGAGAGAGAGAGAGTTACTCTATCAAATAGATATGAAACACTCAACTAATAATACTGCAAATTTGGTCCTCCTTTGACTCGTCAAGTGAACAAGTGATACCAATGGTTAGAGTGTTCGCCAATGGTCCGGGTTCAGTTCTGGTTTTATTCATAGCAAAGACTCAAAAAATGGTACTTGATTCCTCCTTGCTTACACTCAGCATTGTAAGGTACGGATTAAGCGTAAGTGGAGCAACAATATTTTTTTAGAAAAAAAAAAACTGACACGAAAACTTTTGATGGTCAGGCTCAATTCCTGGAGTTTCGAGAATGTGAAATATCCTTTCATTCCCATTACTCCCAGATCCACTTTAGCTCAGAGTGATATTTCTAGTTAGAGTCACATTTATGAGACGAATAGGACAGCTTAACGATTTACTTCTGTGCAAACAAATGACTGATGTTAAATTGAATTGTTACTATTACATCGCAAGACTTGAAACTATTTAACTGTGTGCAAGCAAATGAGTCTTGGCTCGTTAAAAATGTTAGGTACAAATTATTATCTTAAAATTTGATATTAAATAACTTTTCAGAGTTGATATGCCATTAAACCAAATAACCTAACCTTTAAGGAAAAAAATATGTTAAACATATAACCAAATATATTTGTATCTTAGACAACAAATGAATCCAGTGGGTTCCTATTTTAACATGTATTTATGATGTTATTCAAGAAGGAATGAAGCATTCTTATTCATGTAGACCGAGAATTTTGGGTTTGTTTGTTTATTTTTATGGCACATCAAACTTCTTGGTTTATTTAATGCCAATGTCATCTTTCTATAAGGATAGTAGTGGTACTATTTAACCCATAGCTGAGAGGATAAGGGGGTGCAAATCATTCCCAAAGGTATTTGTCCGAAAGTCAGCGTAATAGCACGACAGCAGTTCGAACTCGTGACAACGATTCTGCAGTCGAACGCCGTTACGATTACACCACGAAGAAAGCCCACCCGATGGAATTTTGTTGTTAAAAATATTTTTCAGCTCAAACGAATTTTCCATAATATAATCCTTCAGGAAAAGTTTACACTGAAAATTGTTTTAATTTCTAACCGCACTTTAAGTGCATATTCTCTAATAAAAAAAAGTAAACTCAGTGACCTTAATCGAGGTTGACCCGAAGGCTCCCTTTTCAATAGCTACTACACCGAGGTGTAGGAGAGGGTGCTACACCATTCCCTGGATTGCTCCACTTTACCCTTGACCCTTACCTTATAATGCTGAATGTTAAGCAAGGCAGCATCAAGCACCATTTTAAAAGTCTTTGGTATGACTTGACCTGGGATTGAACCCCGGTCTCCCGAACCAAATCATTTGGCCAAGGGCCGGTGTAATGTGTTGCTTTTGCTTGTTTACTGTTACAGATATATATACTCACATACCTATGCGATGTGTTCAATAATTTGGTTTGGTTTGGTTTGGTTTTATAACATATCAAACATTATATATTGTTTATATTTATTTTATGAAAATATTTTTTTTATCATTTTCTTATTTTACTCACTATTTTTTCTGATTGCGAAAATGTCAAATATATCCATACGACCGAGTTTCTATGCTGAAAAATATAGTTTGCATTCTTTGTTTTTATTTCGGAACCTCTCTGTGACCTAGGGTCAATTGTTAAGCGGAGTACTGATGATTTCAATTGATTATTTCTCTTCACTGGGAATTTACATATATATATATATATATATATATATATGTATGTGTGTATGTATGTATCAACAGAATAGGCAAGTTTAAAATAAACAGACGTTTAGTACAGAAATTGCTCCACGTAACTAAGGAATGGCCGAGGAATTACAGAAACAATTGATTTCTATCCAGAAACGGATCAACAACTACAAAAATAGCGACAAGTCTGTGCAAAAATACTCTTATCGAATTTGCGCAAATGCAAAAGAAAGTTAAATATTTTGGTGGCATATAAGTGAAGTAAGGTCGAATATGAGAGCTGAAACCAAGTTTTGACTGATGAATGTTTTTATCCTCGGCTACAGACAGGACGTGACACAAGATTAACTTTTGAACGGAGTACAATTTGTTTGAATTTATAGTTTTCCTTCTCTTTGACAGGTTCCTTTAACTAGGCATATAAATCTAGTCAACTCTGATATTTACCAATTGTTTTGAGAAAAATATGGATTCGTGCCTTTCTAAAGAACGTTAGCACCTAGGAAAACGCAAGCAGTCTCGTCCATGTTGTTAATTCAAGTCACTTTCTTTATTTCAAGTGACCGGTCCACAAGAACGGGGTTTATACTAAACAGTCTTGGGTCCATAAATTACTTTTTGCCACACGTGGCTAGGAAAGAATCTCATCTCTATTGGCCTTTGTTAAGCGATAAGAATATTTTTCTTTGATGTTTTCTTCTTGTGTTCCATTTTCCTGATGTAATCACAATCACTTCTAACAGTCTAAGATTACGAAACTACAGATAAATTCTGAGAAGAAATCATGAGCACATTTTAGTTATCAACATTGATTAACTTATTTTTAATAAGGTTACTCAGCCGAAACATTAAAAAAGCTGTAGTACTTTCTTGACTGATCCCATACAATTGAACGAACGGATGGAATTCTAATTAGTAAATGTTTTGCGGAGCCGATAAGTATGTCGACCCCGCAAATGAGTTTTGTGAATCAGAACAGCCAAAGCAATATGAAGCAACAAAGGCGAGATAACAATTATAACAAGAGACAATTTATTTGTCGTATTTTACAAGCGTGTATGTAAATGTCCGTGGCGGTTGTATGTAGTCTTCAGCTAGGATGGGTTACGTCGTTAGCTGGTATTGTCGCATTGTAGATGTTCGCAGCTGGACGTTCGACGAGGGTAGCTGGCGTAGGTCGAGTCGTGGAGATACAGCTGGATGTTTGATGCTGGTAAGCTGAGATTCGGTCGGGTCGTTGGATACCGTTGGATAGTCGTCGCGGGCAGCTGAGGTCGGTCGAGGTTGGTAGATCGATATCCCCGGTTATGACGGTATGTTATGGTTAACCAAGGGTGTGTAGATCCGGTTGCTGGCTCGTACGGCGGGTCGTACGTGAGTCAGGTGTTGCAGTGGTAGGACAGTCCGTAACAGCGAGTCGTTACGTGGACTGCGTGGTACCTTGCAAGAGCGTCGAGATCGGTAGATCGACATCCCTGGTTATGACGGTATGTTGTGGTTAACCAAGGGTGTGTCGATCCGGTTGCTGGCTCGTACGGCGGGTTGTACGTGAGTCAGGTGTTGTAGTGGTAGGACAGTCCGTAACAGCGAGTTGTTACGTGGACTACGTTGTACCTTACAAGAGCGTCGAGGTCGAGGAAAGGCTAGGGCTTTGCCGGGCCCCCTAGCCGTGCGGACGTATCGGACGGGAGCGAAAGCTTTGCCGTGTCAAAGCCGTGAGGACGATGGCTATGGCTAGGTACGCGCCAAAGCCGTGCGAACGAGCGGACGGGAGCGAAGGCTTTGTCGTGTCAAAGCCGTGCGGACGAATCGGACGGGAGCGAAGGCTTTCTCGTGTTAAAGCCGTGCGGACGAATCGGACGGGAGCGAAGGCTTTGTCGGGTCAAAGCCGTGCGGTCGATGGCTAGGGCTAGGTTCGCGACAAAGCTGTGCAGACGAGCGGACAGGAGCGAAGGCTTTGTCGTGTCAAAGCCGTGCGGACAGGCCAGGAGGCCGAGGCTAAGATGGGCGTTATCTTAGCGCTGCGCAGATAGCGAAGCGCTAGCTAAAGTCTGGACCGTGCCATTAGCGCTGCGCAGCTTATCGGACAATCGGAACCGAACGAGGGTAAGACCGGTTGGTCTTAGAATCCGTCTTCGTGTTTGCCACCTGGCCGTCTATTTCGACTGGTCATTACTGACCGCCAGAGATGCTCTGACCCGCAGACAGTGACCTCTTATGGTCCTAAAAAGGACCTTTGTGCATACCTATGTAGGTGGGAGAAAGGCAGATCTACCACGAGAAGTAGGATCAACGCCGGAAGGTAAGGTGAATGCGACCGCACAAAATGCAGGATTCCTCCTTAAATGAGCTTCGCTTAGAACTAGCCGATATTTGTCGCTGCCTCCCACCAGACACGACTTGACCCAAGGTCAAAAGCCCGAAGGCCGATTAAAGTGGGGATAAAGGGGATGGGAGAGTGGGAACGAGCCGAGACTCGAACCCTGGTGGTCAATGCTGCTCATCGGCTCACTTAATGCAATGTGAGCCTGACGAGGCAAGCAGTTTCACGAACCCAAATGTGGGTCCGGGCACGTATGCCAGTTTACGGCTTAAACTAGACGCTTGGTCTAGTGCCGTACATGGGTAACAAAGGAGAGAAAAGTCCAGCTCGCCACCGGAAGGTAGCCTAGTCGAAAGTAGGTGCCTAATTAAAGGCCCCAAGTCTGCCATTGTTCCTTTTGCAGAGCCACGCTCCCGACCGAAGTCCAGAACAGGCTCCGGGGCTTCGCAAAAAGCTAAAAGCAGAGAGCTAGCCGATATTTGTCGCTGCCTCCCACCAGACACGACTTGACCCAAGGTCAAAAGCCCGAAGGCCGATTAAAGTGGGGACAAAGGAGAGGGGAGAGTGGGAACGAGCCGAGACTCGAACCCTGCTGGTCAATGCTGCTCATCGGCTCACTTAGTAGAATGTGAGCCTGACGAAGCAAGCAGTTTCACGAACCCAAATGTGGGTCCGGGCACGTATGCCAGTTAACGGCTTAAACTAGACGCATGGTCTAGTGCCGTACATGGGGGACAAAGGAGAGAAAAGTGCAGCTCGCCTACCCGAAGGTAGCCTAGTCGAAACTAGGTGCCTAATTAAAGGCCCCAAGTCTGCCAATGTTCCTTTTGCAGGGCCACGCTCCGGACCGAAGTCCAGAACAGGCTCCGGGGTCTAGCAAAAAGCTAAAAGCCGAGAGCAAGCCGATATTTGTCGCTGCCTCCAACCAGACACGACTTGACACAAGGTCAAAAGCCCGAAGGCCGATTAAAGTGGGGATAAAGGGGAGGGGAGGTCGGGAACGAGCCGAGACTCGAACCCTGCTGGTCAATGCTGCTCATCGGCTCACTTAGTGCAATGTGAGCCTGATGGGGCAAGCGGTTTCACGAACCCAATTGTGAGTCCGGGCACGTATGCCAGTTTTACGGCTTAAACGAGACGCTTGGTCTAGTGCCGTACATGGGTGACAAAGGAGACAAGAGTGCAGCTCGCCCACCCGTAGGTAGCCTATTCGAAACTAGTTACCTAATTAAAGGCCCCAAGTCTGCCATTGTTCCTTTTGAAGAGCCACGCTCCGGACCGAAGTCCAGAACAGGCCCTGGGGCTTCGCAAAAAGCTAAAAGCCGAGAGCACGCCGATATTTGTCGCTGCCTCCCACCAGACACGACTTGACACAAGGTCAAAAGCCCGAAGGCCGATTAAAGTGGGGATAAAGGGGAGGGGTGGTTGGGAACGAATCGAGACTCGAACCCTGCTTGTCAGTGCTGCTCATCGGCTCACTTAGTACAATGTGAGCTAGACGAGGCAAGCAGTTTCACGAACCCAAATGTGGGTCCGGGCACGTATGCCAGTTTTACGGCTTAAACTAGACGCATGGTCTAGTGACGTACATGGGTGACAAAGGAGACAAGAGTGCAGCTCACCCACCCGAAGGTAGCCTAGTCGAAACTAGTTACCTAATTAAAGGCCCCAAGTCTGCCATTGTTCCTTTTGCAGAGCCACGCTCCGGACCGAAGTCCAGAACAGGCTCCGGGGCTTCACAAAAAGCTAAAAGCGAAGAGCTAGCCGACGAGCGTTGGAAAGGGCTTTTGATATTATGAAGGTGCTCTGACACACAGCTCTAGCCGCGTGAATATAAATTTTTTTGATAAAAAATGAGTGTAGCCATTAAGTATGTTCTTTACCTACTATAAGCTGGCGACGACTATTAGTTCCAGTTTTATCATGTTATTTTAGGCCGAAGTGCTTTGTAAATATTGTTAATTTTAATTCATCCTTTTCTTTTAGCTGTCACGAGGTGTCAAGGTTGTTAGAAAGAAAAAGAGCTTAGTCAGTTCATGCCGTACCCGGATATAATTGTCCTACAGCGGGCGTGTAACTTGATCTGTTTATGTTTATCGGCAGGTCGCGGCAAATGTATGGGGTTATAAAATAGATTGGCCAAGTCACTTAAATGTAGCTACTTGTGAGAGCCGGTGTGTTTTGCCTATCTGTGGTCAACGAAGTTTGATTGTCCTTTCGTAACAGCAGGGGCAGACAAGAACTTGGATCTTACTATCATATTTTTAAATAATGCAACTATGAATCTAGGAGTTAAAATTTAGGTTTTAACTTTCAGTTAATTATTCAAGAGGCACCAAAGCTCATGGACCAGCAGAAATAATGCGGTTATGATTTCCATCTGTGTTTCAATGGGCCTGCTACTGGTTTTGTACAACCGGTAAAACATTGACGAAGTCGAAAAAGTGATTGTGTGCTCACAAAAGTTATATCTTCGTTGTAATTCGTCAGAGCGAAAAGTGTACTCATAAAAGATGTTATTTCGTTATTGTTCTACCCAGGGACTTTAAGATCCCAACAAGAATCAGGGAAAAATATAGAGCAGCCAGGAAAGGCGATGTGACAACTAGAAAAAATGATGGAGCTACGAGAAATATCGAACCAGTGTATGAAGAAGAAAGGGACACAAAAACTGTAAGTAGATGTTCTCATCAAAATCAAAGAGAATAACAGACGTCAGGAATTCTACATAGAACACTTTATTTGAAATTATCTTAATTGAGTCTTTGCCTGCTTATCACAACTGAAGACGAAAGCAAACGAAAAAATAATGAGTTCAGTCAAGGGATATCATAAAATTGTATAGGATGAGCCCTAAAATTGAGACCACACGAACGTGTTCCCAAAAACGGTTGAATTAAGAAAGATTGAGATCTTACTGCTCACAAGAAACATGTAATACTAACCACAGTCTTGGAGAACTAAGGAGTCATGCTATCATTTGGAATTAAGTTAAGTACAGTTTGGCCCAGCGGTTAGAGTGTTCGCCAATGGCCCGGGAGACCTGGGTTCAATCCCAGGTCGAGTCATACCAAAGACTTTAAAAATGGAACTTGATACCACCTTGCTTAACACTCAGCATTATAAGGTACGGTTCAAGGGTAAAGTGGAGCAATCCAGGGAATGGAGTAGCGCCCTCCCCTACACCTTGGTGTATTAGCTATCGAAAAGGGAGCCTTCTGGTCACCCTCGACTATGGTCGCTAACTTTACTTACTTTTACAGTTGTGAAAGCGAACAAAAAAATTATTCCAAGCCTACGCTAACCTGCAGTAATGCTGGCTTTTTGGTTTGGTTTGGTTTCTTTGTTTAATGGCATACCAACCTTTGTAGGTTATTTAAAGCCAAAGCTATTCTCCTAGAAGAACAGTATTGGTACTGTAGAGAAAGGAAAAAGTTCAATTCCTACAACTGCAACATGCCTTTCGTCAAAAATGTAACGAACACAATCCCTCACACGTCCGACGACACACGCTGCCATCTCAACTTTCTCAACACACCATAACGACATTTTGTCTCAATACTCACAACATTTCACGAGTCTTGCAGCACTAAAAGCAAATAAAAACCTATTCACAAAAACCCATTTCGACTCTCGCCATCTCTCGTCTTCATCATTCTACTTTTATTTACCCTTAAACTTAGCGGGGGACTAACAACACTAAGCGAGGAAACAACTCAACGTAAACACATACGTTACAACCATCTTCCTCGCTAACAACCACTTTCCCTCGCTACTAACAAACCAACTTCTCCGGCCAAAATATTACCTACAGTACTATTAAACCCATAGCTGGGAGGATAAGGAGGTTCATACCTCTCCCAAAAGTTGTTGCCCGAAAGTGAACGTAATAGCGCGACTGGGGTACGAACTCGCTTACTACGATTCCGCAGTCCATCGATTTAACCATTAAACCACCAGGACACCCCCTCGCTGGCTTTTTGTGTTCCTCATCTAAGAAAAATACTTGTTGTCTTTCAATGAGTAGCAGTGATATAATATTTGATGGTTAGTTGCTTTACGGGCATGTCAACACGTCTTGGGTTATTCTATTCCGAAGTCAGTTTAACATCAACTTTTTGTGTTCCTAATCAAAGAAAAATATGTGTAGTCTTTAAATGAGTAGCAGTGATAGAGTATTTGTTGGTTAGTTGCTTTACATGCACCCCAACACTTCTAGAAGTCAGTTTAACATCTATGGTCTCCAATGATATGCAGATCAAACATAGCACTGCAAATATTCCCTAGTCGGCTGGGGCTGTAAAATACACCGACTGCACCTCTGCAGAGGGGTAAGAACCTCCCCCAACAAGTGTCCTGATATGACACAAAACAATCTGATGGTAAGGTCCCAGTAATGCTGGGGCAAGAATGCGGAGTACCCCTTTATTTCCATCGCTCACAGGTCCACTCTGGCCCGGAGTGATAGCACCTGACATGGGTCCTGTCTATGGAGTAAATAGAACTAAACCGTGCTTCCTTCACAATACTGATTTTTGCATTTAAACTGCGTACTTATGCTAAACTGAATTGCTCGAATTAGAACTTTTTGACGTCTACACTGTCTACTTATGCTAAACTGAATTATCTAAAATAAAACTATTTTGATATTCAACTCTGTGTATTGCCCAGTCGGCTGGGGCTGTAGAATACACTGACTGCACCTCTGCAGAGGGGTAGACCCCCCAATGAGTGTCCTGCATATGACACTAAATAATCTGAAGGTGTGGTTCCACTCATGCTGGAGCTTTGGGGAATACAGAGCACCTCTTCATTGCCATTGCTCACAGGTCCACTCTGGCCCGGTGTTATAGCACATAATAGGGCCCTATATAAGGGTTAAATAGAACTAACGGCATACTTATGCTATACTGAAATGTTTGAATAAACTGAATAGCTTGAAATAGAAATGTTTTTGACAAATAAACCGTACTTACATTTAAACTGCGTGCTTATCCTAAACTGAAACCGTACGTACATTTAAACCTGCGTGCTTATGCTAAACTGAATTATTTGAAATGAAACTGTTTTTTGACATTGAAACTGTACTTACACTAAACTGATTTGTTTAATATGGGACTGTTTTTACATTTAATTGTGAGTAAACAAAATCTGTATTTATTCTAAGCTGAATTAGCAGAATTACAACCGCTTGACTAAACTGAATAGCTTGAAATAGAAACCTTTTTCACAATTAAACTGTACTTACATTTAAACTGCGTACTTACCCTAAACTGAATTGTTTGAAATAGAACTGGTTATTTACATAAAAATAGATTTGGGGTTAAATAGCCTACAAAGGTTGATATACCATAAAACCCAATCAACCAACCAACCCCTACGGCTATCACACGCCCAGTTTGTGAGACCTACAATATTCAAACTACATTCCCTGATGAGTGTTAAAAAAGTTATTATGCTAAACATCACTGGTGGTGAGTCTCCTATTCCCATTATTCCAAGCCTACGCTAAACTGAAGTAGTGCTGGCTTTTAGTATTCCTCTTCTACGGATCAAATTGATGTGTTTCGGATGAAGGCAAAAATCATCTGGTTTGAATATATTCTTAAATACTGCTATTGCTTCGGAACATGGAGAATTTACCTATTTAAGATTATTAAGGGATAAATCTTGAAAAGTCATGCTTGTAGTCAACACCGCCACAACCAAAATAAGGTTTAAGTTGCACCAATATGGTTAATATAGCACACTAAACTGAATCTGATGGTGAGGCACCATTTCTATTGCTCTGCGGAATGTAAACTACCACTGCATTGCCCTTACTTTAATATGTACTCAGAACTGGAGTGAAAGTATCTATTAGGGTGCCATCAATGGTTCAAATAAGTATGTTGGAAAATTATTTGTACAAGATAGAAATACTTGAAACTGCAAGCAAACAATTGCTATTGAATCCAATCATTGTTTGATAGAAATACCTGGACAAATTTAACTGTTTGCAAATTATTTTTAATTGGTTTGGTTTGGTTTCGTTTATCAACCTTCGTCAGTTGTCAAATGCCAAATCCAACCTCGTAGAAAAACACTGCTGCTCCCATTTAACAATTAACTGGGGGTGTATAAAAAGATTCCAATATTTTCTAAGGGTATTAGTCCAAATAATAAACCTCGTAGCGTGACTGGAGTTCGAAATCCCTTACTACGATGCTTCTGTCCAACACGTTACCACTACATCATTGGGACTCTCCGATAAATAGATTGAAAGAGAGATAGACTTGGTTTGGTTTCTTTGTTTAATTGCATATCCACTTTCGTGGGTTATGCCAACGCCATCCTTTTAGAAAAACAGTAGTGGTATTTTTTTACCCATAGCTGGAGGGATAAAGGGGCTCATACCTTTTCCATAGGTATGAGTCTGAAAGGGAACGTAATACCACTGCTGGGGTTTGAACCCACTTACTACGAACCCAGCTCGTTCGGCCCAAAAGCACGGGATCTCCAACAATTAGTATTAAATATCAATACTTGGTATTATATAACAGTGTATAAACAATTTTTTCTATACAAAAATAAGTTCATTTCTATAAATGTAAAGGGACAGAATATACATTTATAATTTCTATCATTAATTTTAAAAATAAATTGATTTTCTATGAGGAGTTGATATGCTGTTTAACAAATAAACTAAATTGTTATTGCATTTACAGCATTGTCATGACTTGAATCTTTCCGAATACATTGAAAAACAAAAACAAAAAAAAATTCGTTTGTTTCAAAAGGAGATTATCCACTTTTTATTTTAGAGCTCTGAATTCAAATCTGAAATCATCATCAATTGATTGAGTGGTTAGTTTTTACGGCATGTCAACCAGTCAAGGTTTATCTTATACCTAGACGTTAAGGAATTGCATAGATTTCCTGTTAAATTTTTGTGTAGTTGTTTCTGCGGAGATTTTTTTTTTGTACACAGTTATATGACAAAAAATATTACTATAGAATAAAAATTATTTGAGCATAGCTGTATGATTTCAAGAACTCCAATCTAATAATAACATTTCATAGATAATTATGTTCTTTCAACTATTTCTTGTTATAATAATAATTTGAAATAAGATTTTAAATAACAGAAAATAATATTCCTTAGTAAACAATTATAGCTTCAAGTAACCATTCTTAATGTAAATAACTGGCACACAGTTATATGCTTTCAAGTAATAATATTCCTTAGTAAACAATGATAGATTCAAGTAACTATTCTTAATACAAATAATTGACACACAGTTATATGCTTTCAAGTAACTAATAATAACAATAATCCTTAGTAGACAATGATAGCTTCAAGTAACTATTCTTAATACAAATAATTGACACACAGTTATATGCTTTCAAGTAACTAATAATAACAATAATCCTTAGTAGACAATGATAGCTTCAAGTAACTATTCTTAATACAAATAATTAGCACACAGTTATATGCTTTCAAGTAACTAATAATAACAATAATCCTTAGTAGACAATGATAGCTTCAAGTAACTATTCTTAATACAAATAATTGACACACAGTTATATGCTTTCAAGTAACTAATAATAACAATAATCCTTAGTAGACAATGATAGCTTCAAGTAACTATTCTTAATACAAATAATTAGCACACAGTTATATGCTTTCAAGTAACTCATATTAATATTCCTTAGTAAACAATTATAGCTTCAAGTAACTATTCTTAATGTAAATAACTGGCACACAGTTATATGCTTTCAAGTAATAATATTCCTTAGTAAACAATTATAGATTCAAGTAACTATTCTTAATGAGAATAATGTGTACTCAGTTATATTGAATTAAGTATTCCAATCCAGAACATTTTCAAACATACCTACTGAACCGAAAAGTTGGATCCTAATAGACGTTACCACTCTGAATTCAGAGCCAATGAAGCGGTAATCAACACTAAATGGATCTCAAAATCGGAAGTCAGAATTTTGTAATCACGTATAATTTTGAAGTTAAACGCATATACATGTTTAATACCCAGTGTTTCTTTGCATCTCCTATTATATGGTACATGGTCGCATCGGAAGTTGGGGTGTCCTTGTGGTGTAATGGTTAAAACGTTGCACTGCGGAATCGTAGTAAGTGAGTTCGAATTCCACTCGCGCTATTACATTCACTTCACGATAAATACCCTTGGGAAAGGTGTGACCCCCTATCCTCCCAATTTATGAGTTAAATAGCAAAACTGATGTTCTTCTAGAAGGATTTGACATTAAAAACCTCCAAGGGTTGATATGTCATTAAACAAAGAAACCGAAACATTGATAAATTCTTCATTCCATTCTTGTTGTCACATCTTATTTTATTATATTGCATACGTTTGCAATTGACTTTGTAATTCCCCTATAAAAAGATAAGAATCCATCTGTTCGCTTCTTACGGCTAAATAGTAGGGCAGACTGTGCTCTGGAACCTTTCTTATGTAATCTATCCAGGAGAAAAAACAACTCTGAATACGAAACAGTTATATTCCGATTAAAAATTGACCTTGTGTCACATTCTGTTCATAGTGGAGAGGTTAATGAAATACATGCAACAATTTAAAAGATGATAATTTCAATAAGAAAAAAAGTCTCTTATTAAGTGAAAGCATATGCGTACTGAGTAAATTAAGCTATAGTAAAAGTTAAAAGCGTTTACAAGTGTCTGAGGCATTTACTGCTGCGCTTGTCAAAGGTAAAGATTTCTCGCTGTAGAAATTAGCAATAAACATCCATCATATTTGGATTGATACGGATTTTTTTTTTATATCTAGTTTTCGTCATCAAAATCTCGATATAATCTTTCTCTATTCTCATCACTTTTCTTGCCCAGATTAAATGGGTAAAAATCAG
>OY757940.1:51065705-51103205 GCA_963585895.1 Sepioteuthis lessoniana | reverse complement strand
TCTTTTGGATCCGTTCGAATTCCCGTATTACTTTTATTGTATTCTGGGGGAATTGATTTATGTATTGTCCATAGTTGCTTGTATCCCTAGTACTTTCTGCCCGACTTTGGGCCATCATCAGGGGAGGATCTACTACAAAAGTGATGTAACTTTTGTTTTAGCATATTACAACTGTGTAAGGGCGTCTTTGCCGTTGAAGGTTTTGGCGTTTGTTTTTGAATGTGATTCTATATTTAGTGCCAGTAGCTAAAGATATTTAAGTACATTAGCACTGGTTTGAAAATTAATTCTATTAAGTGTTGGCTGCAGGTTTCTGATATGTAATGCTTCGAGAATCTGAAGTTTTTGTTTATTGATTTGATGTTCTAATATTGTTGTGTTGTCGGTGAGAATTTTCCGTAGCTGTGCCGTTGGGCATGAATGTTTTTTTAAATGCTGAGCTATTAGACTTAGATAATAGACTTCCAAATACTTCACTAAAGCATTTCTTGTAAGAAATCATTTTCATGTAATTTTTCCCTCAACTCACAGCTTTCACTTTGCAATATATTCGTAAAGGTGGTAGTTTAGTCGTTTTTAGTGTTCTACATATTCAACATCTTTTCTTGATGTTAAATCGGCAGATTCTTCAAATATTTACAACCTGACCAATCCACTTCTCTTGCTTTTTATATTTTAAAAGATTTTCATATTTTTGTGATGTTTAAAGTCATTTTTCTTGTCTTTAAAATCCTCCGTTTTCACGTGGCTAAGCAAGAATTTATTTTCAGGCCTACATTTAGGTATATGCTCTAACTTTTTTTTTAGAAGTGTGTTTACATCTAGGAAGGCAATTGTGGTTACTTTTTTTTCTACGAGAATAAGATTATATTTATTTAGGTGTTATTGTAAGCTAGTACTAGTTTCCTTATTTTCGATGAATTTTGGCCTAATTTTTGAGGCCCCATATGTATCAAGAATTTACCGTGCTGTATTTGCATTTTTTATAAAATAATGTTTTGAGTTATTAGTTCCTTTGTATCCAGGGGCCTTCTGTAACTGATAAATGTATTTTTTCTGTTTATTCTTGAGATTTTCGAGTAGCTTCCTGTACAACGTTTGTTTATAGGCAATATATGTTTAAAGAATATTCAGCTTTTATTTTGCCGTTACTTGTATCTTATTTGGTAGTTTCTTGTGGTTTTTGAGCGTTTGTTTGCAATAAGTTAAATGTTCTTATCGTGTCTTTTTATTATTTGCATTATGATTTCAATGCAGCTGTGGCGAAGTTTTAGAGTATTTCTACGAATTTTTTTTGTGCTACTTGTTTAAAATTGGAACGTTTTTATTTGTTCATTTTATAAATATTTTCTCACCTTTATTCATTTTTTAAAATTCTTACTGAATAAGGGGTTAAACCAATTAATATTCCCAATCTTTTTCCTGTCTTTTTTCTGAAAAGTCTAGTATGTTAGTTTGTTCTAGAATTCACTGTTTAATGCTATTATATATATATATATATATATATATATATATATATATATATATATATATATATTTTTTTTTTTTTTTTATCTAAAAGATCTGAAGAAGTCCTGTTAATTTTTTTCGTGCTTTTGGAAATTTCAAAAATGCATAACAGGATAGAAATAAATTTATAAACCTATGTGACCGGTTTTGTTGTTTTCCTTAATATATATATATATATATATATATATATATATATATATATATATATATATATATATAAGTAATTAAAGTTGGCGCACCGTAGTTGAGGGGGAACAGAAGGCTCCCTTTTCAATAGCTACTACACAGAGGTGAAGGGAAGGGTGCTACTTCTTTCCCTGGATTGCTCCACTTTACCCTTGACAATACCTTATATAGCTGACAGTTAAGTAAGGAGGTATCAAGAACTATTTTTAAAGTCTTTGGTATGACGGATGCTGGGACTGAACCCAGGTCTCACGAGCCATTAATGAACACTCTACCCACTAGCCACAATGTGGAGAAAAATTGAAAAACACAGTAATCCAAAATGAAGAATCTAATAAGAAAGAAAGTCAACATTATAACAATATTAGTTTTAATAAACGATCATCAGGACTGAAAAAAAGATGTTATCGAGTGTCATCGGATCAGCAATGGATGCTTTTCATTTTAAATTCTTCACTTTGGCTTAATTTGTTTTTCAGTTTCACTCCACACACACACACACACACACACACACATATATATATATATATATATATACGTGTGTGTGTGTGTGTGTGTACGAAAATTCAAAATGCCACCCATTTTTCAAGTGAGTAGCGAAAATATATCTTTGAATATTTCAAAAGAAACGTAGTATATCTCGAGCAAAACTACATTTTTGGCCACTGAACTCATCGTCGAATAATGGCTTCGCTGCAATCTTGAAGTAAGCGAGTTCAAGTACTAGGCAATCTATTACGTTCACGTTCGGACAAATACCCTTGGGAAATGTATATAAACATCTTATCTTCTCAACTATCGTTAAAATAGTATAACTGCTTTTCTTGTATGAGGACGAACGTTGATTGATATGCTATTAAAAAAGAAAGCAAGCCAAGAAATTTGGGGATTATTAGGCATTTATAAACAAACAAAAAAGCAGTAAAATTAAGAATTACGCAAACAAATTTGAAAGTTAAAGCTCGGTTCCCTTTTCATGCAGTCAAACATGAAACACTAGCGAAAAGAGTTAACTGCAAAACCGTGCATTGAACTCTTGTTAAACAGGTCTGATTTATACATCACCTATTGTTTTAGGAGAAAGGACTGCGAGATTTTAGAAAAATCTTGTATATCAATATTGTGCAAAAAATCACAATATATATATATATATATATATATATTGGGAGAGAGAAAGAGAGGGAGAGAGAGAGAGAAAGACAGAGAAAGACGAAGGGAGAAAGACAGAGAGAGAGAGAAAGAGAGAGAGAGAGAGAGAGAGAAATTAAATAAATAATTGTATTAATTACGTTTTATTCCTAGCTTCGGTGTCACCTCATGACACTATTCATGAAGATGCAGCTTAAAACAATATAAAGTTATTATATCAATATTGTATAATACACACAGTGAGAAATACGATATATATATATATATATATATATATATATATATATATATATATATATAGGTTTGTTTTTCATAAACTAATAACTCTTGTTGGTTATTTAATACCAAATCACGTTCATATATATTTATACATAAATATATTTATATACGTATATATATATATATATATATATATATATAAACATTATATATATATATATATATATATATATGCCACAGTTTGAGGGCTGTGTGTCCCAAATAAAACCACGTAAGGTAGTTTTTATTTGTACCACCTTATTACTGTTATCTGTTCTACCATATTTATTTAAGTTTTTATCTTGTTTTTATTTTGATATTTTTTTCTTTTTCGTTGTTATTTGTACTCTGATCTATGTTCAGCATTTTTGCAATTTTCAATGTTGTGTTCCCGATGTCCAATAACTGGGTGTATCCTGTTCCTCTTCCGAATTTGTCTTTCTTGCGAACCATGGCCAGCCCTGTCGGCTGGGACGGTAGAATACGAAAAAATGTCACCCGGGCCTTCCAGTATCATGGTTTGGTAAATACAGGTTATTGATTCTTCACTTTTATCCAATTGTCCACACGCCATAATTATTTCTCTTTACCAAAATTAATTTCATTTTCTTATTTTTAACACGCATTAATCTCATTTTTTTCTTATATGTTAATCATGTCTTTCTTTTGACTTTTCTGTATGTAAATCTCATTTCATTCAGCCGATTTCTTTCAGTTCTCTCACAAACATTGACTCCAGGTTCGATATATTTATTTTTCATTAGTTTCGTTGTACACATTTCATTTTCAAGGCTTATAGCTTTGTGTTTTATTTTCATTCTTTGATATCTTTCCTTGTCTACCAATGTTTCACTTTTTTAACCAACCCATTTTTATTATATGTGCACCAAAAATAGAGCTAACTTGGAACAACAACGTTTTTCGCCTTACTCCACTATGGATTGCTTTCAAGAACGAATTTTTTTTTTTTAAAGTTATCTTAATACTCTAATCATTTTTGGCACAACGCGTAAACTCATAAAATCTGTTTTCATCGTAAAGATTCATTAATGTAACTAGTTCTCATTCATCAGTTACACTCATTATCGATGTGCACTTAAAATTATTGATTTAACTTTTAACACAAAGCGATGGTTTTAACTTTGCAATAACTTTGTAAAGCAGATTCAATTTTAATAAAAATCTGCGTCATCTTCTCAGGAATTTCATTCATAGTATCATTTCTACTACACGAAGTCGCAAAAAATTGCACTAAATTACAAAAAGAAAGGATGAATTCAAAGTTTCAGAACTTTTTTTTTTTATTCCAGACATGTTCGCACCACATGTAGCACAGTGTGTATTACGTAAATTAATGAAAACTTGTCATTGACAAACTATTTATATTTTTATGCAGTTTTTAATTAAATTATTAGTGATATCATAAAAATTCAAATCACAAAAAGTTTATGAACTACAAAAGACTGTCCAAAAATTCAATCTTGAAGATTTTCGAACAACTTTCATTAACATCGCTGTATCCAAGATAACAAGACAAATAAAAAAAAATTAATTCTTCCAAGATGTGTTAAAACCTGAGAAAATACTTTTTTTTAATTTTTAATTTTTAATATTTGAAAATATTTTGGGATAAAATAAACGAAAAAATCTTAATGGAGTGACAAAATTAAACAATCATATTTTACAAAGATTTATGTCATGTGGTGTAATGACTGATATTAACGCTATGCCAATGTACCTCAGATTATTTTATGCCTAGATGTTAGGGAAATTGCGTAGGTTCAGGATTAATTTTTTCTATAGTTTTTGTTTTTCGCACATGGATTCTAATCCAATGCGAATATTTTTTAAACATAATTACTTGAATCATACATACTACTGCTCCAGGGTCACAGGAGTCTTGTATATTGACCTACGACCCGGCCGGGCTGTCAAAATAGGATATGCGCCTATATAAATAAAAGAAGCATCCGGTCGAGGAATATCAGAATTATAACCTTGACTGTGGATGGGTTGAATGAGTACAATTTTGACGCCCACAAGAAGAAGGGGTCGTTGAACTATTATATAACTCGGTGAAGACAGGGACTCAGTTAGTTTGGAGACCAGACCAGTTGGAGATAAGATGCGGTAGAGAAAACCAGCACCCAACAGAGTGGGCCCGCTCAGGAGAACGGGAAAGAAACGTGGTTATGGCCAATAAAGTGGGGGTCAATATGTTGCAGTTCTGTTTGGTGTCCAGCTCCCTCTCACACACAACCCTTTCAAATGAAGTGAGAGGTATATTTGTCTAATAACTGTGTCGCTCGTCTTTATTGTGTCGTTATGATTCTGCATGCATCTACATAGGAGTATACAACAAGACTTCAGTGTTTTACCCAGGACAGCCTGTTTTGAAAGAGGTCTGACCTCTCAGCATAGAATACAGTTAGTGTATTCTATACCCCTCCGAAAGAGTGTAATTCCGAAAGAATTTAGAAGATCGATCGCATTATTCATTGAATATCAATAGAAATGATGTTTTTAAAAAATTACTATTTTGATGTATAATGTGTATTCTAAAATGCATCAAACATTTTCATTCCTGTATATTACGTGTAATTTGTTAATTGCTTATGTTATGACTGTAGAGAAATTAGACAATTTAAAGTTTTGTGTTTGCACCCGGGATGACCATATTTACCACATTTACTATTTTTGAGTCTTTGGTATGACTCGACCTGGGATTGAACCCTGGTCTCCCGGATCATTGGCGAACATTCCTTAGCAGCCTTAAAATATCTCTCTTCTTATCACAATACTATTATATCACCTTCTGAGAAAGAAGGTGGTGTTGTTGCTATGGATTCTTCTATCTATAACCATAAATAAATAGATTTACTTGATGATATCACTTATGAACAAATCTCCCCGCAAACAATTTTAAAAATGTGAATGACTTTTATCATATATTTACCAACACCTCCGCTCGGGCAGGATATGACACAAGGTTCATTTCTAAGCAGAGTTTAACAGGTTTGAATTCAGAGTTTTCCTTCTCCTAGACTAGTTACCTCTCCAAGGCTGGAGAGTGAATTATTTGATTCATACTTTTCCCAGGGGTATTAGTGCTATATGAAATGCAATCAGTCTCGTCCAGAACTTGAACTCGTGTCACCGTGTCCATTTCCTACGACGATAACCATTACACTACGGGCACCTCATTTGTACCAGGGATAACACTTTGTAAATGTATTCGAACTCTAGTTGATCTATAACGTTTACATTCAGATTTATGCTCTTGGGAAATATTTGAAACCACTAATCCGTCCGACGATAGGGAAATAGTACCACTGCTGTTCTTCTGTAAGGATAACGTCGGCATTAAAAACCCCACGAAGGCTAATATGCCATAAAACAAAGAAACCAAACCAAACCAGGATTACGTTAGGTAAGAAAATTCTTGTTCCTGGACAGTGTGGTTTATTTCTTAAATTCTGATATTTTTAAAATATAAAAAATAGAAATAATCATTTTTCCCTTTAATGTTGTTTTTGCTCCCAAAATAACATTATTGAACATATGTAACGTTATTGTAATATCTTGAATGTTCAAAATGCAAAAATAACAATAGGCAACTGTGTTAATCAGATACGAAGTGGATTTATTTTGACAGCATACAATTTCCGAGTAATCATCAAAGCACAAGAGCGAGACTGAGAGGGGGTGACAAGCAGAAAGATCTACTATGGCTGCTCAGATGGTCTCTTAAATCGTCTCAACTCTGACCCTAGCTGTAACTCCACTGCCGATCCCTTATCTTTAAATTATCTTTTTCTTATATCATCTATTAATTATCTCTTCCCGCTAATGTTATATAGACCCGTCATCTTCTTAATCATTGGGTTATACGATCATGGATCATCACACGTGTCTTAAGCTTTCATTCTGTTTTTATTTAATTTCCATCAAACATATGACACGACATGAATTCATTTTGTTTACATTTCCGGAGCCACATTTCCGGAGCCACATTTCCGGAGCCACATTTCCGAAGCCACATTTCCGAAGCCACATTTCCGAAGCCACATTTCCGGAGCCACATTTCCGGAGCCACATTTCCGGAGCCACATTTCCGAAGCCACATTTCCGGAGCCACATTTCCGGAGCCACATTTCCGGAGCCACATTTCCGAAGCCACATTTCCGGAGCCACATTTCCGGAGCCACATTTCCGGAGCCACATTTCCGAAGCCACATTTCCGAAGCCACATTTCCGGAGCCACATTTCCGAAGCCACATTTCCGGAGCCACATTTCCGGAGCCACATTTCCGAAGCCACATTCCCGGAGCCACATTTCCGGAGCCACATTTCCGAAGCCCACAACGTTATTTTGACTGGAGTTGATACCTTGGTCGACACCTGTGCACGTGTAAGACGAATCTAATTTGATTTACATTCCCACTCAAAGATTTTTAACAAATCTACAACCTCACCTAACTAAATAATAAAAGAATTAATATAATCAATTATCAATAAAATAATTAATATATTTAATCACCACCCTAATCATTTTACACATAGATTTTCCTCATGAATTGTAATGTATTTCTTAATTGTTTATGCTGTAAAATTATGCAAAATAGCCATTATTCCGTTCAAACATTTTTTTCTGTGCTCTGGATAATACTATGTAACCCAAATTTTCTTCCTAGATCACATGGTTTATTTCTTAATTGTTTATGCTGTAAAATTATGCAAAATAGCCATTATTCCGTTCAAACATTTTTTTCTGTGCTCTGGATAATACTATGTAACCCAAATTTTCTTCCTAGATCACATGGTTTATTTCTTAATTGTTTATGCTGTAAAATTATGCAAAATAGCCATTATTCCGTTCAAACATTTTTTTCTGTGCTCTGGATAATACTATGTAACCCAAATTTTCTTCCTAGATCACATGGTTTATTTCTTAATTGTTTATGCTGTAAAATTATGCAAAATAGCCATTATTTCCACCAAACATTTTATTTGTACCCGGGTAATTCCAGGGAATAAAAATTCTATCCCAGTTTAGTATACATTATATCTTAATTGCTTCTATTTTAAAAGCATAAAAAATGGCCAGTATTCCCGTCAAACTTTACTTTTCTATGCTGGATAAATGTATGTTGCACAAAATTTGTTCTCGAGTAGTATTGTTATATAATTTCGGACGGGTTTCTTTAATATTATAATTTTTTGTTAGTTATATCTTATGATTCGGTTTGGTTAGGCTTATAATTGTTCGGCTTAGTGCACGTACAGGGGCACACATTGAGTGCAGGTTATCACGCTCGCACTCAGTGGATGTGACAATCACAAATGTCATAATAAAAACCCCAGATAGAAAATGTGACTGGGGTGTGAATGACGTCATGCCCGGAAGCGATGGGCAGGGATTCTTGGTGATTTTGAAAAGAAGCAGTTAATTGAGATGGTGGACGAAGCTAGTTGATATTCGGGCTTGGGCAAGTCCAGTTGTGGTCTTAATCAAAATTTGTATGTATTTCTACTAAGGTTAAACAAAATTAAACAAAAATGTTTAGAAATGTCTAGTTTTCACAATTTCCGTCGGTAACCCCAAATATAAACTTCTGTCATTACACAAATTACAAAAGCAAAGTTAGAAGAGAAAAAGAGATATTTTTCCTTTCGGAAATAATTATCTTCAGTTTATAATGATTGACGAATGAAACATAAAGTAACCCAATTAAACGTTAGAGTAGGCAATCTTAATTCGCTTTTAATAACACACACACACACACACACACACACACACACACACACACACACACACACACACACACACACACGCGCACACACATTATATATATATATATATTTATATATATATATATATTAAAATTCATAAATATTAATTTCATCTTCCGATTTCTTGTTTTTCACAAAAGTATTAGCTGATGGTCTTTCAATGGAGTTTGAATGACACTAAGTCACCTAAAGTCTCCAGAATTCCGCTTAGTATCCGTTTGTATGCTGGTCTTCTGGCCAGGATTAGGTTATCCGTTTGTATGCTAAAGTTATTATTATTATTATTTTAAATCACATACATTTCTAAGTCTTCTTGTCCCTTTACCAATCCTTGGGGATTTTTCCAAGCGCACGAATCACAGTTGGTATCACCATCACTTTTATGTTCCATAGAATTTTAGTTCCCTAGCAAGGTCTCGCTACTTATCTCTCTTTTCGTTTTCTTTCAATTTTACTCTGTGGTCCACCGGGATGGTAAAGTTCACTATTAGGCAGGTCCTCTTTTTGTTTTTTGTTGATTATTACTAGGTCTGTCCGTCTGGCTGAGAATCGATGATTTGTTTGTGACACAAAATCCCAGAGAATTTTGTGTGTCACATTCTCCAAGACGAATTCTTGGTTGTACGTATACTATTTCTTCGTATGGTCAAATTTCAATTTGTTGCACAAATCTTACTGAATCATCACCACACCCAGTCGTGTCTAGTTTTATACTCTTTTTGCGCTAAATTGCTGCATTCACATTATTTTACTCCTTTAGAGTTTTTTTTACATCAGTGTCAGCTGATGGTCTTTCACTGGAGTTTGAGTGACAGCGAGTCTCCTCAAGTCTCCAGGACTCGTCTCAGTATTCTGGCCGTTCTTAGCAATGCTGTCGTTTGGATAGTCTCTACCCGTGTTCCAACTTCCAAGTTCTCCAGGCCCTTTAGTTATTGTGCGTAACGCACCAATCAGAAATTGGCACAATCGTTACTTTCATGTTCCACAGCTTTTTCAATTCTCTAGCAAGGTCGAGGTACTTATCCTTCTTTTTACTTTCCTTCAGATTTATTCTGTGGTCTGCCAGTACAGCAAAGTCGACAATTTTACAGATTCTCTTTTTTTTGTTGATTATTATGAGGGCTGGTCTTCTGGCTGGGATTAGGTTATCCGTTTGTATGCTAAAGTTATTATTCTTCTTCTTCTTCTTCTTCTTCTTCTTATTATTATTATTATTATTATTATTATTATTATTATTATCATTATTTTAAATCACATAAATTCGGCAGATGAATATATCAATGAAAAAGTAATGTTCCATACGTCCAATAAAAAAATAAGTTTGTAACTCCTCATGTATCATATAGCAAAATTGCCTTCGTATATTACATTCTAAAAAATACCTTTCCATTCTTCATGCAAAAACCAATAAATTCTCATATATCTTCTTTTTTTTTTTTTTAAATAGAGAGATAAATAATCAAATAAATAACCGTTTGTCATTCACAATATTTCCTTCTTCCTTTTTCATTTTATTTTCATTTTTATTTGCTTTCCATTGTTTTCTCTGTTTTCACGCATAATGTCGGAAGCAAGCGCGCGCGCACGCACTCACACACACACACACACACACATGTATACATATATTTCAATACAGAAATACAAACCCTCACATATTTGTGATGTGTTTGCGTGTGTTTGTATATATATATATATATATATATATATATACATATGTATGTATGTATGTAAGTATTTATGTTTGTGTGTTTATAAATACATATACATAAGTATTGAAGGTGGTGACCGTAGTAAACGGTGACCCAAATGCTCCCTTTTCATTAGCTACTCCACCATAGTGGAGGGGTAGGCGCGACTATTTTCCCTGGATTGCTCCAATTTATCCTTGATCCATAAATTATAATGCTGAATGTTAAGCAAGGTGACACTAAATACCATTTTTAGAGTCTGATATAACTCGACCTGGTACTGAACACCAATGTCTCGGGCCATATATATATATATATATATATATATATATATATATATATATATATATATATAATTACCGTTTTAGTCAGATATAATTTATTCATGAATAATTTAGCCATGGAATAATTTCAATCAGTAGTATATTAGCCATTATTTTGTCATTAACTCTTTCCATTTATCATGTGACCGCTTTATACTTCTCAGGTAAAATTCAGTTTGTTTTAAGCTCAAAAAGTTTTCCACACATATTTTCAACTGATATGGTTGGGAAAGTTTTTAGTTATTCAGAGCATTTTGTTGAGAACGAAAAAGATGAAAGTCACTTAGTGCAATGTCTTGTGAGAACCTTTCCAACTGAAACAGGAATAAGAGATGAAGGCGCACTTTAATAGGATAATTTCCGGTTGTATTTAAAAAAATTGGAAGTTAGAAATGCGTCTTTCAGAAAGAGAAAATTATTTATGACTCAGCCCAATATATATATATATATATATATATATATATATATATATATATATATATATATATGCATTCATTTATCTCTGTGTGTATGTCTGTCTGTATGTATGTGTCAATATCTATCTATCTATATATATATATATATATATATATAGTATATATATATAGGTGGTGCATACGATAAGTTTCCAGACTTTTTTCGTATGGGCATTTAACATTGTCGTAGACTCTTGAAAATTCAGTATGTTATTGCTATACATCTTATGAGATGCCTGACCAATTATTATGATTTCAGGTTCAAAGGAACAGCTACAGCAGCAATTGGAATACACCCTACTAAAACCTGATTGTAACAGCTGGTGAATTTCAAAAATACAATCTGACACTTTAGAAGAACAATATGCTATAAAATTCTGTTTTAAACTTGGAAAAAACGCCACAGAAACGTATGGAATGCTTCACACTGCTTTTTGGCCATCTTACATGAATCAAGCATCAGTTTTTGAGTGGCATAAGAGATTCAAGGAAGGCAGGGAGTCTGTTAGGGAATATGAGAGGTGTGGGAGGAGTAAGGAAATCAATAGACCAGAGTTGATTGGCCAAAGGGTTAGAGTTAGGGGTAGTTCAGGAAGAGATTCCGTCCGAAGAGGCCAGCACTCTCGAAATCGGGTCAGTGGCATTTCCACCAGGACAATACACCAGTTCACAACTCCATCCTTGTCACAGACTATTTAACCAAGATGGGCATCAAGATTGTTCCCCACCGTCTCTATAGTCCAGACCTTGCTCCCTGTGACTTTGGCTTATTCCCTAAGCTCAGAGGTTGTAGTTATGAGACAATTGAGGAAATGGAAGAGGCTGTGACGATTGTCGTTGACATGCTCACACAAGAGGACTTCCATGGGGTGTTCTAGAAGTTGTTGGAACGCTACAACAAGTACCTTGCAGCTGGAGGAGATTACCCCGAACAGGACTAGAGTTTCATGTGTGTACCATCAATAAAAGTGCCCATACGAAAAAGCCTGGAGACTTAGTGTATGCACCTTGTATATATATATTGGTAATTTATGTGTGGTGTAATGTTTAAAAACCTAGACTAACAAACCTACATGAATGAATTTGAGTCTGTATAGATACCCCAATCATACAGCATTGCACGAGATATAAGCAAAAAAAAGCTTAGTTAATTACTATATATATAACTCTTAAAAAAAGGAAATTTCTCATGATTCATATATATATATATATATATAGTTATTCTTCAATCCAGCAAATCCGGAGAAGGGAATAATTCCGTCAGGACAATTAAATTATTCAAACTTCGAATAGGTTAGGGTTAGGATTAGGGTTATCATGTTGGGTTTTAAGGGAGTTCAGGAAGAGATTCTGTCGGAAGAGGCCAGCACTCTTTAAATCAGGTCAGGGGCATTTCCACCAGGACAATACACCAGTCCACAATTCCATCCTTGTCACAGACTATTTGACCAAGATGGGCATCAAGACAGTTCTTTACCCTCCCTATTGTCCAGACCTTGCTCCCTGTGACTTTTGGTTATTCCCTAAGATCATAGGCTGTCCTTATGAGACAATTGAGGAGATTAAAGAGGCTGTGACGAAGGTTATTGACACGCTTCATGGGGCTTTCCAGAAGTTGTTGAAACGGTACAAAAAGTGCATTACAGCCGGAGGAGATTACGTTGAAGGCGACAAGAGTTTCATGTGTGTACTATCAGTAAAAGTGCCCATACGAAAAAGTCTGGAAACTTATCGTATGCACCTCGTATGTAAGTCTTTGCTACTCGACTAACATTGATACAACCGAGTGTGTGAGTCCATAAGATAATGTCGTTCACGGATTAGTTCTTACTTCTACTCCATTGATGGGAGATCCCGTTGCATAGTGAATAACGTGCTGGACTGTAACCAAGTTCGAACCCCAGTCAAGCTATTGCATTCACTTTCTGAGTAATACGTTTGTCAAAGATATGAAACCCGTTATCATCCAGCTATTGGTTAAAAAGTATCAGTACAGTTCATTTAGAAGGATGATTTTAAAAATCCATGGTGATATTTGCCATTAAACAATGAATACCCCCACCCCTAAAAAAAACCTTCCCCAGAAGTGTCCATTGTATCTTGTTCGTCTTACTTGAACGGTTTATGAGATGGGAGCTGGTTGGTGCAATTTTTTTGTGGGAGGGGTGCTGATTGTGAGTTCATTTTTTGTCATTTTTTTCGTAGTAATTTTTTGATTATTTAGAATATTTCTTTAGTGTTCTTTCTTCGTTCTTGTTCTAAAGTAGCGTCGACTATCGAGCAAAGTCTCATATATATACATATATATATATATATATAAATATATATATATATATATATATATATATATATATGTGTGTGTGTGTGTGTGTGTGTGTGTGTGTGTGTGCGCGCGCTTTTTTTTTAAATCGATAAAAACCTTCTTTTATACCCCAAAACCTTTTTTCCTGGTGGTGACCTGAGGTCAAAACTTGTTATTAATATTAAAAACAAAAAAAACCCCAGCAAAAGTAATATACGTATTTTTCTTATCACTTTACATATATATATATATATATATATATATATATATATATATATATAGCCCATTAATATATGTATACATCTAACATTTATTTATAAAAATTATTTTTTTTAGAAAGGAAAGATTTCAATATTTTATTATTTCCAGTGGTAAATTATTAATTCCAAAAGGATATATTTAGATATCGGATCTCAAATCTTCATGACTACTTTCATGTATTTTTCAAACCCAACTCCTAAAACCAAGCATAACAAAAAGCTTTCTTTTTTCTTTTTTAATCATATGACAGTCCAAATACCCACTGAAACGCTCTCTCACAATTTTAAAATTCAATTTACGCATCGGATATATATTCACTTTTAAACTCAAGGTTGTAAATCTTCAAAACAGGTGTTTGCTCCTGGGACAAAATCCATTGTCACACTGCATCACATGAGCACGCATGTACTCGCATACGTATTCCTCTCTCTCTCTCTCTCTCTCTCTCTTTTACTCTTGCTCCCTCGCTCTCTCTTTCTTTGTAATATATATATATATATATATATATATATTATTTCATATCATTATGCTCTACACGTGTATCTGGCTTTATGGCCTTCTCCAGGAAACTAATAATGGTTAGGTCAGTTTTTTTTCTGGCTTTTATAGAGAAGATTGATTTAGTAGGGTTGTGATTCTTTTTAATTTCAGGATTTGCGCATGTGAATGGCATGTTGGGGTTAATTGTCCGTAAAAACCTTTGGTTTTGCAGACTCTTTGTACATATTTACAAGAATGGACTCCATGAGTGTTTATGTGTAAGCGTATGCACGTTTGTATACAAGTACATTTGCACATTTATACACACCTATACACACATGTTTTAATTGTTATTGTTTTTCCTTTTTCTCTATTTTTTCCCAGAGTTGAATGTAAGATAGTCCGTGTATATTATATTTTTACGTTTATAAGTTTTGCATGGAGGTTGGTTTCGTTTGCCTCTGTGTGTCTGTCTGTGTGTGTGTGTGTGTGTGTGTGTGTGTGTGTGTGTGTGTGTGTGTGTGTGTGTGTGTGTTAGTGAAGTTGGTGTAGTAGCTATCGAAAAGGGAGCCTTCGGGTTACCCTCGACTATGGTCGCCAACAACTGTAGTAATGCCTAGTTGTCAGTTTAGTATTTTTGCAGTATTTTAGATATTCCATTACTGCATCCCTAATAATGTTTTGAAACAGTTTTGTTTTATCATAATTCAATGTTACTTTTGTGTAAAGAAACCCAATTGTATAGAGCCTAAGTCAATCCTCCGTATACTCTTTTTACTGTAGCAACATTCAATTATATAGACTACGTTAGATTTTTTTCCACCTTAGATTTTCATTTATTATAAATATTGTTTTTGGGTTTTTGAAGATGTATCAGTTTTCTTTTTATGATTATATAATATATCTACATCTTTTATGTCTGCATTTTGAGACTCGGTGCGTTGTGTATCCCATAAATTTAGATGAAGTTAGAATGTGTTTTAAGTTTTTTGGATGTAGTTTGCTAACGTCTCAAAATAAAAGAACAGAACTATTCACAGAAATAGCAAAGAAACTAGGACAATTTAAAAACAATGATGGAATCAAAAATATACAAGACACAACGAAAATCATTAAAAGCAAATTAAAACCATTTTTAGTCTCTGAAAATAGACGATCAAGTCTGAAACACGTGTGGCACAAAATTATTTGAAATAAAAGCTAAAGTACCACATTTAAATACATTGTTGGAATTATTCATTTTAATTATATATATATATATGTATATATAGGCGTTTTTTAAGGTCTGTGACTATTTCGCAAAGGGTGAAGGATTCTATATAGCACGTCATAGTTATCACAATTACCTGCCAGATTTAGTTAATTGCCAAAATGACGCACAGTGAGAACGCACAATATAGGACATTATTTTCAGTTGACAATCAATTGAACATTCTTTTTTCAAATTTGAAATCGTTTTTGAGCAGTGACCATGATTCTCATTATCTAATGAAATACCAAAAATAAAAACAAAAAATAACACTATCACTTAGAAGTCCGTAATTCTATTACGAAAATCAGATTTATACACACTTCGTTGATAATAGCCAAAGGCCAAAACCAATCAGAAAATAATCAAATCAAATAACCAGCAGTTATCCAGCCACTTAAACACACACACACACACACACACACACACACATATATATATATATATATATATATATATATGTATATATGTTACGAATATGAACAAAATTAAGTATCATTGTTTTAATTTTCCTGCTAGATTCAATAAATGTTATTTGACTCAACAAATGATATTTACATCATCACCAAACTTAATATCCCTTGCTTTGGGTAAATATCATGAATACCGTCTTTCTACAAGGATGGCTTTACAATTAAGTAACCCACGTGAGTATAAAGGCCATTAAATAAGGAAAGCAAATCAAAAGTAATGCAAATTTAGTTTACGTTAATTCTTACCCAATTCTGAACCTAAACCTAACTCCCAATCCTCCTTCAGGAGTAAGACGTAACACAAAGTTATCTAATATACAGCTGGTTTGAATTCTGAGTTTTCCATCTCTCTTTCTAGTTTCAATACAAATTTAAAATGTCCCGAGTACACTAATAATTTGCGACACCTTGAGAACATCAATTCATGCGTTTCGCAATTAGCTACGTTCAGGATTTTAACTCATGCAATAGAAATCGACTCTCGTCGAGTCAGTGAACTCTCTTTCAAGAGTGAATGCTTCAATAAATTCTTTCATTCCACAATGGTAAGTGTTCCTGAATATGTCGTGGAGTGAATAGTCGTCTCCATATTGGACGTTATGAAACACTACCCATGCCTTTACACTTCTTTTAAAAGCACTGGCGTTGATATATCAGCGTTCTGAATTTAAGTTGGATAGGGGTTTTTTTTCTCAAAAAAAGACTTTGTTACGTTTTTTACGAACGGAGGGAAACATGTAATGAAAACTGAAAAGAGATGGATTCGTGATGTTCAAGAAAACAATCACGTTTGTTGATCCACAGGCAAAGACACGCGTCTATTGACGAGGAAAAGAAGTTGCTTTAACTTTTTGTATAAACATCAACTCCACGTCTATGTGTCAAGGTGAATTAAACTTTGTCTTATTCTCTCACGTGAATCCATTGGTCTTATCCCTACAATCCCGCAATGCACTGTCCATAGGAGGCAAGTCTCTTTCTATCCTTCTGGGGGAATAACTTTGATATTTTTTCGTCAGGTCTGTTCCCTGAAAGAGTCAAAACAAACCTGCGCTGTTTTTCTAGTTCTACTGGTCCTCGGCTCTTTCGTTTGAGTGCCCATTTTCGTGGCATTTTATAACAGGCCATTGATTGCTGCACGGCTTACCTTGGACTGGGAATCTAATGTGTTTTGGGGGGAGTTTAATCTAACCAGAGCGTGTGCAGATGGCAGTTCGAGATCGATTTCTGTTGTGAATTTAAAGGGCTTTAGATTTAGCAAAAGGTTGAAAAGCTTTAGGTTTAAGAAAGTTTAGAAAGGAATTTTCTATACAATCAAATTATCTTTTAGATAATTTGGGGTATAAATACGAAGGCCACTGAGGTAAAAAAAAATCTATGATAATTCCTCTTTTAGTGTTGGTGTTCTTGTGTATATAAAAATGTATGTGGTCATTTTACTGGGAGGTTTATGGTAAACTCTGATTTCTAATTTGTTGTTATTCCTTATAAGACATACAAAAAGGTAAAAGTTATTTGATTCAAGTTCATGTGTAAACTTTATATAAGGTTCTACATTATTTAATCGGTCGGTAATCCTGTTTAAATAAAGATATGGAAATATAAATAAAATGCTGTCTATGTAACTGAAGTTACTTGCATTGCTGGGTATTGTATATTTAAAAAGACCAAATTAAAGGAATTCTAGATAAATGCATGCAAGAACACCGCTAAACGGAGAACCCACTTGTAAACCAAATTTCTGTTTATAAAACGTGTCGTATGGGAAATTACCATGTACTTTAGGAACATATTTTAAATATTATAGAGCCAGGTAGAGGTAATATAGTGTTTGTTGTCCGAGGGGTATTTTCTAAACGTTCGATGCACCTATCAACAGGTATGTTAGTGCAGAGGGATTTGATATCTTGACTAGGTAAGGATTTGTTTTTTCTTATGAATGCTAATTAATTTATTAAGGTGTGAGTCTCAATTATTGACGTGTGTATCGCTGATAGAATCCAACAGCGGTGATAACGTTTAGGTAAAAGTTTAGAGATTTTATCATATTTACCAACACCTCCGCTCGGACAGGATATGACACAAGGTCAATTTTTAAGCGGAGTTTAACAGGTTTGAATTCAGAGTTTTCCTTCTCCTAGACTAGTTGCCTCACCAAGAGATTTTATAGAGGGCAGATCCTATACCAGAGATGATAAGTCTTAAGGGAATATTCGGTTCATGGATTTTGGGAAGACAGTAAATTTTAGGGATGATGTGGGGGGAATAATTAATTAATGAAGACTAATATTTGTTCCCTTTTGAAATTAATTTCTTGTAAAAATAGTAAAAGTCATTCATGCCCGTGGTGTAATGGTTATCGTCGTATGAAATGGACACAGTGACATGAGTTCAAGTCCTGAACGAGACTGATTGCATTTCACATAGCACTAATACTCTTGGGAAAGGTATGAATCAAATAATTCTCCATCCAGGTATGGGTAAATAGTAGGACAGACTAGGTTCTTCAGCCTTGGAGAGGCAACTAGTCTAGGAGAAGGAAAACTCTGAATTCAAACCTGTTAAACTCTGCTTAAAAATTGACCTTGTGTCATATCCTGCCCGAGCGGAGGGGTTGGTAAATATGATATGATAAAAGTCATTCATATTTTTAAAATTGTTTCCGGGGAGATTTGTTCATAAGTGATGACATCAAGTAAATCTATTTATTTATGGTTATAGACAGAAGAATCCATAGTAACAACACCACAACCTTTTTCAGAAGGTGATATAATAATATTGTGATTAGAATAGATATTTTAAGGCTGCTATTGAATGTTCGCCAATGGTCCAGGAGATCTGGTTTCAATTCCAGGTCGAGTCATACCAAAGACTCAAAAATAGTACTTACTGCTGCCTTGTTTAATATTCAGCATTATAAGGTACTGATCAAGGGTAAAGTGGAGCAATCCCCTACACCTCGGTGTTGTAAGTATTGAAAAGGGAGCCTTAGAGTCACTCTCGACTAAGGTCTCCAACTTATGAATCTTCTCGGTAAGATCTGTTCATATGTTTTCAGTGAGTGGAAGCTGCAATAATGCCTTGTACAAAACCTTTGTACGATTGATTTTTATTGATTTAAATTAATTTAATAATTTACTTTTGATATATCTGTTTATTCTCTTTCCTTTTTCTTCCCTTTTTTCTTCTTTTCTGTCCCTCTATTCTTTTTCTTTCTCCTCCTTCTCCTCTATATCTTTCTTGGTTTTGTTTCTTTTCTTTTCGTTTCTCTCTTTCTTCTTGTTGTTTATTTCTTTTCCTCTTTCTCTCTTTCTAATTCGTTACATCTCTTGATGGTTCCGTTTGATTTACATCTTTGCCTTTCACAATCACATGATACTTCTTGAAATATGAACACTGACTTAATGATTGAACGGTTGTATGTTCTTTCTTTGTATAAAAAAATTTCCTACGTGTTATTCTATTAATTTTTTAAATTTCATTAAACATCCATCGTTGATCTATCAACACTCGGTATCATCATTTTTAATGTGCTGATGATGGTTTATTAAAACCGAAACGTTATAGCTTCGACTTTCTTTCACAATAAATTCGTAACTGGATTTGCTTGTTTTTCAATTTTTCTCTATAATGTCGGATTCTTTTCCATTATTTACATCAATATATATATATATATATATATATATATATACATTATTTACTTCCATACATATATATATATATATATATGTGGATGTGAATGAATGAAACAATATATGTATATATATATATATATATATATATATATATATATATATATATATTGGTTCTAAAACCTGATCTATTGAAGTTATAATCGTCGGAGATTTGCGACAGATTTTGAACAATGCATGCTAATTATAAATTCTGTGGATATATAATAATTGGATTTGAAGTGTTTCTTAGCTGCAAAACTAAACCTGTGACACATGTGTCTCATTAAACACGAACACACACACACACACACACACACACTCCACTACACACACCAACCTACACACAGTCACTCAGCCATCCACCCAATCCACACACATATATATGTATATGCATATGTGTGTGGATGAATGTTTTGAGTGAGAATTTTATGGAGTCGATTTAACCATTGTATTTACAACAATTTCGTAATTATGTAGACATACCTCTATCCACACACATCCAGATTCCCCATATATATATATATATATATATATATATATAAAGCAATCGATAGCCTCCAATCCCCGAGAAAATAGTGAAAATACACAATTAACTCAAGGCACTATATATATATATATATATAATATATATATATATATATATATATAGTGGCTGAGTCATAAATAAGTTATGTTATTTAAAGCAAGTTGAAACTACGCATTTAAAATTTCCAATATTTTAAATACAACTAGATATGATCTGAAATAAAGACTGCCTTCAGAAGACATTTGTATTTTTTGTAAAGAAAACAAGCAACGAATGAAATAATCTATCATCTTACGCCTCCAAAATGGAGGTGCTGAAAATTCAAATTCGATATGCCATATTGTGGGCGTTTGAGTATGACAAAAATGCAACTGAAACAACGAAGAACATTTCCTGTGTTCATAGCCAAGGTACCATTATTCACCATTAAGTCCAAGACTTGTTTCAAGGTTTCGTTTTGGGAATACGTCATTGAGAAAGGAACCAAGATCAGGATGCTTATCAGATGTCTATCAAGACGCTTTAAAAGAATTGGTGGAATGCAATCTCCCTAAAAGTATTCGAGGATTTGCTATTCATCACCTGAGATCCGTAAGGATTTTCATCTGCATCCTTCTTTAGAAAATGCTCTAAATGACAAAAAGAAATTTCTCAAGAAAATCAATGAAAACTTCTTGAACTCAAAACCAAGAGAATTTTACTAAGGAGAATTTAACAAGCAACCTTATAAATTGCATAAATTGATTCAAAATAATGGCGAATATATTATTGATTGAAATTAAGTCATTATTCAATAATTCATGAATAATACTGAAATTATTCATAACACAACTCAACTCGAAATATATATATATATATATATATATAGATGTATAAACCAAAACATTATGACCTGTAAAATGTAACCAGGCTGATAGCCAAGGCTGGGTACCATCAAGGGAATTAAGTTTCATATGAGATTTGGCCGGCGGAGGTGGATTAATTTCATTGACAAAAAGAGAAATTTGAGGAGGGTGTTCTGAGAAGGAGAAAATGAAAGGGAAATAAAAGTGAGAGATAGAGATATGTATGTCGGAGGGTTGGATGCAGAGCGTACCCCATGTCAACAAAGACTTTGACTATATTGGAATATCTAAATTAAAAAGGAAAAAGAAAAATCGTCTAAAAGTATGGAAGTATTGTGGGAAAAGATTGTTCTAGTTTTTGCTAAAAAATATTATCCATTTTATATTTCAATATTATATTCATTAAAAATAATGTCAACTACGTAGGTTGAAATCTGGAAGAACACAGTTTATTGTTTAATGTATTTTTGGTAATATACTCCTATTATTTTTCATCATACAGACACACAGACACACCAGTCTCACCGTGGATGACAGTACATACGCTCCATCCACGGGAGTTGAGCACGTTAGCGACGGAATTTACGGCTGCCACTCGCATAATGCAAAGCTCTTCGAAGGAATTGAGCACTCTGGTATCCGGTAAGGTATAAATGTAAACAAACGAAAGCTACTACTTAATGCTTAATAATTTCCGAGCTGACGTTGGTTGAGCGGTATTATACTAAATCTAACGTAAAGTGGGGCGGGTTTCGATCCCAACTTCAAGCGTCCTACGTGTCTATCCACATTGAAGAATTGTGATATATTAAAACAGTCTGTTTATGGATGACAATATATATATATTTATTTCAGTATTTCTTGAGAATATTCTAAATCCGTTGATAGCGATAGTTTTTTTTTTTAATTCATCAGCAACTCAGTTTTATCCAACTCTGTGTTTGCATAATTTTGTTATGTTATAAAAGCCAAAAAACTCTCAAAACTCATTAAAAAAAAACCCTCTCTACACATGCAAACAAACTCTGATGATGGCCTATGAAGAGTCCGAAAGCGTTCGGGACAATCTTGATAAATTCATCCACCTATTCCAAGCTGGAACCAAATAACTTGTCAGAAAACTCAAAAGAATCTTAATTAGATTATAAAGACAAAATGTGTCTTTACTATTTCATCAAACATGCTAAATGAACGACTGCTGCCTAACTAACTGTATACATATATATATGTGGATGACAATTTATATATGACGCAAATTTTGTATGAGATAATAACTGTCATCCTGGTTATATTTTCACAGGTCATGTTATTTTGGGGATATATATACATATATAGATAGATAGATAGATATCTTGATATCTTTAAGAAAAAAACAAAAAAACGGTCACATTAGGGTTATAAATCTATTTACATCCTGTTATGGGTTTTTTGATATATTAACCGGACTTCTTCAGATCTTATGAATAAAATATAATGTCAGTTACATTGAGGTCTTTAGCAGGAAAATTTAAATATTCACTGTTGAATGTTTTTTTGGAATTACTCTCAACTCCGTTTTAACTGGACCGAATAATACTTATATATATATATATATATATATATATATATATATATATATATATATATATATATATATATGGAAGAAAATAATGAATAGTAATCCGATAATTTGTGAAGAAAAATTGACAAGATATCAAAATAGAAATTAGGGATTTTCTTGTTGTACAACTTTTCCAAATTTTTATATATTTTATTTATTTATATATATTTATATATTTTTACACTTTTTATACATCCATCTACACTTAACATCACAAATAAAACCCCTCACAGACCTGATGATGGTTCAGCAGAACCGAAACGCTTCTCTATAAATCCCTACTTTCTATTTGGATTACTTGTTGTAAATTTTTCCTCACACACACACACACACACACACATATATATATATATATATACATATATATATATATATATATACATATATATATATATATATATATATATCGAGTTGAATTTCAGTTTCATTGAAATATAATTATTTCATGAATAATTCAACATTCAGTTAATTTCAAATCAATATCATCAGTTGTTGAACTTTATAAAAAACTCTTTTTCATTCCGATGAAGTTCTGTTTTCGATAAAGAACGAAATGTCATTGAATCAGTTGTCAGTGTTGGTTTATCATCTTTTCAACTTATTTTCTTCATCTTGTCAGATTTACTAAAATCTACTTTCTTTCTTTCCCTCTCTCTCTCTCTCTCTCTCTCTCTCTCTATATATATATATATATATATATATATATATATATATATATATATATATGTATATATATATATGTGTGTGTGTGTGTGTGTGTGTGCTATTGCTTAGAATGTTCAAGCTACTGACCTCATATTTATTGTTATACTCACAACAGTTCGGTCGATATGCCCTTCGGTCTTCTTCATCTGTTTTATGTTGAATTCAGGAGCCCACATCTGCTTGTAGAATGAAGTTAAAATAATTGACAAGGAAGAATACTAGCGGATAAGATGTCTTAAAGAAATAGTGGATATGTTGGGCCACAGTGACCTGTTCAGTAGACTAAATATAAAGATGAATACGATGGGAACCATAAATCAAAAGGACTCGATAAAAAAATCGATATGAACTCGAGCAGAAAGAATGTGGTATGATAGCGGAGAGGAATATCTCATGCGTTGATAGGTTTATAAGTCACCGTGTCCATTTCTTACAGTGATAACATTACACCATATATGTATATATATAGTTTTATATATAGACCTGGTCAACTTCAAAGAAAGATTAGATGTAATATTTGAGCGACGCTGATGAAGACCAAATTGCCCAAACTAAATGCTTAGTTTAGATAACGTTATTTTCAAATCACTGCTACTTTTAAGAGTGGTCAAGTTTAGTTGACTGTAGAGTATCTATTGATTGATGTTGCAGGTAAGTAAGTAATCTCCAACAAAGTATTGAGTTTTCTAGATTATCAATGAAGATAAACCTGAAGGCTGCCCGTCAAGTAAAATCCAATAGCATACTATTGAGATTACAGATAATGTTATTCAAGATGAAGAGAATTATTCTTTAAAGCAAACTGACTCATCGATACTCGTTGCGTATGTGACTGTGCAGTATGTTTGATTTGGTTTGGTTTCTTGTGTTTTATGGTATATCAACCTTTGTCGGTTATTTATTGCCAAATCCATTTTTATACAAATAATCAGTTCTATTTTAAACAATTCTGTTTAACATAAGTACGCAGTTTAATTGTCAAAAGCATTTCTATTTCAAGCTATTCAGTTTAGTCAAACAGTTCTAATTCAACCAATTCAGTTTAGTATACGTATAGATTTTGTTCACCCACAGTTAAATATCAAAACAGATCTATTTTAAACAATTCAGTTTAGTGTAAGTACAGTATCAATGTCAAAAATAGTTCCATTTCAAACAATTTAGTTTCGTATTAAGTAAGCACTTTAGTTCTATTTGACCCACAGATAAAGCCCTATCGGATGCTACCACTCCAGGCTAGAGCTGACCTTGGAGTAATGGCAATAAAGTGGTGCACCGCATCCCCCAAACTTCAAGCATTACTGAAACCGCACCATCAGATTGTTTAGTGTCATTATCAGGACACTCATTTGAGGGGGTCTTATTCCTCTGCAGAGGTGCAATCGGTATATTCTACAGCCCCCGCCGACTGGTCAATATAACCACTGTCAATCGTTGAAAATCTTCAATGCTCGGGCTGAAATCTGATCTATCGGATGGGTTGGTGTATTTGCTTTGTTTTGAATACGGTGCATGTTAGGACACGTGTGAATCGTTATGTATTAACTGATCGATTTTAACGGTATGTCAACCCCCCCGGGATATTTCTTGCTTAGAACGATCACGTTCATTGTATATTTACTCTTTTTGTTTAGTTGTTAAAGATGGTTGGTTTCTTTGTTAAATGGCATATCAATTTTCGTGGGTTATTTAATGCCAAAACCACCGTTGTAGGTTAGAGAGCTTATTCGTTTCCTTAGGGCATTAATCCGAAAATAAAAATAATAGTTCGACTGGAGTGTAATATATTGACCTTCGGCCCAGCCATCAATCAAGAAACAGGTGCATCCGGTCGAAGATATCAGAATATCACCTTGACCTGTGGACGGGTTGAATTCGGTGCAGATGCGACGCCCACAAGAAGCAGGTAGATGTCAAACAATTATATAACCAGGTGTTACAGACGGTTTGAGTCAGTTGGAGTTCGAGGCAGGGAGAGTTCAGTTCGAATTGCAATCACAGTTCGATTTCCCGTCGCAGCTGGGGACAAGATACCGTAGTGAGGCCAGCACCCCGGTTGAGCAGCCCAGCAGAATGTGGAAGAAGTGCTGCTATAATACAGAGGGACTTGGGGTCAATATGTTGCAGTCTGTTCCCGTCTCCAACTCACCTCTCACACACAACCAACATCAACCCTTTCACAACCCTTTCGAGAATAAAGTGTGAGAGGTATATTTTTCTAAAGAAGTGTGTTCGTTCATCATTTTTGTTGATTATGTTTCCGCATGTATATGTATAGTCGTATCATGGATATACAACAGGAGTTCAAACTCACCAATTACAATATCGCAACAAAGCACGTTATTCAATACGCCACAGAGACGTTCCCATAATTCTAAAGATTTTTTGCACTGTTGTATAACATTATTATATAACAAGTATTACTACTTCTTGAACACAGTTAAATGGTTCCAAGTATTTTAACACCAATAGTTCTATCTAGTATCAACCTTTTGGTTGCACTCACATAAGTATTGCTATGTATCAATAACAATTCAATTAAACATCAGTCATTTGTTTATATATAGTTAAATGCTCAAACAGTTCAGTTTCTAACAATTCAATTTATTATAAGTCATTTTTTGCACACAGTTTAAATGTCAAACAGTTCTAATTGACCCATTGATAGAACCCTCTCAGGAGCTTCCCCTCTGTGTTAGAGGGAACCACAAAACTCTTGCAGTGAAGGAGTACTCTATATTCGCCAAATTCTGGCATTACCGGAACCTCACCATCTCATTGTTTAATATCATATCCAAGACATTCATTGGGGGGGTCTTGCTCTTCTGTAGAGATGCAATTGATGTATTCTATGTCCCCGGCCCTCTGGGCCTCAAGAAACTCATTGTTGGAGTCTTGCCCTTCTGCAGTCGGTCCATTCTATAGCTCCGGCCGACTGGGCTGTTATTAAGAATGTCGGTCCATAAAGGATAGAAAAGAAACAACTTGTACTGGTAATATCAATCTTATATTGTAAAAAACTTTTGACTTCACCTATAGCGTTGGCTCAAAATACATTACAATGTATAGTAAGTAGAAAAACAATCATATGACCAAAGAAAAATAAAGTGTATAACATTGTAATAAAGACACAGAATATAATCAGTACTGAATAACAATCGTGGTGTAATGATTAAAACGATGGACTGCGGAATCGTAGTACGCGAGTTCGTTCTCCAGTGTCGCTATTATATTTACTTTCGGGCAAATACCCTTGGAAAAGGTATGAACACCGTTATCCTCCCAGCTGTGGGTTAAATCGTACCAGAACTGTTCTTTTAGGAGAATATCTTTGGCACTAAATAGCCTCAAAAGGTTGATATGCCATTAAACAAAGTAAGAAACCATTACGTTTATATGATTTCTTTCTTTTAGGATGATTTAATACCAGAGCCACTCCTTTAGAAAAAAAAACAGCAGTGGTGACATTTTACCCATAGCCGCAGGAATTAGGTCATTCATACCATTCTCGATGTTATTAGTTCGGAAGTAAACGTCGTAGTGCCACTGGAGTTCGAACCGGCTTACAATGACGTCACAGTCCAGCACGTTAGCCACTACATGCCGATGACTCCACAAATGTTTTTACGAAATTAAACAACTCAAATAAGTAAAGTGAAAAAAAGGTGGAGGGTGACTAAATTTAAGCTGAAAACCCTAATGAAGGGATAAATTTATTAACTAAAATTTGGACTCCAGTTTTTACTTTTTTAAGAATTCGATGTGTTTAACAAGTGGTTCTTTTTATATAAAGAATATAGAATCTAAAGCTTTTTCTCCCGTCACGAATTGCATGGGATCCACCATCAGAATAATCTTTGAAAAGTTTAACTGTGAATCCTTTTATATTCTATATCTTTAATTAGCCGATAATTTTTAAAAAAGTAAGTTATGTAATAATGCCTTCAATAAAAAAGACAATCTGGTTTAAAACTATTTTGTGTCTTGAGGAAGTAGTCTTTTATTCTATATCATAATCGATAGAAACATTCTAAACTACGTTATCAGCGAAGTACGGAACCTTTTAGCGACAATTCTCGCTGATACTACAGTTATATTCAGAATTGTAATTATTATTAGTTGTGTTATAGATTTTAGCTGAAATTAATATAAGCGTATTTTTGTTCAAGAACCACTCACGTTAAAGTTATTCGTAGAAAATGTTTTCATCAAAGGATTAGATTTGTGGAACTGTTTATCAACTAATCTAATGACGGTAGAAGCTTAGTTTTGAGACTAATATTTTAGACGAGGGGACTAAATTAAATGACATATCTTAGTGGGGGACAGAGTTTTGTTTTTTGTACTATTTGTTAAATGTTGCATCAATCAAGAATACTTGTGAGCATATAGATCTACAGGTATTAATATGTTTAAAAAAAGTTTTGTAAATATAATTAACGAATAGTCTACTTGAAATTGGTTTGTTTATATAAGCCAAAAGATGTCTAGAATTAATCTTTATATTGACGGGTATATTTTCAGGCTTTCTAAACGCTTTATATATGCCACTAGGAAAGCTACATTTTGTGTAAAGAAAGTAGACATTTTTTTTACTCAAGAAACACCCACCATTTTCATACTTCCCTGGCCCTTGCTGGGCCGTCTGGCATTTGTGTCGGATGGGGTATCGAAATCAATGGCAGATTCGAGGCCGAAAGGCCCCCAGCCTCGGTTGGTGAGATGCAACCTTTGTCCCTTATGTATAGCACTAGACCTTGCTGTCTGGTTCAAGCTATAACCCGGCATACCTCATTAGACCTACATTGCACTTAGTGGGTCGATGAGCAGCACAGACCAGCAGGGTTTGAGCTTCTGCTCGTGCCCGACCTTCCCCTCACCTAAATCCTCACTATAATCATTGACCTTGTGTCAGATCCTGTCAGGTGGGAGGCAGCGACAAATATCCATTAGTCCTCCCACCCAGTTAGTTCGTATGTGGCGCTACTCATGTAGTGTGCCATGGGTTTTAATAGTTTGGCGATACCCATCCATCCTTAATTCTTATTTAAATGAAGATTTTTCCTTCTCCGAGACTAGTTTCTATACCAAGGTTAAAGAACCCCTACTACTTACCCATAGCTGGAGAGAGACATCATTTAGATTCATACATTTACTAAAAGTAATCCGAACAGCTTCGGTCAAGATTCGAACTCGAGTAGCGGAGTCCATATCCTACAATAATAACCACTACGCCATGAGATCCACCAACTTTAAATTAAAAGACTTACAAATCGTAAACTGTCCTCCCTGGCTATGTCAACCTGTTAATAACTATCATTCAAGATAAAAAAAAACAAAAAAACAATCCATCAGGTTTAAACCAAGATCGTGATTACTGAATAAATTAGCTAAACCTCAAGGCAAAAAGGCAAAAAATTGTTTCACAGATTTCAACGCCATCGAATACCCTGACAGCAATGTTTAAAGTTCTTATCCTTTTTAAGTCCATAATTGGATATTATGGATCAAAATAGACTTCTGGCAATGTATTACTACTGAAACCTCTTCATCCAATAAATGAGTAACTACCTGATTAAAATGATAACACCATAATGCGGCCTTTCTGCAAGAAAAGCATAAGACTCATTTATATCAGATTTTATAAACACGCAACCTTGTTTATTGCGAATATTGTTAAAGCAACTGATTTCACTTTGAGCATCCTTCCATTGTTTAAGAGTAGAAATATCTCCAATCACATTTATTTACTTAATTCTATCCGAACAGTTTATTTTGTCCAACGTTCTTAAACGATTATTTTTCACATATCGTTTTCATTTCGTATTCATTATATAAATATATATATATATACTCATATGTATATTTGTATGGGTGTGTGTGTGTATATATATATATATATATATATATACGTTTGTATATGTATCATCATCCTCATCATGTCGTGCCGCTAGCACGGATATCCCTGACCCTCTCTCGCCACTTCTCCCTACCATTCATCGCAACTGGCAGGTCTTCCGGGCTACATCCCGTATCCTCACATAGCTGCTGTATGTATGTTCGAGCTGGTCGTCCTACTTTTGCTCGGCCATATGTGAGGGTCCATAGGAGTACATCACTTATGAGCTCGTCCCTGCTTCTCCAGCAGTGTCTTGCATGTCTGGTTCGTCTAGCTTGGATAGTTTTCGTGATGGGAGGCAGGTGGCCGTATAGTTGGTGCCTTGTGGGGTGTTGCCGCCAGGTCTTGTTCAATATTGCTCGCAACATTCTTGTGTAATTGCCGTCTAGCTTCTTCTCCAGCCGTTTAGTTGGCGTCCAAGTAGTGCATCCATATAGCAGTATTGATACGACCGCTGCCTGTAAGAAACTGCGTTTTATTTTATCGGTCAGATACGTGGGTATATGTATATATATATTGTGATGCTTATTGAACGTGACCTAAGCAGTTCAAGTCGAAATAGGTAGTATCGTTGGAGTAGGTGCGCTGACACGTTGTGCATTGCTCCACTCTGTGTGTGATTTGAAAGCTGTTCAGATATACGTCTAATAAAGTCTAATGTTTACCACTACGCTACGGTGACACTCTATGAAACTTAAAGTATGCAATATGCTCAGGAAAGCTGATAAGTCGATGCTTTTTTTTTTTCTTTTTTTTTTTCTTTATTTGATTTATCTTCATTTTTGCTTTCTTGCTTTATATTAACTGTTAATTGATTTCAACCGTAAAAGTTTTCTTACTTGATTATGAGATAAACAAGTTAAAATTTATTTCAGTACACCGGATCCAGAAGACTCGTTTGATCTAGCGATAATAATCGTTTGAAAAAGAGTCAGTAATTCGAGATAAAATCATGAATCCGTTTAACACCTTTTCAATGATGTTAAGAAGATGCTGAATGTAACCTCGGCAAAAAAGGCCAAACCACCCTGAAGGGGTATCTTGGGTATGAAATTAAACTGAATCTGATCGTAAGGTTCCAGTTTTGGAGAACCGAGAAGTTTCGGGTATATCTTCATAGTAATTACTCCCAGATCCACTCAGACTCGTGGCTTGTTTTGGTTTGGTTTTATGGCATATCCATGCCATGAATGCCAATTTAATGCTAAATCCATTTTATATATGTAAACAGTTCTATTTCAAACAATTCAGTTTAGTATAAGTAAACAGTTTAGTTCTATTTGACCCATAGATAGGATCATATCAGATGCTACCACTCCAGGCTTGAGGGTCCAAAAAGGTTTCAATGAAGATTGTTCGTATTTGACGGGAATATTGTTGACATATAAATGGAAATTATTTCTCTTAAGAATTGTTACTTGAAACCATTGAAGTTGACTAAGGTTTACTTTAGTTACATGTAATTGTGTGTAAAATGACTTTTATCTAACAGAAATAATTACTCGAAACCAGATGATTATCAGCAGAGTAGGGTGGGACTGTAGAATACACCGACAGCTTCTCTGCAGTAATACAGGAGCTTTGGGGAATGCGTGGTCCCCCTTCAGTGCCATCGCTTCCAGGTCCAAACTGACCCGAAGTGGTAGCACCTGAAAAGGGTCCTATATGGGTTAAATAGAACTAAACCTTGGTTTGAGTTTATTGTTTTTGGCATTTAAACTGCGTACTTATGTTAAACTGAATTGTTTAAAATATAACTATTTTGACATAAAAACTGCGTACTTATGCTAAGATTAATTGCTCAAAATAGAACTCTTTTGAAATCAAAACTGTGTATTTATCCTAAACTGATTTATCTGTTTTGACATTAACTCTGTGTATTGCCCAGTCGGCTGGGGCTGTAGAATACACCGACTGCACATTTGCAGAGGGGTAAGACCATACAACGAGTGTCCTGGATATGACACTAAACAATCTGATAGTGAGGTTCCAGTGATGCTAGGGCTTTGGGGAATGCTGAGCACCACTTCATTGCCATTGCTCCCAGGTCCTCCCTGGCCTGGAATGCTAACACCTGATAGGGCTCTATCTATGGGTCAAATAGAACTAACTGCATACTAAACTGAATTGTTTGAAATAGAACTGTTTGACTAAACTAAGTAGCTTGAAATAGAAATGTTTGTGGCAATAAATCTGTGCTTACATTAAAACTGCGTGCTTATTCTAAACTGAATTGCTTGAAATTGAACTGTTTTTGACATTGAAACTTTACTTACGCAAAACTGATTCGCTTGATGTAGAAGTGTTTTGACATTTAACTGCTTGTAAACAAAATCTGTACTTATACTAAACTGAATTACTTGAATTAGAACTATTTGAATAAAGTGAATAGCTTGAAATAGAAATGTTTTTGACAATTAAACTGTGTACTCATGCTACACTGAATTGTTTGAAATAGAACTGATTATTTACATAAAAATGGATTTGGCCTTAAATTATCTGCAAAAACCCAACCAACCAACCAACAGGAAAAGAGTAAATGACTATTTTTCATAATATGTGAGTCTTTTATGGGCCGAACCTTTATAAATGTATAATGGGCGTGATTTCAAAACTTCTAGGCATAAAATAAACTTAGAAAAATTTATATGCTATTAAAATCCATGAACCACCCCGCTAATATGAATAATATGCATTCAGTTGTATGGTATCAAGTATTCCTGTCTAATTCAAATAATTATTTAGTTTCAATTAATTTTATCTTTTTAGTAATAGCTATTTTTTCTCCTTAGTTATATGGTTAGGTTTTATTTATTTGTTGAATGGCATACCAACCTTTGTGAGTAGAACTTATTAGATTCCAAAACCGTCCTTGTCATTGTGTGAAAATGAGGTTGATATCTTTCCAAATGGAATTTGTCCAAAAGTGAATGTAATGGAGCGACTGGAGTTCGAACTCGCTTATTTCGCGGCCGTAGTCCAGCACTTTTAGTCGTTTCTCCACGAGGATTACCACAGATTTATATTATTTTCTTAGTAAACAATTTATGGCTTCAAATAACTCTTATTAATAGGAATAATTTAGCAATATCATATCCAAAATTCTTATCTTATACGAATAATTTGGACCCGAATAAATTGTTTCACGTATTCCAGGCTAATACTCATAAATATCTGGTTTTATTTGATTTGGCTTCATGGCATAAACACTATTATATAGTATGTCATGTAATGCCAAATTCGGTTTATATATATATATATATATATATATATATATATATATATATATATATATATATATATATATTTTACACCCCGAATCTGGCAATCCAAATTGTATAATTTATACCCCTGTTTTTACCAAATTTCCGGTATATAAAACTTGAAAATCGCCGGACAAAAAGGCCCTCGTTCATTTTCTTATTTTATTTGAGTTTCCATTCTTTCATTACAAATGATATCTTTGCTAATCAGTTTATATAAATTTTCCTGTACCAGAAATTTAATGATATATATATATATATATATATATATATATATATATATATATATATATATATATATATATATGTATGTATGTATGTGTGTGTGTGTGTGTGTCTGTGTGTGATTTATAAACATATGTGAACAAATTTAAAGAGTTCCAAATATTTCTGTGTATCACAAACAATTCAATTAAACATCGGTCATTTGTTTACACACAGTTAAATGATCATATATTTCTATTTCAAACAATTAAATTTAGCATAAGGTTGTAAGTATTGTTGTGCATCAGAAACAATTCAATTATACATAAATCATTGATTTACACACAGTTAAATGATCAAGGAGTTTTATTTCAAGCAATTCAATATTGCATAAGTGATTTGTTTCTACTCAGGTTAAATGTCATACAGTTCTATTTGACCCATAGATAGGAACCTATCAAGTGCTACCACTCCGGATCAGAATTGAACAAGAAACATTGGTAATGAAGAGATGCTACATATTCCCCAAAGCTGGGGCATTACTGAAGCCTCTCTATGTAACACAACTGTCCAAAATAGACAATGGCTGCAGTATTACTCCTTATGTTCTATTTAACCCATAGTTCTATTTAACCCATAGAAAGGGCCCTATAAAGTGCTACAATTCCGGACCAGAGTGGACTTGGAAGCAGTAACAATGATGGGATACTCCGCATTCCCCAAAGCCCAAGCATCTCTGGAACCGCACCATCAGATTGTTGAGTGACATATACAGGACACTCGTTGTATAGCCTCACCCCTCTGCAAAGGTGCAGTCAGTGTATTCTACAGGCTCAGCCAACTGGGCAATTCACAGAGTTAATGTCAAAACAATTTTATTTCAGATAATTCAGTTTAGCATAAGTACACAGTTTAGAGGTCAAAACAGTTCTATTTCGAGCAATTCAGTTTAGAGGGGGGTGTCCTCGTGGTGTAATGGTTAAAGTGATGGACTGCGGAATCGTAGTACGTCAGTTCGTTCTCCAGTCGTGCATATGTAAGGTTCACTTTCGGGCAAATACCCTTGGGAAAGGTATGAACCCCCTTATCCTCCCAGCTATGGGTTTAATAGTACTGTTCTTCTAGGAGAATGGCTTTGGCATTAAATAACCTAAAAAGAGTTGATATGCCATTAAAGAAAGAAACCAAACCATCAGTTTAGCATAAGAATGCAGTTTAAAGATCAAATCAGTTCTAATTTAAAACGTTCATTTTAGCATAAATATGCAGTTTAAATGCCAAAAAGAGTGAACTTGAACCACCGTTTAGTTCTATTTAACCCATATATGACCCTTATCAGGTGCTACCACTCCGGGCCAGAGTGGACCTGTGAGCGATGTCAATGAAGCGGTACGCCGCATTCCCCAGAGCTCCAGCATTACTGGAACCTCACTATCAGATTGTTTAGTGTCATATCTAGGACACTCGTTGGGAAGGGTCTTACCCCTTTACAGAAAAGCAGTCGTTGGATTCTACAGCCCCTGCTGACTGGGCCATAGGACACCCGTTGAGAAGGGTCTTACCCCTTTACAGAAAAGCAGTCGGTGTATTCTACAGCCCCTGCTGACTGGGCCATAGGACACTCTTTGGAAAGGGTCTTACCCCTTTACAGAAAGGCAGTCGTTCGATTCTACAGTCCCTGCTGACTGGGCCATAGGACACCCGTTGGGAAGGGTCTTACCCCTTTACAGAAAAGCAGTCGGTGTATTCTACAGCCCCAGCTGACTGGGCAAATTTATTCGTTTGAGTCAAAGAATATTACTCGAGAAAAATATTTTTAGCTATTTGTGTAAAATGTTATCTATGAGATGGATACTATTTTCACAGGTTAAAAGTTACACCCTAATTTGAACAATTTGCATAACTTTTCTTGAGGCTTTTGGGGGTCAATCCTCTTATATCTGCATGAATATCATTGAGTTGTTGCAATGTCTTAGGCTTATTCATATATACCAGATCCTATAAGTAAACCATCAAAAAGGTCTGTAGTGGGTGGTGGTGAGACTATCTAAATTCTAAATTTCTTGAAATCATTCTTCCTACCAAAAATGTATTTTTGTTGAAATTAAAAACCTCTCACTTAAGTTAGTAAGGTTGGCGATCTTAGTCGAGGGTGACCTGAAAGCTCCTTTTTCCTTAGCTACTACACCGAGGTGTAGGGGACAGCGCTACTCCTTACCCTGGATTGCTCCCCTTTACCCTTGATACGTACCTTAAAATGCTGAGTGTTAAGCAAAGAGGTACCAAGTACCATTTTTTAAGTCTTTGGTATGACTCAACCTGGGATTGAACCCCGGTCTCCCGGACCATTGGCGAACAACATTTTATTATCTTAATCTGTTCTTTCATTGTATTGACATTTTGGAATTTGCTTGGTTTACGTTCACTATATGAAAAATGAGCTAAAAATTAGATTAAAAAAGAAAGTTATTAGTTTTCAAAAGGCTTCCATACTTTGTGAGCCAACCTGTATTTATAACTTTGTTTAGTTATTTTTTTAAATTTTAATTTAACGATATATCAGCATAGTATGAGGTGTCTTTTAATGATAGTTCGTAGATGATGTGTAGAGGTGAGTATATGTGATATTGATCATGTGTTGAGGTGACTATACATGGTATTGATCAGGTGTAGAAGGGACTATATTTGGTATTGATCATGTGTAGACGTGCCTGTATGTAATATTGATCAGGTTAAGAGGTGACTATATATGGTGTCGATCAGGTGTAGAGTTGACAATATATAGTATTAATGAGGGTCATATTTAGAAGTTTTGGTGATTTTTTTTATAACTCTCAATAAAGATAGAATGGTTGAGGCAAAATTTTTGCCATAATTTGGAAAGGTGAGGCCAAATTTTGGTTGGGCTCTTGAAGATGACAGCCGACACTTGACTGTCAGATGCCCACCTTACCTGATACTCTATAGCTTCGAACGTGGCATTGGAATTCAGAGTTTTAGGCTTAAAAGAGAAATTTCTTGAACCACCTTGTTACTGTAGTTATCGACTGCACGTTCCGAGACACAATCGCCGCCGCTGGTTCGCCAGTGGACCCTGTCCAGCAATGGTAGACTTGAGGCCGTAAGGCTGCCAACTTCGGCTGGACCACCTACGGGTGGGCTAGATGCATCATAGTCACCAGGGCTCATGCCCGACCCCACTCCTCAAATATTCACTTAATTCGACCTTCGGGTAATTGACCTTGTGTCAAGTCCTGTCTGATAGTAGGCAGCGACAAATATTAGCACACTTCAGACTCTTAGATTTTCATGTACGTACATCTGCGTGGTTTTCGAATTACACACACATTGATTTAGTTTTGATCTATTGCATATCAACCATTGTAGGCTGTTTAATTCCAAATATGGTTTATAAATATATATTAGATATATAGTATTTGTAGATATAAATCAACAAAGTAAAATAGTTCAAAGTATTGCAATGTATCACAAGCAGTTCAGTTAAACATCAGTCATTTGTTTACACGCAGTTGAATGATCAAACAGTTCTATTTCAAGCAATTCAATTTAGTCATTTGTTTGCATTCAGTTTAAATATCAATCAGTTCTTTTTAATCCTAAGATAGGACGCTATCCGGTTCTACCACTCCGCGTCAGAGTGGACCTGGGAGCAATGACAATAAAGGATTACTCAGCATTCCCCATAGCTCCAGCATTACTGGATCCTCATCATCAGGTTGTTGTCTTATATCCAGGACACTTATTGGAGGAGTTTTAACGCTATGCTCAGATGCAGTCAGAGCATTCTACAGCCTCAGCCGACAGGGCATATTTCTCACAGAGTAAAGCAATTACCGATATGACAGTGCATTAACTACTAACTACAGCGGGTATTTTGACATTTTCAAATAGATTTTTTATATTATTTGCGTTTGTAAAAGTGTTATCTTTGAGAAAGTCTTTAAAATTCTATGAGAATGTCTTTGACAGTGCAAAATGTTTAGCATGTTAGACACTTTGTTTTTTTTTTTCCTTTTGCTTGAATATAAAGAAGTGCATAAGTGTTTTGTGACCAATGCGTAAACATATTTATATTTGCAAGGAATACATGATATCATATAACTGTATGCAAAAGACTGTTAGAACGATACACAAAATGCAAATATAAATGTACAATGAAGGTAATTCCGCAATTGCTGTTAAAAAAATAAACCAGGAACATTTTAGTAGTTTATTTTGATTGCTTTTTACGAAAAAGCATTTGGATATAAAGCAGCCTAATTCCAATTTTATTTTATTTAAATTATTAACTATTTTTGTCATAGCCAAGTCGTGTTTGTTGATTTTGAAAGGTCTAGGTTAAGAGTATGAAACCTATGATTTGGATATTTAAGAGTCGATGGTTTCTAACATGTGATCTAGAAACTAAACACTACCTAGTATTCGATGCATTTATTCTGTTACTAAATGCATATATCTCATAGTTTCTTTGGTTTGGTTTGCTTAGGTTATTCATATTTAACAACCCCTCTGCTCGGGCAGGATATGACACAAGGTCAGTTTTTAAGCGAACTTTAACAGGTTTGAATTCAGAGTTTCCTTCTCCTAGAGTTGCCTCACTAAGGCTGAAGAATCAAGTCTGCTCTACTATTTACCCA
>OY757940.1:51050705-51060705 GCA_963585895.1 Sepioteuthis lessoniana | reverse complement strand
GACTATATTTATCAACCCCTCCGCTCGGGGAGGATATGACGCAAGGTCAATTTTTAAGCGGACTTTAACAGGTTTGAATTCAGAGTTTTCCTTCTCCTAGACTAGTTGCCTTCCGAAGGCTGAAAAACGTAGTCTGCCCTACTATTTACCCATAGCTGGAGGGAGAATAATTTGATTTATACAATACCCAAGGGTATTAGTGCTATGTGAAATGCAAACAGTCTATTCAAGGATTTGTCGTGTGCCCGTGTCCATTTCCTACGACGATAATCATTACACCACGGGCACCTCCACGGGCACCTCCAGCCCAGTCGGCTAAGACTGCGGAATACACCGACTGAATCTCAACAAGGGGGTATGACTCTCACAAGGATCGTCCTGCTTATGACACTAAACAATCTGATGGTGAGGCCCCAGTAATACTGGAGGTTTTGGGAATGCTGATTACCATTCATTGCTATCGCTCCCAGGTCCACTCTAGCCTAGAGAGGAAGCACCTGATAGAGTCCTCTCCATGATTCAAATAGAAGTGTTTGATATTTTAACTGTACCTATGCTAAACTGAATTGTTTGAAATAGAACTGTTTTTACATTTAACAGTGTAAACAAAAAGCTGTACTTATGCTAAACTGAATTGTTTTGAAATAGAAATATTTTTACATTTAACTGTGTAAACAAAAAGCTGTACTTATGCTAAACTGAATTGTTTTGAAATAGAAATATTTTTACATTTAACAGTGTAAACAAAAAGCTGTACTTATGCTAAACTGAATTGTTTTGAAATAGAAATATTTTTACATTTAACTGTGTAAACAAAAAGCTGTACTTATGCTAAACTGAATTGTTTTGAAATAGAAATATTTTTACATTTAACTGTGTAAACAAAAAGCTGTACTTATGCTAAACTGAATTGTTTTGATATAGAAATATTTTTACATTTAACTGTGTAAACAAAAAGCTGTACTTATGCTAAACTGAATTGTTTTGAAATAGAAATATTTTTACATTTAACTGTGTAAACAAAAAGCTGTACTTATGCTAAACTGAATTGTTTTGATATAGAAATATTTTTACATTTAACTGTGTAAACAAAAAGCTGTACTTATGCTAAACTGAATTGTTTTGAAATAGAAATATTTTTACATTTAACTGTGTAAACAAAAAGCTGTACTTATGCTAAACTGAATTGTTTTGATATAGAAATATTTTTACATTTAACTGTGTAAACAAAAAGCTGTACTTATGCTAAACTGAATTGTTTTGAAATAGAAATATTTTTACATTTAACTGTGTAAACAAAAAGCTGTACTTATGCTAAACTGAATTGTTTTTAAATAAAATTGTTTATATGTATAACGATGGATTTAGAATTAGTTAACCTACATTGGTTGATATGCCATAAAACCAAACCAAACCAAACCAAACCAAACCAAATCTGTACGTTTCTTATTTCTTCTTAGACTCAGGCGAATCTTTACTGTGATGATTCTGTGATCGAAAGATAAACCTTCAAAATAAGTCTATGCCTCACGGTTCAAAGTGTTATTTTCCCACTTGCTGTTTATAAATATATAATCTAGCTTTGTTGTAGAGTTATTTGAGGAGGTGCAATTCCACAGTTTTCCTCCTCCTTTTTTAGAAGTGTTTAGGCAAATAATTCGGTTCTCGAGAGAAAAAAAAAAAAAGCCAGACGTACACCATTTCTATTTGGCTAATTGTAAAAACAGAATCTATTATTTCCGTCTTTCATTATGTGAACATTTATGTCTTCAGCAACTGTTGTGTTCGAGAATGTATCCGACAAAGAAAAATATCTCATTGTACAAGATAGTAATGTCCATTTTCATCATTGATATTATTACGACTGTTGCATCATTATGTAGAGACTGCCATTAAAGGCAAAACATTATTCTCTGCTGGGTTCCCTCAACGCTATTTGGTTATTTTAAGGCACAATGAGCGAGGAGCTTTCCGACGCCCTCAACAGAGGCATTGACAGAATTTTTCCTCGTAGATTCCTGCATAAGTGTCCACTTATTACTAGAATCACGATAATTCCATTCGTAAAATCTGTTTCCTGTATGTATATGATGTTTATACTGAACTAAGCTGCAGACGTTGTATTCTCAGGATGTTAGTTTATTGAATTTAATGTCCTAATAATAAAATAAAACAATACTGATTGAATTTTTGTATCCATGTAAGTTTGGTTTGGGATCAATATAACTGGGTTTTTTTAATTAACAGAGCGGGTACAGCTCCAACTAAAGCAGAAGGCACTCGTTATTCGCCTGCGTGAAAGGGGATACAGTTTAGATGTATGATTTGAATAAGAGTCATAATAATCTTTTGGTGGTGCCCGTGTTGTAATGGTTATCGTCGTAGGTAATGGACACGGCGACACGAGTTCAAACCCTGGACGAGACTGATTGCGTTTCACATTGCACTAATACCCTTGGGAAAGGTATGAATCCAATTATTCTCCCTCCAGCTATGGATAAATAGTAGGGCAGACTGAATCTTCAGCCTTAGTGAGGCAACTAGTCTAGGAGAAGCAAATTGAAACCATTTAAACTGCGCTTAAAAATTGACTTGTATCATATCCTGTCCGGATATGATATGGTGACTGTTTTTTTTTTCTCATTAAGAGATGCTCCGCTTAGAGATAAGTAGCAGTAGTCTCCTGACTAAATAATTAGATCCTGACCGTTGATCTGTAAGTTTCCTCCGCTAACCATTTAGTGAAGCTCATCGGTGACTCGCCTTTAGATTCATCATCTTACATCCACCATGTTATAGCTGATAGTTTCTAAAACTATACACGTGCATGGCTTGTATTATACTCTCCTCCTTCAGAGTCTGTTATCCAGTGACAAGCTGGGGAGGGGAAAACAATGTGGCTCGTATTATACTCTCCTCCTTCAGAGTCTGTTATCCAGTGACAAGCTGGGGTGGGGAAAACAATGTGGCTCGTATTATACTCTCCTCCTTCAGAGTCTGTTATCCAGTGACAAGCTGGGGAGGGGAAAACAATCGAGGCAACATGCTTGAATATCACGGAGTTTTATCTCTCCAGTTTTATCGAGGTTTAATTGTTGGATCGTAATACGTCTCTGATGCTACTTTTGTAGGGATTTGATAATGTGGGTTTTCCTTCTTCGTTGAAATTCAACTGTTTTATCTTAATTTAAATAAGTAATGTAGGTGATGCTTATTCTTTCATTTTGCTGCGTTGGATTAGGAATTTTCTTATTATCACTTTGTTTGTGTGTGTGTGTGTGTGTGTGTGTGTGTGTGTGTGTGTGTGTGTGTGCACGTGCGTGTGTGTGTGCGCGCGGTTGTGTATGTGCATGTGTGTGGGTGCGTGTGTGTGTGTATGTGTGTGCGTGCGTGTGTGTGCGTGTGTGCGTATGCAAGCATGTATATGCGTGTGTGTGCGCGTGTACGTGTGAATATGTGTGTGTACATGTGCATATGTGTGCGTGCGTGTGTGTGTGTGTGTGTGTGTTCATGTGTGTGCGTGTGTGCGTGTGCATATGTGTGTGTGCGTGTGCATATGTGTGTGTATATGTGTGTGCGCGTGTGTGTGTCAGCATGTGTGTGTGTGTGTGTGTGCGTGTGTGTGCATGGCATGCGTGTGTGTGCGTGTGTGAATGTGCATATGTGTGTGTGTATGTGCGTGTGCATATCTGTGTGTATATGTGTGTGCGTGTGTGCGTATGCATGCATGTGTGTGCGTATCTGTGCATTTGTGCGTGTGCATATGTGTGTGTGTGCATGTGCGTGTGCATATGTGTGTGTGCGTGTGTTCATGTGTGTGTGTTTGTGTGTGTGCGTATGCATGCGTTTGTGTGCATATGTGTGTGTCTGAGCATGTGCGTGTGCATATGTTTGTGCGTGTATGTGTATGTGTTTTGTGGGATGTGAGAACTACATAAACACGTAGATTGTAGTTAAAGTCCGTTGAAAGCATATAATAAAATAAATAAATAAATATATAAATAAATCGTCTTATCCTCGTCATTCAATTTCTTTTTCTCCTTTAAGATAACCTTTAAGAAAATTTGTTTTGCTCTTTCGGTGGCAGAAAGTGAATAAAAGGAGCAAAAAGAAAAGCAACTTTGGAACAAAACTAATAGCTACCAACAAAGGAGAAAAAAAAAAAGAACATTTCAAGAATCTGCCCAAAAACCCAAATGAAATCATTAATAAACTAACTCATTATAGTTTCCGGAGAAATGAATTGACACATCACTTAAAAAAAAAAGAAAACAGAAAATTTGGAGGTCTCGACGAAACGCTTCCTGGTACATGGAAGATAAGAAAATTTTACTACATACTGCTTGGATTAGACATCGTTGAGTATAAACAATAACAATAGAGAAATAGACGAAAGCCTGCATTCTATCCATCCCCAGGAAATGTGACCTTGGTGTCGGTAAGAATTATACAGGCATAAATCTTTTACTGCTAAGGTTTGTAATGTCCCCCTTCACGGTCGCATCCAACCTGAAGTTGATGAAATTCTTAAGAAAAATCAGAATGTCTTTTAGTGAAATCAATCCACAATATAACAGATACTGTCCGTCAAATCATCGAAAAAGTACATGCAAAAACCGTCGAGGCAACATTTTTGTTTGTAGATTTCTCCGAGGCATCTGGTTCCTTACACAGAAGGAAGATGGAACGAATACTTCAAACATATCTCGCTTAAGAAAATAATTCTGCTAAAAAGCTGCTTTTCAAAAACACGAAAGCAATGGTTCACTTATCTGATGGCGACACTAACCTCTTTAAAAATCTCAATAGAGTTTTGCAATGAGAAAATTTACCACCGTATATGTTTATAATAATTCAAGATTACATGCTACGAACGTCAATATATCTAATAAATAATTGTTTCACATTAAAAACGACATGAAGCAGACGATATCCCGCAGAAACTATCACAAAGACTTTACGGTTGATATAGCACTTCTCTCCAGTACATCTGACCCAGTCGAATCTCTGTTTAACATCCTAGAGAAAGCAGCAAGAGGCTTTTTCTTTACGTGAAAGAGATAAAACAAAGTTCTTGTGTTTTAAACTAAATTGAGCCATCTGCTCATCAATTGGCAGGCCTCTGAAAATATTTGACCAGTTAATATTTCACGGCGGCAATATCTCACTAACTGAAAGTGGTCTTAACTTCCTCTGCGTGGGCTGCTGTTGACAGGTTGTTGATCCGATGGAAATCTTCCAACCCGTGATAGTAGTAATGTACCTTATAAAACGCTGAATGAAAAAGATTGATCAGAGAAAGAAATGAATGCTACCTGATATTTTTAACAAATCCTGGAAGCATCACAGCTGTACTCCATATTCCCTTCCATTTCACAAAGTATACAAGAAAGACAAATAAGACATGGTTGATATTTCTGGTGGAGATGTAAGGATGAATTAATAAATGTCATTCTACAATGGACTCCTACAAATGGACACACCAGTGCTGGCCGACTTGCAAATCTTACATCAACTCTGTATATGCCGCCTTGAAGACCTGCCAAGAGCGATGGACAATACAGACACAATGAGCGAAAGATATGTATAAGCATCATCAAAAACGTTATTAACCTCACCCAGTAGGGTGGAGATGCCCGTAGTGTAATGGATATTGTCGTAGGAAATGGACACAGCGACACGAATTCAAATCCTGGACTAGGCTAATTGCATTTCACATAGCACTAATACTCTTGGGAAAGGTATGAATCCAATTTAGAATACACCGACTGCATCTCTGCAGAAGGGTTAGACCATCTGAACGAGTGTCCTGAATGTGACACTGAGCAATCTGATGGTGGGGTTCCAGTAATGCTGGAGCTTTGGGGTATAAGGAGTGCCCCTTTATTGCCATCGTTCTCAGGTCCACCCTGGCCCGGCGTGGTGGCACCTGATGGGGCCCTATCTATCGGTTAAATGGAACTAATGGCATTTTTACGCTAAACTGAATTGTTTGATTAAACTGAATGGTTTGAAATAGAAATGTTTTGACTATCAAACCGTACTTACATTTAAACTGCGTGCTTATGCTAAACTGAATTATTTCAAATAGAACTGCTTTGACATTTAACTGTGTGTAAATAAATCTGTACTTATACTAAACTGAATTAGCTGAATTAGAACTGCTTGACTAAACTGAATAATTTGAAAAGAAATATTTTTGAAAAACTGTGTACTCATTCTAAACTAAATTGTTTGAAATAGAACTGATTATTCTCATGAAAATGGATTTGGCGTTAAATAACCTGCAAAGGTTGATATGCCATAATACCCAACCAACCAACAAATCACCCAGTAGGAGTCGTAGAAGCAATACAGTTTTCAACTATTCGGCTTTATAGTCCCCACTTGACAACAACAGACTTAAACGATGCTGACATGTAGCAAGTCTATCACGGAAGAAGGTGATATCCAGGCCTTCCAAAGTCTTCCAGTACACATATGATCTCATGATTGTTTTTAAAGTGGCGACAACGCTGGTAAGATTTGAGTTTAGGAAATAGGAGTACATGAGATGGAGTCTGGTGAGTAAAAGGGAGAGTAACTATTCAAATCCACTATTGGGTGCTTCGTCAACTGCAACCTAATCAGTATGGACGGGTGTATTATCCTGAATCAAGAGCACATCTACCCTCAGTTTCCCTTTGAGTTTCTACTCGATGTTTTCCTTCAATTCTCTTAATTCTGATGCATAGTACCACCAATTAATAGTTTGTTTGTTGTAGAGTATCAGGATTACGCTTTAAGAATAATAATAAAAAAAACCCAGAAGGCATGTCTTTGCCTTAATACGTCGCCTACTTATAATTCTATGTGAGTTGTGAACCAGATACTCTCTATTGTTTGCTTTGAATGTTTGATTCAGGTTCGAAGTGGAGAATCCAGCTTTAATCTTGATTTAATAATCTGCTGTGGAGATTTTTAGGATTAGCGTGGAAACGGGTCAGAAGAGTACTAGAAATATTAACCCTCTATTGTGTGACTAATAAAATGTTTCTAATCCAAAGTCATACGGTGAATGGCGTCAACTTGTTCGTCAGTGGTTGAGGTTTTTGGACGACCTGATTGAAGGTCATCGTCTGAGCGGTTCCCACTCTGGTTGAATGCTGCAAGCCACTAATTCACAGGTGCATAAATACTGAGGGTCCTCATCAAGTATCAGTACCATGTCCTCACGCATTTCATTTGGGGGTCATACCTTTTTTTACAGATATTTTATGGCTGCTTCGGCCTCTGTTTTGTCCATTTCTAAATTTGTCAGACACCTCTCGCTCTTGTATGGGCTTCACCTGCACAGAAATGAAGACCAAAATCCTTATTAGTTTTACTAGTTTTGTCACACACCTCTCACTCTTGGATGTGTCTCACGTGCACAGAAATTAAGACCAAAATCCTAATTAGTTTTACTAGTTTTATAAGGAGCGGTAGTGTGTTGCCACATTGAAAATGTTCAGCTATAACATTTTTTTCTGGTTTCAGTATAGAAGAACATTTTGGAACAATCTCGTATATATATATATATATATATATATATATATATATACATTTTTTCTGCGAATGTGTGTGTTTTTGAGAGAGAGAGAGAGAGAGAAGTATAGTTTTCTAAAAACAAGTTAAATATTCATTCGGAATTAGAATAAAAGGTAACCATGAAATTAAAAATATAGGTTATATTTATTGCTTATTTATCAATTTCGATTGGGATCATGCTAGAATTTATGTTCCGTTAGCCATCAAGATTTCTAAAACTTTCAGCTTCTGGTCTTTATTTTGGCCAATATTTCGCTGTAAAAATAAATGAATGCAATACGTAGTTCATTTTTGGTCTTTGTGTTTAATTGCGTGTCACTCTTCGAAAAGGAATGCGAGTGATACGATTGAACCCATTGCTAGTGGGGGAACATTTTTGTTTAAAGTTGAATGTACTAGCGTGACTGGAGTTCGAACTCGCTTTCTACAATTTCGCAGTACAGCATGTTAGCTACTACGCCAGGTTGATTTAATAATTTCTGTGGCTGAACTTATCGGTAAAAGTTACTGAGTGATATTATCGCCATTGGACAGACGATGTTGTTTTGTTCGGTGAGTCGAGCTATTCAGTTCAGTTCAGTTCAGCTTCCAAGCGTTACTGTTCCAAGTGGGAGATAATACTCTCAGAAATGAAAAAAAGAAACGCTAGTCTGTAGAAGATTGCTGATAAGCTAATTTCGGTCCCTAACAATCTTATTAGAGCAAGGAAAGATAATTATTTCAGTATATCTTTTTATTATGATAGCAATTCACGTCTCCTTGTTTTTTGGGGGGGGCTCGGGTGGTGTAATGGTTAGCAAGGTAGACTAGCAAACCGGCACGAGTGAGTTCGATTCTCATTGGGTGTCCCATTCATACGGCCTTGTCCTATATCTAAGCAAAAAGCTTAGTAAATTACCTCGTCTCCTAGTTTTTTTGACCCGATTCTAAGGGAGTTTGTAACACCGATAATTTTTTGAGTGGTATTCTTTCTGTATCCATGTGTCTGACTTTAGTCATTTTTGGTATAAATTCGTTATCATCTTTTATGTAATCCTTGTCTCCATCAATTTTCCTCAAGACCCCTTAATACCACAATAATTTCTGTTTCTGAAGACATTAACGTTTCAGCCACATTTTTTTTTTAAATAAATGTATTAAGCCAACTATTTTAGTCGAGATGGCTTTTAAAGCAGTGTGTATTTTTTTCTAAATATCTCTCTCTCTCTCTTGTAAGCCATGCCTAATCGGGAAGCACTGTACATCTGCCAAATTGGTGACGAAAGGAGATAATCTGTTATTATGCTAAAAGTAGGATACTGATCTTTATACACAGAGTCCCTGAAATAGGTGTTAAAAATAGCTGTAACAGAAAGATGAAAAACTTAAACGATCGGTAAGGGGTCGGTCAGCTGTTTAATCTGTCGTTACAACGGAGTGGAGTAAGTTTAAAAAGCAAAGATATCAACAAAGACCTATCGGTAAAATACATTTCCATTCCTCGTCTTTTAAATGTTCTTTTTAAATATATCTTTATTTAATATATACACATTGCTCACTTAAAAATGTTTGTAGTTGTCCTGAATATTCTATGGTGAAAATTCTAATAATTATAGTCTGGTTTAATTTGATTTTATGGTATATCAACCTTTGTAGGTTATTTAATACCAAATTCATTTTTATACATATAAACAGTTCTGTTTCAAGCAATTCAGTTTAGCATAAAAATGTCGAGGGTGCCCGAAGGTTCCCTTTTCAACAGCTACCACACCGATGTGTAAGGGAGGGCGCTACTCCATTCATAGGATTGCTCCACTTTACCCTTGATCCTTACCTTATAATGCTGAGTTTAGCATAAGTACACAGATGATTGTCAAAAGCATTTCTATTCCAAGCTATTCGGTTTAGTCAAACAGTTCTAAGTAAAACAATCCAGTTTCTTATAAATATAGTTTTTGTTTACATACAAATAAATTTCAAAACAGTTCTATTTCAAACAATTCAGTTTAGCTTAAACACAGTGTTAATGTAAAAACAGTTCTATTTTAAAAGATTCCGATTAGCATACAACAACAGTTCCATTTCAAACAATTCAGTTTAGTATAAGTACACAGTTTAAATGTCTAAGACAGTCCAATTTCAAGCAGTTCAATTTAGCACAAGCACACAGTTTAGTTCTATTTGACCCATACATTGGACCATATCAGATGCAACCATTCCGGGCCAGAGTGGAACATGGAGTGATGGTAATGAAGGGGTACTCCGGTTTCCGTGAGGCTCCAGCATTAGCTCGACGTCGCCATCTGATTGTTTAGTATCATATACAGGACATTCACAGGGACAGTCTTAACCCCCTGCAGAGAAGCAGTCGCAGTATTCTACAACCCCAGCCGACAGGGCAAAATAATTATGGTTAAGTATTCTAAAAATAAAACTTTTTACACTAAATTGG
>OY757940.1:50968205-51045705 GCA_963585895.1 Sepioteuthis lessoniana | reverse complement strand
GTCATTAAAAACCTTCAATGGTTGATGTGCCACAAAACCAAACCTAACCAAACCAAGTCAAATCAAACTATTAACCTGCAGCTGGGCTGGGTAGGAGAGTAGGGTTTATGCCTTTCCAAAGAGCATTAGCGCGAAATAAAACCCAATCAGCCTCGTCCAGAATTTGATCTTGTTTGCCGATTCCATTTCTTACAACGGTAACCGTTACGCTAAGTGATCTGTTCACATTGTATTCTAGTTTATTTTGTGTGTGTGTGTGTGTGTGTATGTGTGTGTGCGCGCGTGCGTGCGTGTGTGTGTATTGTGTGGGTTATTAATATTCTCCTTCTTACCTCGTTCTTTATGTTTTCGCTTTCTTCTAAGACAAAAAGAACAAACTTTCTACATTACATATATATATATATATTTAGAAACATGAGCTTAAATTGTATCTGTTCCTGTGGAGCGCAAAATGACAACGGCTCTACGAAAGCGGACACTGCCTGGTTAACAGCCTCCATCTGTGGCCATGAAAGACCAGCTGTCTTTCACTTTCGATTGATCTTTTTCAGAAGCACTCTTGTCTTCCTCTGAGAATTCCAGTTGAATGATTGGATACGACACTGTCAGCTGGTTCACATCGATGTGTGCTCAAGTTGACTCCAGTTTTATTTATTTGCATTCGCGATGTCCGTTTTCTCATTAGTTCTCTTGTAATGCTCACTATTAATAATAAGTCAAAAGAAATGTGTAATTTGAAAAACAAATAATAAAAAAGATAGAACAAGATACTCGTTTAGCCAGATGGTATGCTGATGGCCTTTTGCCAGAATAGGTTAAGTAAACACATAATATGAAGAAATGATAAATACTTTTTTGACTAATGTTTAAAAATGGGTTTTCTGAAGAAACACTGAAACACCATCTAAAAAATAGTTTATTTTTTCTTCAGAAATAATTATATGCTGGACCCCAGGCCACATTGGAGAGAGAGGGAATGAAAGAGGAGACTCGGCAGCCAAATCGGCCTTAGATCTGACTCCCGATAAATTCAGGATCCCATATACTGACCTGAAACCAATAATTAATAAATTCCTTCACACAAAATGGCAACAACAATGGAACAATAACATCCACAATAAACTCTTCCAAATTAAGCCCACCTTAGGAGAGTGGAGACCAGCATCGAGAAAATCAAGAAGAGAACAAGTTGTTATATCCCGATTGCGAATTGGTCATACAAGGCTTACTCACTCTTTCATTTTGAAACAGGAACCACAACCACAGAGTTTAACCTGGCAGACAACTTGCACGTTTAAACACATTCTTATAGAATGCAGAACTTTCGCTGTTACCAGAAAGCGATTTTTCAAAGTACATAACTTAACCGATCTGTTCGAGAACGTCAAAATAGATGACATTCTGTCCTTCCTGAGAGAGACAGAGTTGTACCAAAAAATATGACAACTTAAAACAGGTTAATCTTGTGCAAACAAATGAAATCCTGCTAATAGAAAATTCTACCTACCTTAATATTCGTTTTGAAATCTTTGGTTGAATAAATAGAGAGAATTTTGCGTTGAATGACCTACAAAAGCTGATTTGCCATGAAACCAAAACAACCAACCAACTTTAGAAATACAGAAAAGAACGCTTTATGAAAAGAAAATCTAAAAGATAAAAATAAAGCAATAATCATGGTTACCTCGTTGGTTCATGGCAGAACGGTTATCGTAGTATGAACCGGGCGCGGCGAGGTAAGTTCAATTCCTGGACGAGGCTATATATGTTTCATATAGCGTCGATTACCTTCGGAAAAGTATGAACCCATCTATTCTCTCGACTGCTAAAGTCAAATATTAGAGTAGACTTGGCTCTTCAGCTTCGGTGAGTCAACCACTCTAGGAGAAGGAAAACCCTGAATTCAAACCAGTAGTGCTCTATTAAAAATAACTTTGGATCACACCCTGCCCGTGGTAAAAGCATTCATACTTCAATGATGAATGAGGTAGACAAGCAGACAATCGCTACTGAATTTGATTCAAATTGGGTGCCATACACTTCTATATTTGTGCTAAATAAAACCACACTAAAGAAATAACAATATGGGTTAGTCACGTGGTGTAATTGTTGGCAATTTAGGCTTGTAGAATATTATTCGACTCTTACAAAATGCTCCAAATTATTGGCCTTGTACTAAACTAAACAAAGGATAGTAGATGACGCGTTGGGCACACCTTAAGATATAAGAATTAGAATGCTAGACTTGTTAAAACTACAGATGAGTTTAATTCTTTAGGGCTTGTGCTGGATTAAGTAGGTATTTACTTGACATTTTCACCAGTGGCAGGATACGACACAAGGTCAATTATTGCAGTGGATTACCGCTAGTCTGTATTCAGAGTTGCCAAACTAAATCTAAATAACCAAGTCTGTCCTGTTATTCAGCCAGAGAGGAGAGGAAGAGATAGATTGATAATTTTCTCCGAAGCATTTACGCAAAGTGTAATATTTCGCCTTAATCATATTTCGGCTTAACCATATGCTGCCGTAACCATATTTCGCCTTAACCATATTTCGCCTGAATCCTATTTCGTCTACCCATATTTCACTTGAACTGTATTTCGCTTTAATCATATTTCGCCTTAATCATATTTCGTCTTAACATATCAGTAATTTCTGATCAAGATATCTTTATATCGAAACATGACTGATTCGTCTGAAATTTGAATTTGTTTCTTTTCGTTTCTTTTTTTTTTTCTTGTTGTTTATTTTTGTTTAATGACATATCAAACTTTATGAGTTATTTCATGCCAAAGCAATCCTAGTAGATGAACAGCAATGATCCTGTTCAACCGACAGCTGCGGCGATTTTATGGCATATCAGCCTTTGTAGGTTATTTAACGCCAAATCCATTTTATGCAAATAGTCAGTTCTATTTCTAACAATTCAGTTTATCTTGAGTACACAGTTTAACTGTCAAAACATTTCTATTTCAAGCTATTCACTTTATTCAAACAGTTCTGATTCAGCTAATTCAGTTTAGTATAAGGAGAGGTTCTGTTTATACACAGTTAAATGTCAAAACACTACGATATCAAACAAATCAGTTTAGTGAAAGTACAGTTTCAATGTCAAAATCAGTTCTATTTCAAACAATTCAATTTAGTATAAGCACGGAGTTTAAATGTAAGTACAGTTTCATTGTCAAAAACATTTCTATTTTAAGCTATTCAGTTTAGTCAAATAGTTCTAATTAATACAACTTGGTTAAGTACGTAGTTAGTTCTATTTAACCCATAGATAGGGCCCATTCCAAGCCACAGTGGACCTGTGACGAATGGCAATGAAGGGGTACTCCGCATTCCCCAAAGCTCCTGCATCACTGGAACTTCAACATGATAGTTTAGTGTCATATCTAGGACACACATTGGGGGGGGTACCTCTCTGCAGAGATGCAGTCGGTGTATTCTACAGCCCCAGCCGACTGGGCAATTGTGGGTTATTAATGCCAAAGCCATCATTGTAAATGAACAGCAGTAATACTATTCAACCCATCATCATCATCATCATCATATCGTGCTGGCAGCACGGATATCCCTGACCCTCTCTCGCCACTCCTCCCTATCGTTCATCGCCCTAGGTAGGTCTTCAGGACAACATCCTGTATCCTCACATAGCTGCTGAATGTACGTTCGAGCTGGTCGTCCTACTCTTGCGCGGCCATGTGTGGGGATCCACAAGAGTACATCTCTTATGAGTTCATCTCTGCTTCTCCAGCAGTGTCCTGCATGTCTGGTTCGTCTAACTTGAATAGTTTTCGTGATAGGGGGCAGGTGGCCGTACAGTTGGTGTCTTGTAGGGTGTTGCTGCCAGGACTTGTTGAGGATTGCACGCAGCATTCTTGTGTAATTGCCATCTAGTTTCTTCTCCAGCCGTTTTGTTAGCGTCCATGTAGTGCATCCATATAGCAGTATCGATGTGACCGCTGCCTGGAAGAAACTGCGTTTCATTTTATCGGTTAGGTCTGATTTCCATATAATCGATAGCCTATTGATAGCTGTCCATGCTTTCGTTAACCTCATTTCGATGTCCTTTTCGGTTGATTCGACGCTGCTTCCTAGGTACGTGAATTTGTCTACTAGTTTAAGTGGGGTTCCTTCTAGAGTGGAGATGTCCCCCGTTTGGTTATAGCACATATATTCCGTTTTGTGTGCATTAACATAGAGGCCTATGCTTGCTGCTGCTCGTTCCAAACTATGCAGTAGTGTTTCGGCTTGGTTGGGTGTATTTGCTAGTATCGCTATGTCATCGGCGTAGTCGGCGTCGGTAATTGTTGTTGCGGGGTATCTTCTGCTTCTTTTCTTCGTCAGTTCGAAGCCATTCTCTTTGATTTTGTCGATTCATGTCTCTCTTGTGGGCATTAGACCGAAAATGAATGTAACAGCATGACTATAGTTCGGACTCACTTACTTCAGATCCTCGGTTTCATCCTCCCCCGCACGTTAAACGAAATTCAGTAAATGAATCCTTCAACATCAAATCATAAATATCAAACAACAGAAATATAAACAACTTCATTTAAATTGAAATTAATGGATAAATAAATATAAATGAAAATACACATACTTATGAAATATACATTTTCGTCTGTGACAAACAAGAGCCTCTCTGTCGTCTTTGTTAAAATGCGTATCTATGAAGTACACATTTTGCAGCAGTTGCATTAATTGCGTCGCTACCAGAAAAATGTTGATCCACTGGACTTTTCATCGACCAGTTTTCAGCTGATGCGCTAATCCAGGTGACACTTCCTTCTGCATAGAGGAAGTTCAATGAGATGCCGACGTTTCATATAAGACGCCATTTTTCAAACTGCTTCCCTGCAGCAATCTGTAAAAAAAAACAAAAATGAAATATGAACTATGAATACGAACATTCAACATCTATTGCCATACCATCAAATATGTCGTGGGTAATTATCTAAAATGAGACATTAATTTCAAAGCGGAACTTTAAACAAAATCTGCCTATGGTTCTTGTTATTCACCGAGGGAAATACAAAGTCAATGGAAGTGAAGTGGAAAATTGTTTATTGCTAAAAACTCACCGTATTCAAATGTGTTATAATGATTTCTGTATCTGCTGTAGTTTTCTTAGAAATGCATTATTTCTAAACGACTCGCCAAAAAAAAAAAAAAAAAATTGCTCAAAACTTAAATTAGATATGATTTTCCCCTCTTTTTTTTTTTTTTTACTAACTTGCTTATTTATTTCTAACTTGTCTTTGTACTTTTTCTTTGCATATATATATATATACCCTGTTTGAAAAAATGAGTTTTGGAATTTTTCTGACAAAACTTATGCCAATTCAACAACACAAGACACTTATAAGAAAAGGGAAAAGAGAAAGTAAATTATGTCTTGGTAGATAATTTTGCTTACGTCTCAATCTCCTTAAATATATATGTTGTCCTTTTTTACATATGCAAATCTCAGGAAAATATTTGCATCAAATTAAGCGGTTTCGTTACAAAAATGCGTGGTAAGCATACTGTCCTTGTATTTGTTAACACTTAATCAATAATCGCTCTCTCTCTCTCTCTCTATATATATATATATATATATATATATATATATATATATGTTTGTGTATTCCCGTTTATACTTATGTAAAGTGTATTGAAATCTTTCCATTCCTATTTATTGTTTGTTATCGAATGGTATATCAACCTTCTGGGGTTATTTAATGCCAAATCCATCTTTTTTAGAAATGTATTTTTTGTATACTCAATCAATGAACGAACGAAACACTTCTTTATAGAAATATATCTTTCATTTTATTCTCGAAAGGGGACCCCTGTTTGTTGTTAGTTGAGAGATAGATGGAGAGACATATACTCGGAGAGGGCACTTCTTTTTTCCCATACCTTCTTCCGGGAACCAGGGGGTGACAACGCTTGCACCCCCATGCAATCCATATCGTCAGAGACGACCTAACCCTCTGATCGGCTGCGTGTCCCTGGCTCGACTCCCGATTCTCTGCACTCTGTATAAAATTTGACCGCGAGGGTATCACATGGTCTCCTTCCGGTTACATACTTGTTGGACCTGACTGCCATGACACGCTGTCATCCCCTGTTTACGTATCACAACCTGACAGCTTGTCAAAGCACACGGGGTCACTAGGAACGAACCGAAAATCCATGTCATATGTTATGTAACAGTATCAGTGGTACTATTTAACCCATAGATGCGATGATAAGGGTGTTCATATATTTCCCAAAGGTATTTGTCCGAAAGTAAACTCAATAGCACGACTGGAGTTCTGACTTGCAACTATTCCACAGTTCACCGCTTAAACCATTACACCACCAATATATACATGTATATATATAATATCTATCTATCCATATATATGCCCAACAATACAATTACGGAAAATTCTCACCGACAACACAACAATATTAGAATATCAAAATAATAAACAAAAACAACAGATTCTCGAAGCACTACATATTAGAAACATGCAACCAACACTTAATAGAATTAATTTTCAAACCAGTGCTAATGTACTTAAATGTCTTTAGCTACTGACACTAATTATAGAAACCCATTTGAAAGCAAACGCCATAATCTTCAACGGTAAAGACGCTCTTACATAGTAGTAATATGCTAAACCAAAAGCTACATCACTTTTGTAATAGATCTTCCCCTGATGATGGCCCAAAATCGGGCAGAAAGTACTAGGGACACATACAACTATGGTCAATACATAAATCAATTCCCCCCGAATACGATAAAAGTAATCTGGGAATTCGAATAGATCCAGAAGAAAATATGTAGACATAAAATGTCTATTATGCTTAATGAAATTTGTATTAACGAAGAAATGCTGCCAAAATATACATATATATATATATATATATATATATATATATATATATTTCTTCTCAATCTCTCAATAAATATGCAATTCTATCCATATGTATGTTTATATTTACAAAACACTTCACTCGAGAAGGATGCAACACAAGGTCCATTTTAAATGGACTTTAATAGTTTTGAATAAGGAGAATTCCTTTTCGGTTAAAGAACCCTACTATTTATCCAGATCTGAAAGGAGAATAGTTGGATTCATAACTTTCTCAAAAGAATTCGCCCTTTGTGAAATGCTATAAGCCTTATCCAGGGTTTGAACTCGAGTCGCCAAGTAAATTTCCTACGACGATATCCATTACACTACGAGCGCTTTCAACACGAAATCAATCAATCAATCCACCTATCTATCCTATGTTCATTGATATATTTTTATCACTTTCTGTTCATATCTATCTATCTATCTATCTATCTATCTCTTTACCAATCTATCTGCCCGTGGTGTAGTTGTTATCGCCGTAGGAAATGAACACGGCGATACGAGTTCAAATCCTGGACGATACTGATTGCATTTCACATAGCACTAATACCCTTGGGAAAGGTATTAATCCAATTATTCTCCCTCCAGCGATGGGTAAATAGTTTGACAGACTAGGTTCTTCAGCCTTGATGAGGCAACTAGTCTAGGAGAAGGAAAACTCTGAATTCAAAACTGTATAAACTCCGCTTAAAAATTGACCTTGTGTCATATCCTGCCCGAGCAGAGGGGTTGGTAAATAGTACCAATCTATCTATCAATCTACAAAACTACTACATAATCAAATTAGCTGAATTAATTTTTTCAATAAAAGTTTTAAAATAAAGCTGTAGTGTTGTTTTCTTTAGGACGACAATCTTATCTTTCCACCCTGTAGATTGATGATTTTTCGGTATGTTAGTTAAACTGGTCTTCTCTTTCAGCTTTTCTTGCTGAAAAAACGGTTTCTTTCTGAGTCGTTATTTCAAGGGTAATTCGTGTTGCTTAAACATATTTCTTACTTTGCTATTTTTATTACTAGGTTTGTCTGTGTTGTTTCTTGCCCCTTGTTTGGTTCACTGTAGTGGATGTTGATTAATCTGTCTTACATTTAGGGGGATATTTGGTGCTTGAGCATTTTTTTGTGTGTATGATGGTATGTATGGGGAATAATTTTATTTTTTTTGTGTCTTTTGATAATGTAAAATAGCAAAATATACAGAAAGGTGAAATAGGAATCCCGAAACGCTCTCGAAACACTGACGATTCTCAGTAGTTCAGGTACAAAACTTTTATTACCTTCTTGACTTTTATATATTGACTTTTAGGTTTTTGACACGAGGAGAGAGAGAGAGAGACACACACAATCTTTACTTATTTAATTGTCTGCTCAAGTTGAAGTGCGTTTTATAAGTCCCTGCTTCTGTAATATAGCCATAATACAAACTATACAAATATAAGGATACGTAAAACGTTCACATGCATAGGAATCCGAAAAATACTCGAAACACTGACGACTCTCTTTAGTTTAGGTACGAAACTTTTATTACCTTCTTAGGTTTTTCGACACGAGGAAAGAGAGACACAATTCTTACTATGCTGACTGTTCCATTTGACCCAACAAACGCGCGGTGCATCCCGGGGCACATAACTGGACTGGCCTCGTCCAGATTCGAAAATCATCTCGCTTCGTCCAGCCTCAAATCCCAACTCACTGACCCAACAAACGTTCGCGCATCCCGTAGCACACAACTGGACTGGCCTCGTCCAGATTCGAAAATCAACTCGCTTCGTCCAGCGTCAGATCTCAACTCGGTTCGTCCAGCCTCAAATCTCAACTCACTGACCCAACAAACGCGCGCACATCCCGTAGTTCCAACTGGACTCGCCTAGTTTCGCATCTCAACTCACTCGTCCAGTTTCAAATCTCAACTCACTGTTTTTTTTTCAAAAATCACCCAAAATCCTCAGCCCATCGCTTCCGGGCATGACACCATCCTCATCCCTAGTCACATTTCCTATCCGGGGTTTTTATTATGACATTTGTGATTGTCACATCCTCCCCGCGCGAGCGTGAACACCTGCGCTCAATGTGAGCTCCTACCCGTGCACTAAGCTGAATAGCTCTAAGCCTAACTAAACCGAAAGATAAGATATAACCAATGAAAAATGATAATATAAAAAAAATCCTTTCGCAATTATATAACAATAATTCCATCAGCTCTTTGGATACGTATGTGTGTGGCAATGTGTATTTTGGTGATTTTTCTACAGTATGGTTTTCTTTATAGGAGATGATGATGTATATGTATTGTATTCTGTGGAGTATGTTGGTTTGTTATATAATGTATGTATGTATATTCTATTTTGTTTAATTTTTTTTTTTTTTTTGATTTCTTAGCTTCAGCTTTTCATCCTGAATTTTTTTTTTATTTTTGGGGTAGATTTCTAAGCCATATAGTTTTTCTCTTTAAGATTTTGGAGGAGTTTTCTTCCTCGTTTTTTCTTACAATTCCAATTGTAATTGTTATGTTATTGTGGGAACAAATTCCTTTGATTTCTGTCAACTGTTCTTATTCTGTTTTTAGATATTTTAAGTAATTTGTTGCTTTGTCTTATAGAAGTAAAAATTAAGCTTTCAATTTTATAAGGTTTATTTCTTTTTCATTTTTCTGCTCCCCAGTTTTTTTACGGTAGGAGTGTTTCCTGTGATATTTTAGGATAAAGATTTCATCCATTTCCCTGAAATCTCTGTAAATTATGAATATTTCCGTGTTTTTGATTGCATTGAAGAAATCAATCTTCTTTCAATTTAGAAGGTTTCTCCACGGTTTAAGTTTTAGTGAGTTTTAAATGATTTACTAACGATGTCACTTTTTTTTCTTTTGAGTGTTTCATTTTCGTTGGGATGTTAAATAATATCTATTTTAGGGTTTAGTTTTGTGTTATTTCCTCGTTTTGAAAAAGATTGTTCTTGGTTCAACGAGATAAAAAGTAAATATCTGAAAATGAAAAGGTCTTCAAATGATTTTTGATTTGGTAGTTAGGTTTTATTATTATTATTATTATTATTATTTACTCTTTGAGAGTTTTTCACGTCAGCGTCAATGATAGTTTTTACTGGAGTTTGAGTGACAGCAAGTCTCATCAAGTCTCTATGACTCTTTTCAATAATCTGGCCGTTGTCAACAATGTAGTAGTTTGGATGGTCTCCACTCGTCCTCTCATTTCTAAGTCCTCCAGTCCCTTTATTAATCTTTTGGTGATTGTATCAAAAGATAAAATCACAATTGGTATTATCGTCACTTTCATATTCCGCTGTTTTCTTCAATTCTCTAGCAAGGTCTAGGTACTTATCGTTCTTTTCACTTTCTTTCAATTTTATTCAGTTGTCACCAGGGACAGTAAAGTTCAAAATTTTGCAAGTTCTCTTTTGTTTTGTTTTGTTTTTTTTTTTGTTTTTTTTATTAATATAAGGTCTAGTCTTCTGGCTGAAATTAGGTAATCGGTTTTATGTCAAAATCCTATTATTATTATTATTATTATTATTATTATTATTATTATTATTATTATTCTATATACTTGTGTTAATGTGTTTTGGACATTTCCGCCTTTGTTTAGTAGCTTTTAATTTTCTTCTAAAGATTTTTTTTTGTAAATTCGTTTTGATTGATAGTTTTGATAATTTGTTTTGACTTTATTTAATTTCAGCTTTTGTATCTGTGATTGTCCCATTAGCATTAATTGTTTTTAAGACTATTGGTTGTTTTGTTTAGGACTTTATTGTTCATTGTATTCTTTTCACCTCATGTCTATGTGTATATGTGTTCATTTTTAAGTGCCTCTCTCTCTCTCTCTCTCTCTCTCTCTCTCTCTCTCTCTCTCTCTCTCTCTCTCTGTATATAGATATATATAGATATAATATTTGAAATCATTTGTGGATCTATTCATTTTCAAATATTCACTTTTTCCTCGTTGAACCAGCAACTAGATAGATAGATAGATATAAGTAAAAAGTAAAGTTGACAACCGTAGTCGAGGGCGACGTGAAGGCTCCCTTTTCAATTTGCGATGTAGGAGAGAGCGCTTTTCCTTTTCCTGGATTCCTCAAGTTTATACTTGATGCTAAGTGTTCTGCAAATAGGTATCAATACCATTTTTTGAGTCTTTGGTATAACTCGACCTGGGATATGACCCCGGTCTCCTGGGCCAGTGGCGTAGACTCTACTCACTGTGTATGTGGGTGTTTGTATGTATGTGTATATTGTCTGAGTGAAAGAGAGAGAGAGAGAATGTGTGTGTGTGTGTGTGTGTGTGTGTGTGTGTGTGTGTGTGTGTGTGTGTGTGTGTGCCTGTAGATACGTATATATGAATGAGATCTGAGAATGTTAGATATGATAATAGCTTTAACTTTCTCTTAAATGCTGTTGGTAAAAAAGGTACTGTTTTTGAAAAAATGTGCAGAATACAATTGATTACTACATTTTCAGGTCATTTTGGAAACCATTATATTTTGCTTATTTTTAAAAGAGCAAAAGTTATCTGGGAAAATGGAAATAAATCTGACGTCATGTGAATGTACTAACATGAAAAGACAATATATTCAGAGGATGATAATGTTTATAGATGAATTATTTGCCAACGTAGAACGTTTCGGTTTTTACATTAAACCATCATCTGGGTATTGAATATGTGATGTTGTATCATCTGGATTTGATTTAATTATATATAGATGCATTTGTTATCAAATGAGGCGAAAAAATTAGAAAGACTTTAACTTATTATTTCTGTTAGCAGCGTTCTCTTTCAAAAGTTTGTGACTTAATGTCTGTCTTTTCTGTTTGTTATTTGTGAAGAATTAAAACAGGGAGTATCACTTAGAAACATTTAAAGTGAGTGTTAAACAAAACAAATTTAAAACAAGGGATCTTATAACTTTTTAGCACTAATTTTACTAAAAAAGGCGATAAATTAAAAAAAGCTGGGTTTTTATTTGATAGTATTGAAGTTATCAAGAATGATAGATGCAACATTATTCCCGTATTTTTGTTATGTATATTAACTGACATTTTGGAATCTTTAAAGTTACAGTAAAGACTAGCTTCTAAATTAAGTCGGACCGTTGCATCTTTTTTTTTTTCCTCGCCTTTTTTCAGGTCCCTTTTATGTTCATAAATTCGGTTTTTGATTATACACAATATCTCAACAACGTATTTTTATTACAATCCAGTCATTGAATAACGTAAGCGATATCATCAAATTAAATGTGGGTATCTTTATTCTTTTTATTGATTATAGTCTTAATTGTTTTTTAAGGGTTTGTACCTATTTTAATCCCTTGGTTGTTTAAGCTTTCGATGTTGTTTCTGTTTGAGTTATTGGGTAAAATGATGTAACTGTGTGGGATATTTAATATTGGAAGATAAAATGTTAGAAACTTTTATAAAACCGTTCGCCTATAGTCCATGAGACCGGGGTTCAATCCTAGGTCGATTCATAATAAAGACAGAAAATAATTGCACTTGATGCCGCCTTGCTTAACGCTCAGCATTATAAGGTAAGGATCAAGGGTAAATCAGAGCAATCTTGGGTATTGAATAGCGTCCTTCCTTACACCTCGGTGTAGTAGCTATTGAAATGGGTCACCCTCGACTAAGGCCGTCAACTTTAGTTTACCTTTATTTTAACACGTTCTATATAGAATTTAGTATACTGAATATGGATGAAGGCCTTTTCTACATAGTCAGGTTCATCATTTAAAAATTTCTGGGTGCAAATCCTGAAACTGTGATTGTCTCACACTTGAGTCTGAGTGACTGCAGGTCTCCCCTGGTCTCCTGAATTCTTTTCAGTATTCTGGTCGATCTGAATAAGGCTGTTGTCTGGACGGTTTCTACCTATCCCCTTATTTCTATGTCTTTCAGTCCCTTTACTAATTCTTTGGGTGTTATGCAAAGTGCACCAAATACTACGGGTATCACAGTCACCTGAATATTTCACAGCTTTTTTAGTTCTGTAGCAAAGTTTCGTTTCTTATATCTCTTTTCACTTGCTTTTATTTTTACTCCGTGCTCTGCCGAGACGGCAGGTTCTCTTTTTTTTTTTGCTGAATATCACCAGGACTGGTTGTATGGCCGAGATTAGGCGATTTGTTTTTTCATACGTATACCATTAGGTATTATGGTCAAAATTCAATCTCTAGCACAATTCTTTATGGATTACCGTTCACACGGATGGTCTAGATAGATTCTTTCTCCGTTATTATTATTATTATTATTATTATTATTATTATTATTATTTTACACTTTTGAGAGTTGTTTTTTTACCGCAAGCGGTAGCAAATACTTTTTAACTGGAATTTGACTGACTGCAAGTCTCCTCAAATCTTCAGGACTCTTCTCAGTATTCTGGTCGATCTTAATATTCCTTTATTTTCGATGGTTTCCACTCGACGTCTTATTTCCAAGATATCCATTCCCTTAAGCAATCCTTTGGTGACTGTACTGAGTGCACCAATTACTAGTGGTATCACCGTCACTTTCATGTTCCACAGTGTTTTCAGTTCTCTTGCAAGTCACGGTACTTATCTCTCTTTTCGTTCTCTTTCAGATTTACCCCATGGTCTGCCGGAACAGCGAAGTTCCACTACTTGTCTTCTTATTTCCAATCTTTCAGTTTCTTTATCAATCATTTGGGATTGTTGCAAGTGCACAAAATACAATTGGTATCACCGTCACTTTCATGTTCCATAGTTTTTTTTTTATTTCTCTGGCAAAGTCTAGGTACATATATCTCTTTTTGCTTTCTTTTAATTTTACTCTGTGCTCTACTAAGACAACAGTGTTCATTATTATTATTATTATTATTATTATTATTATTATTATTATTATTATTATTGCTGCCTTACGTATTTTTCATACCAGTTTTAATTAGTGGTCTTTCATCGTTGTATGAGACAAGGGTAATCTCAACAGGATGCTTTTAATTTTCTATTCGCTCTTAACAATACTGTAGTCTGAATAGTCTTGATTCTTCCACTGCATTACAATTATTTCTCCAGGTGTTCGGAGTACATTTCAAGTGCATCAAGTATCAGCATCACATTCATTGGTCCTTTTTTAGTTCTTTGACAAGGTTCAAGTATTTGTTTATCTTATTTCGTTTTCCCTCAGTGGTCTGCTGAAACGTCAAAATGTACATGATGGCAAGTTCTCTTTTTCTTATTATTCAACTCTTGGTCTTGTTTTCTATTCGGGATTAGATAATACATTATTTATTTTAGATCTCATATAATTTTATGTGTCATGCTTTTGAACAGCTTCTTTTTTGAGCGTATACTATTCGGTAGTACGGTTACATTTCTTGCCTGATTACACATGGATCACTTTCATCAACCAATATTGTCAATTCCTAAACTTCTTTTTGTGATACTATGTGATACTATTACTTATTGAAGTAAATAATGGATTGTAATCCGACAATATGTACAGAGAAATTGATAACAAGGTAATCCAGGTACAAGGAGAGATTTATTGAGAAGCAACGTCAACATTATAGCGTTTCGGTTTTAATGAACCATCATCAGGTCTATTGTACCATAGCCAGATACGGCTATGTGTGAAACGTACATCAAATGTCCATAAAGATCGAACATAGAACATAGGAATCTCGAAACACGTAAAACACGTAACGACTTCTTAGTTCAGGTACGAAACTTCCTATTACCTTTGAGTTTAAAGGTTCTTCGACATAAGGAGAGAGAGGCACAATCTTTCTATTCTGGCTTTTTCATCTGCCCCTCCCCAACACGTATGGCACCCGCCACAAAGGTCTCCGCGAGCAAGCGAAAACCACCCATCTCCCCTAAGGCAGGTCTCATCTCAAATCACTGACTTTTTCAAAATCTCCCCAAATCTTCCGCGCGCTTCCGGCGCGTGACGTCACCCGGACTCTGTAACCCCGGTTTCCCATCTCGGGCTATTGTGATATCTCTGAGTGACACGTCCACTCTGCGCGCACGCGCGTGAACACCTGTTTTAATGTTGGACCAAACTAACCCATGTGCTGAGCCGAAAGGTTCTCAGCCTAACTAAACCCAAAGGCGAAAACCGAAATCCTTCGGCCATTATATTACACAATAAGGGATAATATTATTGATGTTAAATCAATTTTGGATGTATAAAAAGTACAAAATACAAAAAAAAATTCAAGGGAAAATTTTCTATTACAAGAAAAAGTTGGCCGTTTATGACAAGAAAAAGTTGGCTGTTTCATTAAAGAATCAGTGTTTGTGGTTTTAAATTACGTCATTTGACTTACTAAAAATATTTTGTTTTAAATTACGTCATTTGACTTATTAGAAATATTTTGTAGAATTTGTTCCGTTTGTTTATCGAAAAATGTTTCGAATCATTCCTTGTTTTCGACGAAGTTCTAATCGTATTGTTGTATAGCCATGACCATAATTAACTATACAAACACATAATAGATATACATATATACATAATACATATTGACGCAATGAATAAAGACGAGGGAAGACTTCTTTAAAAAAATATACCTCTCACTTTATTGTAAAGTTTGCGTGTGAGAGGGAGTTGGAGACTGAACATAGACTGCAATATATTGACCTCACTAGCCCCTCCGGACATAGCCGTATGTCGTTCTCGTTCTCCTTATGCTCAACCGGAGGCCCGGGGGTTCAGCTTTCTGCTGGCTTTCTAAGCCCACACGAGTGAGTTCGAGTCTCATTGGGTGCCCCTTTCATATGGCCTTGTGCCACATCTAAGCAAAAAGCTTAGTAAATTACCACATCTTGTCTCCAACTCGTCTGATCTCCAACTCACTGACTTACTGTCTCCCCGAGTTATATAATAGTTAAGTCGCCCACTCAATCTTTGGAATGGCATGTTTGATCGTCATCAAGCGGAAATAACTGTCATGCAGTTCAGAGGTCACTCTCTTCCGGTGCATCAGTCTATGAGCGTATCATGGGCTTTTACCTTGTCCTATTTCGTCAGCCAAATTCGCTTACGTGATTTCTTTCGATTACTAGCCATTGGAATGTGTCACTTCCTTTCGGTGCATCACTTTGGAATGGCATATTTGGCCGGGTCGAAGGTCCATATACAACACTATAAGTTTGGCTTTTTCTTACGTATGTGCATTGGAAAATTCTAAATCACGAATAGAAACCTCAAGATACAGACGTATACAATCCGGGAAAATATGGTGGGATGGACGAAGAACGCTGGACACACTGGTATTTCTTGTATAAATTTGGTTAGAAAAGTCCTGCTGTTTTTGAAGGCATGGGCAGAGATGAATAGATCTTTGCATCTATGAACCATCTTGATGCCATCCATATGGTTTGTACTATTACTTATTAATGCTCTATCGTCGCAGCTTCTGAGCACTTATCTTGGGCACGATTCCAATTATAACACAACACAGACACGTCACCTTATCTTTTTAATACTATAATTTCCGTGCGCTACTAAATGTGACACTATCGCTTTGGGGTCAATTACCATTTGTAACAATATCTTGGCATGGCACGTCTGTAATAATATCGCAGTCACGACTACCAACCACCACGCTGATACCAGCGCCAAATGTAGTACCGTTGTGCATAACAAAATTTGTAATACCAAATACAATAATAATAAATGATCTTCTTCTGGGTAACGGCGCCAAATGTGATACTCTATATGCAACGGTACTTTCACTTTGGTCTTATCCTGTTAACGGCACCAAATGCGTTCCCAGGTAGTTTGCTTATCAATTCTGTCTGTGCCCACGATGTGTTTGAATGATCAACCGATAGAGAATACACAATTCATCTGGAACTTCTTCCAATGGTCGAGGTGATTCGTTGGAACAAATTTGCCTGGGTGTTGGCAACTCAAAGACAATTAACAATCATTTATTGGAACGTATTCGTCTAACTGTAATATGTCCAATGTTTTTATAGAAAATTGTCGCTTTATTATCCCGATATACTGGTTGGTGTTCAGACTTCATTCAGTAGCACGAGAGAGATAAAATATGTAATGGTCAATGTACAGAGACATAAAGAAACACCCCCGCCTAAACTGACGTTTAACCTCAACTGACAACTTCTTCCAACCGACTACTGACTCAAAATTCACTAATTTTTACATATCTAAATTCAGCATATCATTAGTAAAGTCATCTCACAAGTGTCCCCAAATTTACTGTTTCTATTTCTTCAATCAAACTTGTAACAAGACCGAATCCATTTTGTTTACATTTGGTCTTCCTGTGTAGATTGACAGGTCCCATCTCCAGCTCGGCGTGCACTCGCTTGAACTTTCCGATTTGATATACATTTCCGCTCAAAGATTTTAGCTAATTTAACAGCTAACTGAAAAACTTGCGGCTCAACCAAACCAGATAATAAAATAATAAAAATCAACCATCATGGCAACTGGGTTATATTTTGTGTTAGCTTGCTGTATTCGCTTATGTGATTCATCGCTTCCTCCCTCTGTCTACGTAAACTACACGAACTATTCAGTTGCGTATAATCAATTTTCGCATCAATATAATTGGTCCTTATGGAATTGTTTTGTGCTGCTATTAAAAGAAAGCCATTTTCTCTGTAGAGGTTTTTCTTTCATCTACAAGTGCAGGTCTTCTCCCGTATAATTTCCCCAGTTTGTACTAGAAGTATCCATGCAATTATTTCTTTTCCCATTTCTGTTTTCTAGTTTTACTAGAATTCAAGACGCCACTCCTACGAATGAAGTAAACTAACTAATAAAAACCGTATCAAAAATAGAAAGATAGATAGAGAGATCGTCACTTTCCTTATTTACTTTATATCATTTTCTTGGGGCGATAAAAAAAAAACGTCCGTTTATTTTGATAGCGTTCTTATTATTAGAACATGGTGTTCATATTTTTAGAAGACAATTCTTATCATTGAGGTTAGTTACGCTTCCTTGGATATCTTATCCTTTTTTACTATCTTCTCACATCAATCTAAAAAAAAAGAAAAATTATTCTCTTCTCACAGACTTTATACAATATTAATACAATATCTACGTGTAGATCAATTTCTGCTAAATAATTATTTACGATATTTTCAAGAATTCCCTTCTTAATTCTTTTTTCTTCACATTATTTCTGAAATAATCAAATTTAACCTTTTTTTTACACGATTTCTATCTAGTTGGTTAATATACTGAGCTTTTGAAATCTTTTTTGACTATCAATTGGAAAAAAAGGTTGTAATCATCTGGGGGGTGTTGGATGCTTTTTTTTTCAAAATGAGTTGATTTCTGTAACAAAAACTTACTTTTGGCACTTTAACAACAGTTAACTAAAGTTAAATATTTATTAAATAAAAATTAAAGTAAATATTACTCTTCTCAAAGCAATTTTTTACTTATTTGCTTTTATTCCAGGAAGGTGATCAATAAAAGTAAAAAGACATTCGGCTTCTTATATGTATATTTTTATCCTACATTAACATTTTTTAAATTTTTTTCTTTGTATTTAAGAGTCGAAGATTTTGTAAATAGAAATGAATAAAACGACGATAAATATTTGGCGCAATTACTTCATGATTCTTACTCCTTTGAGAGAATTTCTCCCCATCTCCAACCAATGGTTTTTCTCTGGAGTTTCAGGTCTCCAGGACTCTTCTCAGTATTCTCGATGACTTTAATGATGGTCTCTTGATGGTCTATACTTGCGTTCTTTTTATTCAGTTCTTCCAGTTCCTTTATCAATCCTTTGGGAATTGTTCCAAGTGTGCCTATAACAATTGGCATCACCGCCAACGCATTTTCTATAGTTTTTATTTTCTGCTGGTAAGTTATAGGTATTTATCTATATTTTTGCTTTCTTTTCTTTTTACACTGTGTTCGGCCGGGACGGCAAAGTCCACTATTCAGCAGGTTCCCTTTTTTACTATCACTAGGTCTGTTTGTCTGGCTGATATTAAGGGATCTGCTTGTATCTCAAAACCACAGAGAAATTTGTGCATCTCATTCTCCGTGATTTTAGGTTGTGCATAATCCATTTAGGCGTATGGTCGAATTTAATAGTCTTGCACAATTCCCTGTTAATCAATTTTCCCAACCAGTCATGTCTAGTCTTATACTCCTTTTACACTTACCTGCTTAATTCGCTTATAATGTGATTGATCGTTTCCTCTCCTACACCACTGGCCCAATTGACTGGGACTGCAGAATACACCGACAGCATCTCTGCAGGAGAGCAAGACTCCCTCAACAAGTGTCCTGAATATTACACTAAACAATCTGATGGTGAGGCTCCAGTAATGTCGGAGCTCTGGAGAATGTGGAGTACCCCTATATTGCCATCGCTCTCAAGTCCACTTTAGCCTGAAGTGGTAGCACCTGATAGGTTCCTAAACCAAACAAACAAAAGAAAATCTAAGACCACAAATCTAGATTTGTTTTTTAGTTGCTTCTTTAACATAGTCTTAATGGCGTTGTTTTGTGCTGCTATTAGAAGAGATTCTGTTTCTCTTTTAAGGTTTCCCTTTCTTAACCACGTCCTAATCTCGCGTGAGATTTCGTTTCTTTGCCGCTTGAAGTATCCATACAGTTGTTTTTCTTCCCATTTTTGTTTCCTAGTTATTGTTGTTTTATTGATACTTGTGATGTCTGCGTTGTTTATTGTTGCTGTAATTGTTTTTTCTTTGCTACTTTTTATAGTCTTCGTGTCATTGTATCTATGCATGGACGCAATCTTCAATGCTGACAAATCCTCTTCCTCTTTATTTCTCAACACATTTAGCCTGTCTATGTTATCTCTGGGGCGTAAGACATTATGCATTGTCATTAGTTTTTTTGTTCTCTGGTCCATTTGTCTTACTTCTTCTCTTGTCCACTATAAGAATGGTCCCTAATGTCTGACAGGTGTTTATCCTTCAGATGAGATTTCTGCTACATAGTTTGGTTTCGAGTAGTTTTCTTTTTTTCCTTAGATACTCCTTTTTGATTATTATTATTATTATTATTATTATTATTATTATTATTATTATTATTTCTTGTGTTTCTCACATCAGCGTTAGCTGGTCTTTCACTGGAGTTTGAGTGACAGCAAGTCTCCCCAAGTCTCCAGGACTCTCCTCAATATTCTGGCTGATCTCAATAATGTAGTAGTTTAGATGGTCTCCACTCGTCCTCTTATTTCCAAGTCATCCAGTCTCTTTATTAATCCTTTCAATTACCTAGCAAGGTCCAGGTACTTATCCTCCTTTTCACTTTCTTTCAGTTTTATTCTGAGGTCAGCCAGGACAGCGAAGTTGACAATTTTGCTAGTTCTTTTTTTTTTTTTTTACTATTATAAGGTCTGGTTGTCTGGCCGAGATTGGGTGATCCGTTTGTATGCCAAAATCCCATAGGAGTGTGTTTTTTTCTCCAGTACAGATGGTGGCTGTGCATATACCATTTGTTCGGATGGTCGATTTAAATTCATTGTCCAATTCCCAGTGAATCACTATGCACACCCAGTCGTTTCTAGTTTTAAACTCTTTCAGTGATAATTTTCAGCATTCGCAGATTAGGATTGATGGTTTCGTCTCTATCACTACATAACCTACAAATAATGTTTTGTTGCGTCTTATACCTACATATGCTGTTGTTATTATCATTGCTTACTCCTTTAGAGTTTTTCACAGCTGTATTAGCTGATGGTTTTTCACTGGAGTTTGAGTGACAACAAGTCTCCTGAAGTCTCCAGGAATCTTCTCAGTATTTTGGCCGTTCTCAGTAATGCTGTCATTTGGGTAGTCTCTACCCGTCCGTCAACTTCCAAGTCCTCCAGTCCTTTTAATAATCCTTTAGTTATTGTGCCAAAAGCACCAATCACAATTGGTACAATCGTCACTTTCATGTTCCTTAGCTTTTTTAGTTCCCTAGAAAGGTCGAAGCACTTATCCTTCTTTTCACATTCTTTCAGTTTTATTCTGTGGTCAGCTGGAACAGCAAAGTCGACAATTTTGCAAATTCTCTTTTTTTTTTTGTGATTATTATAAGGTCTGGTCTTCTGGCCGAAATTAGGTGATCCGTGTGTATGTTGAAGTCCCAAAGGAGTTTATGTATGTCATTTTCTAGGACAGGTGCTACTTTTCTATTTTCAATGTTATTTCAGAGTGTATACCATTAGGATTTATAGTCCTCCATCATAAGACTCAAAACACCATGAGTATTCTTATTTTATACTCCTATAAATTTCGAGGCAGTGTAAAATTATTTAGGCCAATGAACTGCCGATATCATGTAAGAAAAATACAGAAAGTGACCAATTAACCAGTTTCATTTGAAATTGATGAAAGTTGATTATTTCTGTTTTTTCTTGTCAGAAATTTGGGAAATTTTCTTTTAAAGCCCCCCCCCTCCAAAGAGAAAAAAACTAAATGAAAGATATTTATACATTTGGAATTCGCGTATTGTGACTCTTTATAATTCTCTTTTTGGTCTTGCAACACCCACTCATAATGTAAATAGTTGTATATGTAAATATTATTCTTTTGATAAATTATGTTTAGCTTAATGATGATCATCTTAAGAAATGAAAAAAAGGTGACCAGAGTTAAAATCCTAGTTGGGGCTTTTTGTGTTTCATTTTGAATCCATTCAGTCGGGGAAAGCCATGAACCCCTTTCTTCTCCGCTATCTCTCCTCACAAAAAGAGTAGTTCATGATCTTCAAATGGTTTGTGTAGGGCAGACAGATGTTATACGGTAACCGGTTTAGAGGAAGAGAAAATCAAAATTCAAAACAGATGTAAGTATTTACAAAACCTTCTGCACAGACAGGCTGTGACACAAAGTCAATTTTCAGCGGAGTTTAACAGGTTTAAATTCAGAGTTTTCCTTCTCCTAGACCGGTTACTTAACGAAAGCTGAAGAATCCAACCTGTCCCATTATTTACCCATAGCTTGAGGAAGAATAAGAGGGTTTATACCTTTCCGAAGTATATAAGTGCTTTCTGAAATGCAGTCATCCTCGTCTAGGATTTGAAATCCTGTTGCCACGTCCATTTTCTACGGCGAAAACCATTACACCACGGGCACATCTTCAGTTCTAAACAGGTATAATCTGCTTCAAAATTTGCCTTGTGTTTCACCTTCTCCGTGACAGCTGAGTAGCGTAAATACAAGAGGATGATGAAGCACGGTTATCGTCGTTGGAAATGGAATTGGTTACCTGAGTTCAAATTCTGGTTGTGTTTCACTTTGCGCTAATACCCTTGATTTAGGCATGAATCCATCGGTTCTCCTGAGTTCGCTAAGAATTGACCTTGTTTTACACCTTGCCCGTAGCGAAAGAATTGTCTTAATACATACTGTTTTTATATATTTCCTTTTCATACTCATTCTATACTCGTCCGTACACTTGGACAATCTGCTTTCGTCGGCTATTACTATGTCTGGTTAAGTTTTTGAAGGAATTACTGGACTCACCCGACACTTATAAGAAGATAAGAAAGGCACCCCAAATTAGCCAGTCCCAATTTCTCGTCTTGCTCAACCTTAGCTAAACGGAATACCACACCGTGATCAAAAGCAAAAGAAGCCCATCTTTAAATATGGTTTCTGAAATAACAGGACCCTTAATGACACTCCAGACTCTGATAAATCTGAACGTCTGATAGCAATTATTGCCCGTTAGCTTAGTAAAAATAAAACATTGATATTCCTGCTCTATATTCTGTATATTTTAAGTAAGTTTCTTCTCGTTATTACCTGTCTCTATTTCAATTTTAGATTTATTTCTTAGCCTTTAGACTTTTATGAATATTTATCTGCGAACTCTGCCTCTCTCTGTCCACCAGTCAGTCAACAGAGCTAAGGCTATGGCGATCATATCCTCGGTAGAAAAGTACAACCCAACAAAAAGTATTCTGAGTTTTAAACTAAAATGATGAGGCTCAATATCTGAAGATCTGTGGTGCGTGGGATACTCTTTAGTTGCTCCCAATGTGTTGAATAGAACTGTTCAAAAGTTATTGATATTCGATTGATTCTTGTAAAAAGAATATGTAAATGTGTATAATGAAGGCGATTCCCTAATTTTTAGGCATTAAAAACCAGAGACAATTGACCTGTCGTTAAAATCAGTCCGTTAGACTCTGTCTATATCAGATTACTTTTGTAGCCTTTTGTACTTTCTTAATATTTAAAATATCTTATCCGCGTCATTTCTGGTTACTATTGATTTCAGATTTCTCTGTTCGTATTGATTGATCTCTGTGCATTTCAAATCTTTTTCTCCTTGTCTCTGTATATTTCAAATGTTTCTCCTTACACTACACTGTCTCTGTCTCGGGATCCTTTTTTGTCTTTGTACATTAAAGAATTCCACTTTTTGTTTTTCTTGATCTCAATTTATTTCTTTCACCTTCTTGTAGTGAGCAATTCCGTTTCTTCATGATGCACTTTGAAGCCTTTTCTCCTTTCTAATGCCAAATAAATGGGACAGGTTTTTTTTTTCAAATATGACGAACGTATCGTTTGCATTGTAAAATGAATGACCTTCACTTCTACTTTCACTTTCGAGCACATTAATTCCACTTTGGCAGTTTTTTTGTTTTTTTGGATATGCTTTTTGGAACTGAACATGATTTTTCAAAACATCTTTTGTTCTGAAAGTCATTCGTATGAGACTGCCATTTCAGTTTTACGTCGTTGTAAAAATTATTTTTTACAAATACTTTCCATTAACAAATAAAGTAAGTGAATTTCCTTAATTCATTCAAATATGCATATATATATATATATATATATATATATATATATATATATATATTTATGTGTACATATTTGTGTGTGTGTGAGTGCACACATATACATACGTGTGCGAGGGTGTATATATTTGCATATTTCTCTCTTTATTTCTATGCATATATGTATAAATATATATTTGGGTTTATACATATTTATGTGCATATATATTCATACTTACACTCACGTATATATATTTATTATATGTTTGTATGTATGTAGCCATTACACCAGAAGCGCCAATATATATATATTTATATATATACTATAGTCATCCACAGACAGATCAGTTTCGTTCTATAAGAACTCATCAGTATGGCAAGACAGTATCTCCCCGTAGCTGGGATCGAAACCCGGTTGACTCAAACGCCAAGCCAAAGCTTCTAACCATTTAGCCACAAGAGGATATTAGCTACGAAGTACATTTTAAACGGTTATGAATCACAATTACTATTGTTTACATACATCCGTTCAACGGCCGCCGAGATCTCAATTCAAATACAAAGAGACTTACAAAGGCGCTAATGGCAACACGGTTACTTCTTCGCTAGAGAACTCGACCCTACGTGGGTAGGGGAGTATATATCTATAGTCATCCACAGACAGATCTGTTTCGTTCTATCAGAACTCATCAGTGTGGCTAGACAGTATCTCCCCGTAGCTGGGATCGAACCCCGGTTGACTCAAATGCCAAGCCAAAGCTTCTAACTATTTAGCCACGAGGAGATATTAGCTACGAAGTACATTTTAAACGGTTATGAATCACAATTACTATTGTTTACATACATCCGTTCAACGGCCGCCGAGATCTCAATTCAAATACGAAGAGACTTACAAAGGCGCTAATGGCAACACGGTTACTTCTTTGCTAGAGAACTCGACCCTACGGGGATAGGGGAGTATATATATATATATATATGTGTGTGTGTGTGTGTGTGTGTGTGTGTGTGTGCTGAATGGTGTGTTGTACTTTGCAAAATGCTAGCAATTCTGATCAAGCCTACATCACTTTAGATTTTATTCTAAGCAACGTTTTATTTTGCTTATTAATCATAGTAAAAACGCGAAATATAAAGTTATATCATAGTTATTTACCAAATCTTGTCATCGTTTACGTTAATACAAAAATCGTTTGTTTGTTATTTGGGGATGGTTGAAATGGTTTCAAGTATTGCTGTCTAAAACAAATAGTTTTATTTGCGCACATTTAAATGGTTTCAAGTATGGAAAATAAGTAGATATTTTTTTACTCAAAGATAGGTTACCAACAGATATTATCACTCCTGTCCGCGTGAACCTGAGAGTAATGGCAATAAAAGGTACTCAACATTACCTAAAGCTCCAGTCCTAGAGTGTCACCATCAATTTGGTTAGTATCATATCCCGGACACCAGGTCTATATGACCCATAGATGAGACCTTATTGAGTGTAACCACTCCATTTCAGCGAGGCTGTTAGCTATAGACATTTACTAACAGTAGCTTTGTTTCGTCATAAAACCGGTCTGAAAGTAAAAGACCTCCGGTGGGGATTCATACTGTACATATTTGTAAAAGACATACATTTTTTTAAGTAGATGATTTATATTATAAACCAAATTACCATTTCCAGAAAATCCAGCAAGCATTGCGTGTGACATATGGAACCACTGGACAGCTGTTTCGACCTAATTAGGTCACATCAGCAGTGTATACCATGGTCTACCATTCTAGAGATCGAACCAGCACCCACAAATTGTAGAGCCGAAACTCTACCACTGAACTATCGGTCCACATGATAAATAAACTAGTCAGAGTAAATGCGTGGCCAATTAACCTTATGTGTCTTGTAGTTATATCAGTACACTTACAGAGGACGGTCACCTCCAGGGCAACGTCTTCCCCAGAAGTGTGGATATACGGTTCCGCGTTATCACAACTTCATGGGCAATGAGATATACATACATTTTTTCTAATATATTATGGTCGAAACAGCTGTCCAGTGGCTTCGTATATCACACGCAGTGCTTGCAAGATTTTCTGGTCCTGGTAATTCACTTCATAAGATTTCTAATAGCTTGAATAGCTCACTATACATTACTTTTCACTTACATGTCCTCTTATTCTTTATTGAGATTGCAAAAAGACACCCCAAACGTAAATTATCTGTTTCGAAAATTTCTTCCCGCAAGAAAAAATACAGTAGTGATATTTCGTAGTTCTTATTAAAAACAGACCATTTTACATAATGAAAGATCAAGTTTAGATTACTCATGTTCCCAAGTACTTACGTTTGACACATATGTAGGTACACACATTTTTCTTTCGAATTCAATATCATGATAAATTGTAGCGTACCTCTTTACAGTTATTACTCCCAGCTCCACTTTGATGTGGATTATTTGTACTTATTAGGGTTTTGTTAATGGGCAAAATAGATATATTTTTAAATTATTCGTATTCGTATGGAATACTTAATGCCATATACAATAACTGGGGATTGGTATAATGAGTAGAGAGTTTTCCAATGGTCCTAGGGAGCGATTTTCAGTCCCAGGCCAAATCATACCAAAGACTCAAAAAATGGTTCTTGATGGTACTTAACACTTTATAAGGTAAGGATCAAGGGTAAAGTGGAATAATCTAGGAATATGGAGTTGCGCCCGCACGTATACCTTGGTGTAGTAGCCATTGAAAAGGGAGCCCTCGACTAAGGCCGCCAACTTTTATTACTTTTATTTGTATTAAGAAAAAGTACAATAATGATGATTACACTTACGATTGTTTTCTAAGGATTATCAATAGTTACTTAAAACAATATAATTGTTTGCCAACAAATTATCATTAGATATGAATAATTACATAGAAGCATTTTGTTGTTAAAATTAGATTGGAATTAGTGAAACCAAACATAGGTGTACAAATTATTTTTATTACAGAGGAATATCTGATATCATATATCTGTGCAAAAACACTGAAGAAACAATATGATCAAAGATGCAGATATGAACTCAGAATGTTCGGAGTAATCTATAATCTCGGCAAAAAGATAAAGCTCGACATGTTGAAATATCGTCAAAATTAATCAATTAATCAATCGCTGACCGTTTATCTAATCCTGTGTCTACTTGATAAAACTTTACATTGTAATGTGAAACATCAATATATATATATATATATATATATATATATATATATCTGGTTTTGTTTGAGTTCTTTGTTTAATGGCATATCAACCTTTGTAGGTTATTTAATACCAAAGCTATTCTTTTAGAAGAACAGTAGTGGTACTATTTAACCCATAGCTGGGAGGATAAGGGGGTTCATACCTTTCCCAAGGGTATTTGCCCGGAAGTGAACGTAATAGTGCAACTGGAGTACGAACTCGCTTACTACGATTGCGAAGTCCATCGCTTTAACCATTACACCACGAGGACACCTCCTCTCTGTCTGTGTATGTGTTTATTTGGGCAGCATTTTTTCCTTGATACGCATTTGATTAAATAGTCTACTTCTTTTGTTTACATATTTTTATTTTGATCCTTTCAAGTCAGCATATGAACGTTATATTATCCAACCGGAATTAGCTAATAAACCTTCCGTATTTATTGCGGACTTTTCCTCCTCATTTTTGTAGTTTGTTTTTTGTGTTGTTTCTTCTTTCACTACGTTTCGGCCAAATTTCACCTCTGGCCTTCTTCAGGTGATTTTACCGCGACCTCAGATAGGAATGCTGAGTCTTGTAACCGTATCCCCAGTAATTACTGCCTTACATAGTTGTGGTCTATCGCACCACGTTTTTGACCAAGTAAACCTCTGGCCGGCTTGGGTAGGATTTGAAACCGCTATCTCCTGACAATGCTCGCCTGGAAGCGAAGAGACTCAACGCCTCTCTCCGCTGCGCCACGGGCCCCGAAGGGCGATCAAGAGTCGGGTCCGTATATATGTATACGAGGATCAGAATTTTTTGTGCGGACACTTTTATTGATAGTACACACATCAAACTCTAGTCCTCTTCGAAGTAATCTCCTCCTGCTGCAATGCACCTGTTGTACCGTTCCAACAATTTCTGGAAGGCCCCATAGAAGTCCTCTTGTGTGAACGTGTCAATGACCTTCGTCACAACCTCTTTCTTCTCCTCAATTGTCTCATAACAACAGCCCCTGAGCTTAGAGAATAACCAAATGTTACTGGGAGCAAGGTCTGGACAATAGGGAGACTGAGGAACTGTCTTGATGCCCATCTTGGTCATGTGACAAGGATAGAGTTGTGGGTTGAGGCATTGACCTGGTGGAAATGCCACTGGCCCCATTTGAAGAGTGCTGGCCTCTTCCGACCGAATCTTTTCCTGAACTCCTTTAAAACCTCAACATAGTAAACCTAGCCCTAACCCTAGCCGTTTTGCCAATCAACACTGTTGTATTGATTTCCTACTCCTCCCACACCTCCCAACATCCCGCACAGACTGCCTGATTTCCTTGAATCTCTTATACCACTAAAAAACTGATGCTCGATTCATCCAAGATGGTGCAAAAGCAGTCTGAAGCATTCCATACGTTTCTCTGGCATTTTTTCCAAGTTTAAAACAGAATTTTATTGCATATCGTTCTTCTAAAGTGTCCTCACGTCCAGATTGTATTTTTGAAAAAAACGTAGAAATGTTTTTGCATGAAAACTATTATATAAAAAAATGGAGATATTTATGCCCGGTACGGTGTTGGGTTTTAACTGCATCATCCTCATCATCATCTTCAAGTTGTGTTGATAACACAAAGCTTCATGGGGGTGTCCTCGTGGTGTAATGGTTAAAGCGATGGGAAAGGTATCTGCGGAATTGTAGTAAGCGAGTTCGAACTCCAGTCGCGCTATTACGTTTACTTTCGGGCAAATACCATTGGGAAAGGTATGGACCCCCTTATCCTCCAAGCTATGGGTTAAGCTCTTTGACAATAAATATGTAACTCAATCGGGAATGTCAAATCCTGCTATAACTAAACATGCTGCCTCTAATTTTACTCAGTTATCTTTATATGGCTTGTCCATAGATAACAGATTACGTGGGAAAAGTTTCTTATTCGAACAATTCACACCGTATAACATTGGAAACCATCGAGTGCATCATGGTGGATGTGATGTAACGCACATGAAACTAAAGATGAGTCAACGAGGCGCTTTACGAGATGCAATGGCGAAGAAAACTCAACAGCCAGAATGAAAATTTTCAGTAAGGACATTACTGGTATTGCTCTATAAGCGTAACATCGTCTGAAAACAGTAACCATGACTTACAGTGTATTGTAAGTAAAGTTGGCGACCCTAGTCAAGGGTGACCCGATGTCTCCCTTTTCAATAGCTTCCACATCAAGGTGTAGAGGAGGGCGCTACTCTATTCCCTGGGTTGGTCAACTTTACCCTTGATCCTTACCTTATAATACTGAGTGTTAAGCAAGGCGGAATTGAGTACCATTTTTTGAGTCTTTAGTATGACTCGACATGGGAATGAATCTCGGTCTCTCAGAACATTGGCGCACACTCTACCCCTTAGGCCATTGGCTCGGTATAAATTGGCGAACTTAGTCGAGAGTGATCCGAAGACTACATTTTCAATAGGTACCACACCGAGGTGTTGGGGAGGTCGCTACTCCATTCCCAGTATTGCTCCACTTTACCCTTGATCCTTACCTTATAATGCTGAGTTTTATGCAAGCCATGATCAAGTACCATTTTTTGAGTCTTTGGTATGACTCGACCTGGGATTGAATCCCGGTCTCCCAGACCATTGTCGAAGACTCCACCCATTGGAACAATGAAGAGGTAATTCTAGGAAAAACAACTAGTTTAAAAAAAATCTATAAAATTCATTACAATATTTTTTCGTTATTTATTTATTTGCGAATGACTTTAATCATCAAAAGATATTTCTTTTTGAAATTGGTTGTAATATATAAATTCTACTTCATCTAATTTTTGATAATTAACATCTGCAGAAAATTAAAGACATTTAATTTGTTGCAAGACGTTTTAAATAGCTTTAATTATGAACACATAAAGAAAACAAAAGCTTGACTTGAAAAATACATGCCTCGTGGCATAGTGGCTATCGTACTGGACAGTGAAATTACATTCACTTTCCAACTAATGATCTTCTGGAATGTATGAACTCCGTTAAATAATATGGGCTAAATAGCGTAACTACTGTCCTTCTATGAGGATAATTTTGGAGGGGCCCGTGGTGTAATGGTTATCGTCGTAGGAAATGGACACGACGACACGAGTTCAAATCCTGGACGAGACTGATTGCATTTCACATAGCACTTGGGAAAGGTATGAATCTAATTATTCTCCCTCCAGCTATGGGTAAATAGTAGGACAGACTAGGTTCTTCAGCCTTGGTGAGGCAACTAGTCTAGGAGAAGGAATACTTGTGAATTTAAACCTGTTAAACTCCGCTTAAAAATTGACCTTGTGTCATATCCTACCCGAGCAGATGGGTTGTTAAATTTGATTTTGGCCTTAGGTAAACCATCATGGTTGAAATGCCATTAAAGAAAAAAAAATAACCAAACTATTGCACGTTACTTTTATTGCGAAAACTTAAAGACATTAAAAACATATGAGTCTGAAAAGTAACGGGGCAATATTCACAAACACTTTATTTCGATTATAAACTCCCCACTCGGCTTGGGTTGTATAGCACAGTGACTGCATCTCTACAGAGGGGTAAGACTCCCTCAACGAGTGTCCTAGATATGACACTAAACAATCTGATGGTGAAGTTCCAGTAATCCTGGAGCTTTGGGGAATGCGGTGTACCCCTTATTTGCCAATACTCTCAGGTTTTCTCCGGCCCGGTATGGTAGCACTTGATAGGGTCCTATCTATGGGTCAAATCGAACTAAACTGTGTAATGATGCTTATCTAAATTGCTTGAAATGGAAGTGTTTTGTATACTAAATTGAATTGTTTGAATTGGAACTGTTTTTGACATTGAAACTGTACATACTCTACACTGAATTGTGTGAATTAGAACTGTTTTACAAAATTGAATAGCTCGAAATAGAAATATTTTTGACAGTTAAACTATGCTAAACTGAATTGTTTGAAATAGAATTATTTATATGTATATAAATGGATTAGGCATTAAATAACCTGCAAGGGTTGATATGCCATACGAATTAAACAATTCAGTTTAGCATAGTTTAACTGTCAAAAATATTTCTATTTCGAGCTATTCAATTTTGTAAAACAGTTCTAATTCACACAATTCAGTGTAGAGTATGTACAGTTTCAATGTCAAAAACAGTTCCAATTCAAACAATTCAATAAACAACAAACAAGAGTTTTCATTCCGTATCTTATACAGTTTTACGTCTTTTTCTGACACGCTTCTTTGCACTACGGGAAGGATTCTTCTGAGATGCACCTCAGCTTCGTCGTTTTGGCCCTTAATGGTTTTCATCCCTTCAAAACTAGTCCTTGTGAAGTCTCCTTGATGATCCCTTAACGCTTTAGGAAAAGAAAAAATTACATCCAGTTCGACATTTTTTTTCTCTTGAACAAGAGCTGCACAGGGTATTGCAAGTAGATGCATTGTCGTGCTGAAGAAGCCATGATTTGTCCTGCTACAACTGTTGTCTCTCTTTGTTTACAAAATGAAGTATATGTCGCATGATCTCCTCGTAGATTTGCTGGATATCAGTCAGGCCCTGTGTTGTGAACTTGCTGCAAACGATGCCTCTTACATAGACGAACGTGATCAACATGACTTTGTCTTGCTTTTTTCGACTCAGCCGAAACCCGAGACTTTCTCTGTCTGCACTGGTACTTAACGTCTGGATCGTAATTAAATATCTATCTCTTATTATAAGTGATAACTCTCCGAAGAGGCTATAGTTCAGTTTGAAAACGCCCCATGTTGTCCAAACACACCTGTGGTGCTACTGCTGATCATCATTCAGCAGCCTTGGTACAATTTATGCTTTCCGTATGCCCAAATCTTCGGTGATAATCTTCCAAACCCTGTCTTTTTTCATGTCCGATTGAACCGTGGTCATTCGAACAGTCAACGTTCGAACCCCAAATATCAATCGTCTTAGTTGTTCGACATTGATTCAGTCCTGCTTGTTAAAGTCTTCCCAATCCTGTAATCACACTTCAATTCTTATCGACCCTGTTTGAAATTCTTGTGCCACTCAAGATCACGTGTGCATGACAGAGTGTTATCTCCTTACCTTTGCTGAAGAATTTCAAGTGCCAGTGACGGAATATTCTTCAACTGGACCAAACATTCAAAATTTATTCGTTGCTTTATGTTCATCATTTGTTCTGCTGTATTCATAATTGAACAACCTGAAAAGGAGACGTAAATAAAATCAGTTGAAAAAAAACTGTAATCGTTGCAGAAAGCTAAGATTACAATTCATTACTCTCAAAATATTATGTTAGGTGATAATACAATCTGCCTATCTTTCTTACATCCATACATCACACAAACACAGTCCCGTTACTTTTCAGACCTCGTATTTTAAGATAAAATAAGCAAAATATCATGAATGATTCCATTAAACTTATATTTACGACTCGTTCCAAAATAAATACATATCTTTAAATTTTTGAAAGAAAAGGTATTTTTCTGAAGCAAATTTACTCAGCAAATGTCATAATAAAAATATACGTTTGCTATTAAATTTAGAAGCTGGTTTGATATTCTGCCGATTATTTGCAATTCTCCCTTCGTTGGTCTAAATTATTTTGCATTACTTGTATAATACTTTCGAAATTAGTATCAATCCTCCCTTTTTATTTCATCTTATTTTATTTTAATTTTTTACCGGATTGAAATCTGTTAAAACACGGTCTCATTAAACACTACAGCAATATTGTAGGCAACTTCTTTTTCACGTAGCATAAAAATATTTTTAAAACCGAGAATTCTTTTCGATCCTAGTCTAAACCAAGTCGAAAAAGTGGGCCAGGGATTAGGGCTTGATTAGAATTCATCCTAGATCCCCCTCCTGACTATGATCCAGGATAGAGCCCGTGGTGTAATGGATATCGTCGCAGGAATTGGACACGGCGACATGCGTTCAAATCCTGGACTGATTGCATTTCACATAGCACTAATACCCTTGGGAAAGGTATGAATCCAATTATTCTCCCTCGGGCTATGGGTAAAAAGTTGGGCAGACTAGGCAACTAGTCTAGGAGAAGGAAAACCCGTTAAACTCGTTAAAAAAATTGACCTTGTGTCATATCTTGCCCGAGCGGAGGGGTTGGGTAAATATGATAGCATCAAACTACATCGGATGTTTAGGCTCCATTCCAATGTTCACGGTCTTTCTTCTATTTGTCTATTGCGTTTTGTTCATGTCATATGGTTTGAAGTTAATTTGATCCTTCTTAGATTATTATTGCTTCAAGGAACTACTAATAAGTGATACAAATAATTTACTGTTTTATAGTATCAAGTATTCATATTAAATGCAAACATTTTTAAACATATTTATTTGACACATAGAACCCAAACTACAAATCATACTATTCTGAACAAATTATTAGTATTAGACAGGAATATTTAAACTATATAACTGTATAGAAAAACATGATTATCATTAATAATAATAGATACTTTAAACCATGTTATATGCCAGACTCATACTTGAAATTGCTTGAGAATTATTGATATTGGCTAAGGATACGAGAAAACATATAGTAGTGTATTGGTAAGTACTTGAAACTATAAATATTTAGAAATTATTATTATTTACCCCTTTAGAGTTTTTCACATCAGTGTTAGCTGATGGTTTTTTCAAGTCTTCTCAAGTCTCCATGACTCGTCTCAGGATTCTGGCCGTTCTTAACAATGCTGTCGTTTGGATAGTCTCTAACCGTCCGCCAATTTCCAAGTCCTCCAGGCCTTTTGATAATTCTTTAGTTATTGTGCGTAACGCAACAATCACAATTGGCACAATCGTTACTTTCATGTTCCACAGCTTTTTCAATTCTCTAGCTAGGTCGAGGTACTTATCCTTCTTTTCACTTTCCTTCACATTTATTCTGTGGTCCGCCGAGACAGCAAAGTCGACAATTTTGCAAATTCTCTTTTTTTTATTGATTATTATGAGGTCTGGTATTCTGGCCGGGATTAGGTGATCCGTTTGTATGTTAAAGTTCCATAGGAGTTTATGCGAGTCATTATTATTATTTACTCCTTAAGAGTTTTTCACGTCAGTTTTAGCTGATGCTCTTTCACTGGAGTTTGAGTGACAGTAAGTATCCTCAAGTTCCCAGGACTTTTCTTAGTATTCTGGTCGTCCTCAATAATGTTGTAGTTTTGATGTTCTTCACTCATCCTCCAACCTCCAAGTCATCCAGTCCCCTTAATAGTCCTGTAATGACTGTACCAAAAGCACAAATCATCATTGGTATAATTGCCACTTTCATGCTCCATAATTTTCTCGATTCCCTAGCAAGGTTGAGGTACTTAGCCTTCTTTTAACATTCTTTCAGTTAATTCTGTGGTCAGCCGGGACAGCAAAATCAACAATTTTGCAAGTTCTCTTTTTTCTTGTTGATTATTAAAAACTCTGGTCTTCAGGCCAAGATTACGTGATCCGTGTGTATGTCAAAGTCCCATAGGTGTGTATGTGTGTCATTCTCTAGGACAGATGCTGGGTTGTGCATATATCATTTGTTCGTGTGATCGAAATAAAATTTCTTGCACATCTCCCAGTGGATTATTTAATTGAATTCTATCGTAATCAAAAAATGACTTCGGCTTTAAATTATCCAACGAGGGTTGATATGTCGTAAAACCGACCAATCAACAAATCAGAAAATATGCGAAATTTGAACGACTTACTTTAAATTCGCTCCGAACACATCGATTCCCGTTAGATCATTTGATTTTAGCAGCAATGACCCAGTTCTCTACTTAAATGGGTGACCACATAAGAATAGCATGTATGGGAAGCGGGCTAAGGCCTGTGTGCCCGACAAAACAATCCTTTGTATATGGAACAGGATGGTAGGAGTCACTGTGGCGTAGTGGCTTACGCGATGGGTTATTTCATTCGTGGAGGCTAAAGAATTACATTCATTGTACATTTATATTTACATTTTTTTTTATTCTTTTAAAAGTATTTTTCTCTTCGAATTATACAACAAATATTCCTAACTAATACAAATAATTTGAAACTATTTGAACGGTTTCAAATATTCCGATCTAACACTAACTAGTGTACTGGAACTGTTGAATATACCGACGGCACCTCTACAGAGGGATAAGACCCTTTCGGCAACGAGAGTCCTGGATATGACATTAAGCCATCAGATAGCAAAGCTCTGGCTTTGGAGATTTGGGGAATTCGGAGTAACCCTCGATTACCATTGTTCCCAGGTTCACCCTAACCCCAAGTGGATGTGCCTGATAGTCCTATATATATGGTTCAAATAGAACTGTTTGACTACTTTAACTGTGGCCTAACAAATGCTAGATTGAATTGTTTGAAATAGAATTGTTTGATCGTTTAAATTTGGGAAAATAAATGACTGGTGTTGAACTGAATAGTTTGTAATACATAGTAATACTTGGAATTATTTAATCTGTGCAAATGAATTGTGTTGAATCGAATAACTAGTGTTAAAACCGTTCCCGCAGAGCAAACGATGATTAATATTGAATAGAATTATCAGTAGTAGATAGCAATAATTGAAACCCTTTAAATGTGTTGAAACAATAGCAATACTAGAGTGCAAACAAATTTGTTCTAACTCATTTAAAACTGAAATTACCAACTATTCACTTACAAATTATACGTATATCGATTTAAATATAGGCAAACAAATAACTGATGTTACATTGTTACAATTATATAGCAATACATGAAACCATTTAACTGTGTGCAAGCAAATGAATTTAGGCTCGTTTACAAATGTTCCTGCAAAATGTGTTTACAAATCAATTATTTAAGATATACTAGGTGTATACGATAATTTTCTAGATTTTTTTCGTGTGAGCATTTAAAATTGTCGTAGACTCTTGAAAATTCAGTATGTTATTGCTATACATCCTATGTGATGACTGACTAATTTTTATGATTTCAGCTTCAAATGAACATCTACAGCAGGAATTGGAATACACCCTACTAAACCCTGATTGTCACAGCTTGTGAATTTCAAAAATGCAATCTGATAATTTGGAAGAATGATATGCAATAAAATTCTGTTTTAAACTTGGAAAAAATGCTTCGGACTGCTTTTGGACCATCTTGCATGAATCGAACATCAGTTTTTGAGTGACATAAGAGATTCAAGGAAGGCCGGAAGTCTGTGGGATGATGAGAGGCGTGGGAGGAGTAAGGAAGTCAATACACCAAAGTTGATTGGCCAAACGGTTAGGGTTAAGTTTACTATATTGAGGTTTTAAGGGAGTTCAGGAAGAGATTCCGTCGGATGAGGCCAGCACTCTTCAAATCAGGTCAGTGGCATTTTCATCAGGACAATGTACCAGTCCACAACTCTATCCTTGTCACCGACTATTTGACCAAAATGGGCATCAAGACAGTCCCTCACCCTTCCTATAGTCCAGACCTTGCCCATAGTGACTTTTGGTTATTCCCTAAGATCAGAGGCTGTCGTTATGAGACAATTGAGATGAAAGCGGCTGTGACGAAGGTCATTGACACACTCACACAAGAGGACTTCCATTGGGCCTTCCAGAAGTTGTTGGAACGATACAACAAGTACATTGCAGCCGGAGGAGATTACTTCGAAGGGGACTTGAGTTTCATACGTGTACTATCAATAAAAGTGCCCATACGAGAAAAGTCTGGAAACTTATCGTATGCCCCTCGTATGTACATGTGAAAACAAGATTTGGTCTTAAATAACCAACAATGTTTGATATGCCATGAAAACCAACTAAACTAATAACTATATGGTTTCAACTAATTATTTATGTCTAACAAAAAAAGTAAAGTGAAGTTGGCGACCGTAGTCGAGGGTGACCAGAAGGCTCCTTTTTCAATAGCTACTACACTGGTGTGTAGGTGAAGGCGCTACTTCTTTCCCTGGATTGCTCCACTTTACCCTTTATACTTACCTTATATTCCTGAGTGTTAAGCAAGGTTGATACCTCCTTGCTTAACACTCAGGAATATAAGGTAAGTATAAAGGGTAAAGCACGATAAAGTATAAAGGGTAAAGCACGATTTTTAAAGTCTTTGGTATGACGCGACCTGGGATTGAACCCAGGTTTCCTGGACCATTGGCGAACACTCTACCCACTAGCCCAGTGAGCCGGTATTTTATGTCTAATAATTGCTATTTATTTACAAATATTCATATGGTTTCAAGTAACTTATAATAATCCTTAGTAAACAATTATAGCTCCCAGCAATCACTTTTTAAAGTTGAGATAAGAAAAAAATTGTATTATTGCTTAGTTAGAATTAACAATTTAGATTAAAAAAAAGCAAAGTTGTTTAACTTAATAAATCTTTTGAGTTCTACCCACATAAATTTTGAAAAATTTCACCTCAATTATCAGTGATAATCTTTTACAAAACTCTGGTAACTTTATGAAATAATACAAAGATATTTGATATAAATCTGTTATTTTATTTGGGTTTATTTTATAGTTACAATCATCACAATAGCATTTTTCTTTTATGCTTATCAATATTTTTTCCGATCTAAATTAGAGATGTTATCAATAACCAGAGAACAGAATACGGGTTATAACTAAGAAGTTTCAAACTCTACTGCTGTTATACCAACAACTCCATTTCAGTATTTTACCAAATCGTCTGTCACCAGCAATATGAGACATAAGGTAAATTTTCATACGAAGTAAAGCTGTGTTGTTTTGTTTGTTTTTTTTTCATTTTCTTGGTATGAGCTATAAAAGCTTCGTGTCGGAAATATATAACAATCTGAAGTTGTATTCTGGGGAAGGAATCATCCAAATACTAGGAAATGTCCAACTAGTGTCGGCCATTTTAAACTAATGTTTTTCTGTGTGTTATTTTATTCATTTTCTTGGCATGAACCATAAACAGCTTCCTGTTAGAAATATTTAACAATCTGAAGAGGCATTCTTGGAAATATATTTTTCCCATTAGAAAAAAATACCCAACGAGTGTCGTGCATTTTAAACTTGAGTTTTGCCAGCAGGAAGAATCAATCTTGTAACTATATCAGGAAATTTTGACAACTAGATATTGACTCTGGACACTGACCTATCATTTGTGAGTTTACAAACTTTAATATCTGTTTTGCCGATGAATTTGTCAAACCTTTTAACAGGTTAAATTCAGTCCTTCTTCTCCTAAATTGGAGGCATAACTAAGGCTAAAGACGCCAGTCTGCCCTACTACTTATCGATGGCTGAAGGGAGAAAAGATGGACTCATTTCTTTCCCAAAGGCACCAACACAAAGTGAAATAAAACAGCCTTGCTTACAACTTGAACTCGAGTCTCCGATTTCATTTCCCATGACGATAACTGTTACGCAAAGTACGCATCATTATTTTAGGCGAAATGAAATGACACATTTTTCCCCGAGCTAACCTCTGCAATATTTTCCCAGTCTACTTTGCTGCTTTTATCTATAACAAGTAAATATATTTATATATAGGTCATTAGTAAGAAATTTCAACCCCAACTGCTTTTCCGCACCCTATCGGTTGGGCTGATTTTATCCCTGACTGATGAGTAAAAACAACCTTATCATAAAAGGGGGTATCCTTAGTATGACATTAAACCGCATCTGATGGTGAGGCTGCAGTTCTAGTCATCTGAAAAGTTTAGATTACACCTTAATTGACAATACTCCCAGATCCGGTCTGACATATAGAATGGTATACCAGTTAAAATGCCGTCCAGTGGCCAAAGAAATTTGCTTCAAAATTATTCATATTTGATAGAAACGTGGGCAAAAAGAGTGCTCAAGACATATCTACACAAAATATGAACAATGAACGCTATTCCCTAACCCCTGGCCATAAAATAACCTGAGTTATGATACACTTAAAATCATTCAAACAATCTGCTTTCATGCATGTTTTATCTATAAAAAATGCAAGGGTTATAATTTGGAATGTTCAACCTCTACAACCATATTACCAACAACCACTTATGTTGCTTTTGACAAAATAAAATAAGATCCATTACTTTCTGAGCAAATTACTTATGCATCGAAATTTTCTTTTCATTTCGTTGTTTTTGTTTTATTTTCGTTTGTTTTTGTTTCTTTTTTCTTTTCTTAAAATCACCGCAAGCAATTACGTAAGAATCTTTATCAGAAAGAAATCCTAAATTAAGATTATTGATTATATCTGATTAGTTTTAACGGTTTTGTAAAAAAAAATGTTCTTGTCGTCTGGGGCATCTAATTTCCTTTGTTTATGACAGCACGATATCGATGTTTGCAGTCTCTTCCTTCGTTATCGACAGAAAAGTTCACGTAATTTGTGCAAATAAACAATTTTGACGATATAATTCGAGACTCGGCTGATCGCCGCTCATCGATTTATCGAAATCTCCACGGGAAGCGCACGAAAAAGATTTACGTTTTAGCTTTAATTACATTAATATAAGTTAGTCTAAAAATATTTTTTATAATTTCTCAATAAGATATTGGCATATTTACAGTTCAGTTTACGTTCAAACAGGCCAATCGGTATAATGGTTAGAATGTTCGCAAATAGGCCCAAAGATCGGGGTTCAATCCCAGGTCCAGTCATACCAAAGATTTGAATAATGGTACTTGATGCCACTTTGCTAAACACTCGGGATTAGAAGGTGTGAATCATGGATAAAAGGAGCAATCCAGGGAAAGTAGTAGCGCCCTCCTTACACCGAGGTGTTGTAGCTATTGAAAAGGGGGCCTTCGCATCGCCCCCGCCTACAGTCGGCCAAATTACTATGAGTTCCAAACTGAAATTTTTGGGATTCAAATATTGGAAATTAACACACACGCGCGTGCGCTTTCTCACATATACACACACACACACACACACACACATATATATATATATATATGTGTGTGTGTGTGTGTGTGTATATATATATATATATATATATATATATATATATATATATATCATTCAGTCCAGCTAATCCGAAGTCGGGAATAATTCCGTCAGGACAAAAAAATCATTGAACTCTGAACATTTAAATTTTCGTGGTAAAGAGCTCAATGTAACTGACATTACAGAGCAATAATTCCTTTAAGAAAAAACAAAAAAACAGTCACATTAGGATTATAAATTTTTTTCCATCCTGTTATGGGTAAGGATGAGAATCAATAACATCAAAAATAACCTGACTTCTTCAGATCTAATGGGTAAAATAATTACAGTCAGAATAGACACAGGAAGGAACGATGGGAGGGGGTAAAAGACGGGTGAAGAGTTTCCTCCACATTTGTCCACTTCAGGTTTTTCTTTTTTATTACCAGTTGGAATCACAATAAAGTAACTAGACGTATATTCTAAACTCACTTTCTACAGCAAATTGAATTTTTAATTTTTTAAACTTTATTTTTCTAAATACATTTCAACCTAAATCTCCAGATTTGATAATAATTTTGGGAATTTCTTTTTAGCCTTACCTAAAGATTACTGTAATACTTATCTAAAATTAAATTCAAAATTTCAAATTAAAATTTCAAATTCAAAATTTATATTCGTGCCGATTAATTCAGTTATCTTTCCATTGAAAACGTATGTTCGCATCACCTGGTGCCTTCCCATTTTTTTTATTTTATTCATTTCACATCAAATATCAAATAGCAAATAGCATAGATAATGTTTAATTAACAAAAAAATAGGATTAATTTGAGTTTATTCGATCCACCGATAGGATTCTAACGTATTGAAAATGATTACTTCTATTTGATCCATTAATAGGATTTAAACATAAAGAAAAGGATTACTTCTTTTCGATCCATTAATAGGATTCTAACATATAGAAAATGATTACTCCGATTTGATCCATCAGTAGGATTCTAACATATAATACCACACTGAATCAGAGTAAAGCAAGCATTTACTGCAATGCAGAAGTATTCCACATTCCCCAAAGCTCCAGCCCTGGAGTCTCACCATCCGATGGCTTAGTGTCTTAATCAGGAGACTCGTTGAGAGGCGGGATCTTACCCCTGCCCTTCAGAGATGCATTCGACGTATTTTACAAACCCTTTGAGAATGCAAATAAAATAATAAAATTATTTGCATATTATTTTTATTGCACAAGAAGTCTTAACGTCATATAACTGTGTGCAAAAAAATTACAGAATTTTATTTAAAATCTTCTCTTCGTTTCATGCAATGGAATGTGTTGAAAGTATGGACAGCTATCAATAGGCTATCGATTATATGGAAATCAGACCTAACCGATAAAATGAAACGCAGTTTCTTCCAGGCAGCGGTCGCATCGATACTGCTGTATGGATGCACTACTTGGACGCTAACTAAACGGCTGGAGAAGAAGCTAGACGGTAATTACACAAGAATGCTGCGTGCAATCTTGAACAAGTCCTGGCGGCAACACCCCACAAGACACCAACTGTACGGCCACCTGCCTCCTATCACGAAAACTATTCAAGTTAGACGAACCAGACATGCAGGACACTGTAGGTAGGATTGAACCTGAAAATTCTTGTTGATTTCAATCAGAAGTAGACCAACACTTTATCCACGGCACCATCTGTCCTACAGGACAAAAATTCTTACTACAGCATAACACTTGTACCTATCACAGTTAGCAGAAATAGAACAATCTATTCCCGCGAATTACGTGAAGGGTTCAGTTGGCGGTTCTGTGTTGTATCTCGAGTTTGACATTATACTACAGCATAACACTTGTACCTATCACAGTTAGCAGAATTAGAACAATTTATTCCCGTGAATTACTTGAAGAGTTCAGTTAGAGGTTCTGTGTTGTCTCTCGAGTTCGACATTATACACCTGTGTTGGATTGGCTTTGATCGTCTGTGCTGGTAGTTATCGTTGGTGATACGTACGTAATGGTGTCCACTTGTGAACTCTAATCCTTACTGCTATTGACTGCTGCAAATGTTTCTTCTATATGTGTGCTGTATGGTGATATTTACATAACAGGCGTGTATGCGAGCAAATATACATATTGAAAAGGTGGTGGTGTCACTTCATTAAAACATCTATTCTTCCAGCTACAACACCACCTGAAGTAGGCTGAAAGACGTATCAACCGAAACGTTGTGAATATAACAATGAAGATGAATACAATAGTTCGAATATCCTGAGTGATAAAAATACAGTATTTGTTCTAGAACTTCCAAGTTTTTAAGTTTTAGTGAAATAAAATATTTTATTGAATAACAAAGACGAAAGAAACTAAATAAGAATGCGATATTATATGTATTTTTATTTTATTTTAATTGCCTTTTTGAAAAAATATACATAAGATTGTTTTTGATATGCTTGAGAAGAAAAGAACACAAAAACACAAAATGATAATTCATTGATCGAACCATTGCTTTTGTGATGATCGTGACACTGAGTTCTTTGAAATTGTAACTGAACCCTTGCAGAGAGATAGATTAGAAACAGATCTTTATAATCTGTTACAACGAACGTCAATGGACCTGATGAATGAAAATTGTTTCTCAATTTAAAAACAAATAGCGAGACACAGACTATATCCTGCAGAAAGTATAACATATTGAAATTACTCAGGAGATTTCGCACTGCTCACAAATACACCTGCCCAAGACTATTCCCTTGTGTGAAACTTGGAGACAGCGGCATGAAATATTGACCTCTCCATGAACGCTGAAAAAAACAGAATTCATGTCTTAAACTAGGTCTGCATTTTAAACGGCAAGCCTCTGAAAATTGTAGACTAGTTCACATACCTTAGTAGCAAAATCTCATCTACAATGTTTGTCCAGTCGGCTAGGGCTGTAGAATACATCAACTGCTTACGTGGTAGAATAGGATTTAGGTCAATCGATTTAGAAATTGTCATAAAATGATATTCATTTTGACATGTATATCGATTCTATTTGATTGAATTCTGATCGAAAATTAAATACTGTCATGGATAAATAGTAGAGGGAGCTGAGTTATTTAACCTTGGTAAGACAACCAATCTCGGAGAAGGAAAAGTCTGAATTCTGACCAGCTTTACTCTGCCTAAAAATTGACCTCATGTCACTACAGTGAAAATGTTGTGGTAAATATACACAACGAATCGTTAAGGTAGTGATAGTTGTAGACTTCCAGGACTGTTTGCAACAGTAGAAAAAAAACGTCTTCGTCTCTGTATGGTTTCCGAAAAGACACTATTTAGAATGCGATAAAGTTGATTTTTGTTCTTGTTCAGGATTGCACGCAGCATTCTTCCTGGCAGCAACACCCCACAAGACACCAACTGTACGGCCACCTGCCCCCTATCACGAAAACTATTCAAGTTAGGCGAACCAGACATGCAGGACATTGCTGGAGAATCAGAGATGAACTCATAAGAGATGTACTCTTATGGATCCCCACACATGACCGCGCAAAAGCAGGACGACCAGCACGAACGTACATTCAGCAGCTATGTGAGGATACAGGTTGCTGTCCTGAAGACCTACCTAGGGCGATGAACGATAGGGAGGAGTGGCGAGAGAGGGTCAGGGATATCCGTGCTGCCAGCACGATATGATGATGATGATGAAAGTTGATTTTTAATAAATCAGGTGGCTGTTTTATTTTTTTTATTTTTTGTGGGGGTGACACAATGTTATATACTATACCGAGATTTTTTTATTTATTAACAGTACTGTAACTAAGTGTTAAATAAGGACTTCGTGTATATGTTCAGGATATATCAATTTTCCCCAATCGTGAACGAAGAGAAAAATTGTACATTGTAATTGATGGGTGATCAAATCAAACTATTAGTTTTTTTTCCCTATTGCGAGGAAAATGCGTTATGATGAAGAAAAGAATTTCAAGAACTTTTTTCTGCATTTTGAGGAAGGTATTACACCCGTATTTTTTTTTTTTTTTTTTTTTTGGTGAGGGAGTGCTAATATTGAGAAATATAAGTTCTACGAAAAACGTGTGGAACAACAGCGAAAAGAAGAAAAACATCCTATGTGTAAATATCTTTAAAAAATTGAATGCTTTTTCCTGTATTTCCTCCGAAACTGACAGCCTCTCAATCTGGGATTAAAGAAAAGCTATTGAATAATTATGACGAAGGCATTAGCAGAAAAAAAAAAGAAAAAACTTCGTCAGCTTTCGGATTTGATTGTGTGAGCTATAAAAAGAGCATTTAAATATGAATTAAGAGAATGAGAATAAAAGTACGCACTAATATTATAAGAATCAGAATACACAATCAGAATATCAAGTATAAAACAGATGCTGAGACTTCTACATTTTAATTCCATGCTGATATCATAATTGGAATACTTAGTGATATTGTACTGAAAATACGTATCAATAAGAATAAAAACACACGCTAAGATTATGAGGATTAGAATATTGATTAATAAATAGGGAATAAAAACACACGCTAATATTATGAGGATTAGAATATTGATTAATAAATAGGGAATAAAAACACACGCTAATATTATGAGGATTAGAATATTAATTAATAATATGGGAACCAAAATGCACGCTAATATTTGGAAGATTATAGCATAAGCTGATATAACAGTTATTTGAATGTTTACTGATTAAGAATAACAAAGAAATCAGATCAATTATCTGGAATATTATTTTACTATTTGTGACTTTTTCATTCCAGCTTCAGCTGATGGTCTTTCACCGGAGTTTGAGTGAGAGTAAATATATTCAGGTCTCCAGGACTCTTCTCAGTATTCTAGCTGATCTTGACAATGTTGTAATTTGGATGATCTCGGTTAGTTTTCCAATTTCCAACTCTTTCAATCTCTTTTCGAAACATTTCCAAACGCACCAATTGCAATTAGTATTAACGTCACCCTCATGTTCCACAGCTTTCTTTGTTCTCAGGTAAGTTCCAAGTACTTTTGCATCTCTTTTCGCTTCTTTTTCATTCTGTGGTCCGTTAGGACGGCCAAGTTCGCTATACGACAAGACCTCTTCTTTTTTGTTTTGTTAATTATAATTTAGTCTGGTCTTCTGGTCGGAATTACATGATCCGTTTATATCTCACAATCGGAGAGAATTTTTTGCGTCTTTTTCTCCTGGACATATTCTGTTTTGTGCACGTACCATTTGGCCAATGTGATGATGAGGCTCCAGTAATGCTGGAACTTTGAAGGGAACGTAGAGTACGCCTTCACTGCCATCACTCCCATGTCCACTCTGGCCCAAAGTAGTAGCACCTGATAGGGTCATCTCTATGGGTCAAAAAGAACTGTTTGACATTTAAACTGTGTAATTATCATATTTACCAACCCCTCCGCTCGGGCACGATATGACACAATGTCAATTTTTAAGCGGAGTTTAACAGGTTTTGAATTCAGAGTTTTCCTTTTCCTAGACTAGTTGCCTCACCAAGGCTGAAGAACTCAGTCTGCCCTACTATTTACCCATAGCTGGAGGGAGAATAATTGGATTCATACATTTCCCAAGAGTATTAGTGTTATGTGAAATGCAGTTAGTCTCGTCCAGGATTTGAACTCGTATTGCCGTGTCCATTTCCTACGACAATAACCATTACACTACGGGCACCTGTGTAATTTTGCTAAACTGAATTGCTTGAAATGGAATTATTTTTACATTAAATGTACGTCAACAAATGATTTGATCAGTAAATGAGTTATTTAAGCAAATGACCGATGTTTAATTGGATTCTTAGTGATACACAGGAATACTGGAAACTATTCAACTTTGTTGACTTATGCTGAATTGAATTGTTTGAAATAGTGCTGTTTGATCATTTAACTGTATGTAAACAAATGACGGATGTTTAATTAGATTATTAGCGATACATAGCAATACTTGGAACCATTCAACTTTGTTCAAAAGTTCCATCATTACTGGAACAGCACTATCACATTGTTTTATTATCATATCCAAGACACTCGTTGAGGCTGGGATCTTGCCCCTCTGCCGAGATGCAGTTGGTGTATTGTACAGCCCCAGCCGACTAGGTGAACTGACAAACGGTATAAGGAGAAACCAGAATCATTCTAAAATATAAGAACTATAACATTTTCTGGGACTTTCAAATCTGCCAAAAATCTATGTGAGAAAATCACACTTAATCTTAAGTAACAAGAAGAAAGGAACTCGTTATCAAGTGGATTTTGCCATTGCTGCAGACAACAGCTTTTAGTTCTTCGCTACTGTACATTTTAAGGCCTTTCTACATAAGATTGGTTCTTCTACGTGCCAGCTATTTTTCAAGCAAGTAAACTGCGAGAACATCGATTGCATTAGGGAAGAAGAAATAAAAACTAAAATCCCCATTTCTCTTGTCTCCAATTGCTGAGCTTCACCTCTGAGGTTAATTTTGTCTGTGAGTTTCGGTGTATGTGTGTGTGTGGGGGGGGGTTCTTACACACTTTTATTGCTTATAGTATTTATTTATTTCTTTATTAATTATGGGTGTCCTCGTGGTGTAATGATTAAAGCGATGGACTGCGGAATCGGAGTGGGTTCGCACTCTAGTAGCGCTATTACATTCACTTTCAGGCAAATACCCTTCGGAAAGGTATGAACCCCTTATCCTCCCAGATATGGGTTAAATAGTACCACTACTGTTCTTTTGGGAGAATGGCTTTGGCGTTAAATAACCTACAAAGGTTGATATGCCATTTAACAACCAAACCAAACTTATTTATTTATTATCCTTGCCTTTCCTCGCTGTTGTCGAAATACATATTTACCCAATCCCTCTGTACAGGGTAGGAAGTGACACAAGTTAATTTCTAAAGCTAATTATTACTGGTTTAGATGCAGTTTTTTTTTCTATTTCATTGGTTGGTTGTCTTACCCAGATTAACCAAAATTCTTTACTTCTTGCTTTATCTACTCTTAATGAATATTGCCTTGTCGACTGGCGCTGAATAATACCTTGTTTTTCAGCAGAGAAGTAATACCTCCTCCTCAACGAGTGCCCTGGATATGACACTAAACAAACTGATGATGATGTTCCAATAATACAGGAGTTTGGGAGAATGCAGAGTACCCCTTCACTGCCATCGCTCCCCGGTCCGTTCTGCCCGGGAATAGTAGCACTTGATATGGTCCTATCTATGGATTAAATAGAACTAAACTGTGTACTTATGCAAAACTGAATTGCTTGAAATAGAACTGTTTTAACATTTAAATTGCGTATTTACGCTAAACTGAACTGTTGGAAATAGAATAGTTTTGAAATTTGACTGTAGGTAAACAAAAACTATACTTATACTCAACTGAATTGTTTGAATTAGAAATGTTTGACTAAACCGAATAACTTAAAATAGAAAATGTTTGACAATTAAACTGTGTACTTATCCTTAACTGAATTGTTTGAAATAAAACTATTTATTTGTATAAGAATGGATTTGTTATTAAATAACTGATAAAGGTTTATATGCCATAAAAAACAAACAAACAAATAAATTTTAATGAATAATAAGTTGGTTGCTTTGCCTGGTGTAATGGTTAACAAGGTTAGCAGACCATTTTAATTTCATTTCTCACTAAAAGCGCCATACTTCTGGCCTTCTGCAGAATTAAGTTAACTGATCATGTAGTGTAATATTTAGAATACTAGATTAGTAAATCCTTGGTAAGGATTTCGATTTTTTGTTTGTGTCCCCTACTTCATAATTTATGTCAGATTACTGCACTACTTGGACGCTAACAAAACGGCTGGAGAAGAAAGATAGACGGCAATTACACAAGAATGCTGCGAGCAATATTCAACAAGTCCTGGAGGAAACACCCAACAAAATACCAACTATACGGCCACCTACCTCCCATCACAAAACAACTATCCAAGTTAGACGAACCAGACATGCAGGACACTACTAGAGAAGCAGAGACGAGCTCATAAGTGATGTACTCCTATAGACCCCCACATATGGCCGAGCAAAAGCAAGAAGACCAGCTCGAACATACATACAGCAGCTGTTTGAGGATACGGAATGTAGCCCTGAAGACCTGTCAGAGGCGATGAACGATAGGGACAAGTGGCGAGAGAGGGTCAGGGATACCCGTGCTGGCGGCACGACATGATGATGATGATGATGATGAATCTAAATAAGTGTTTACCCATCATGTTACCCATCCACACCAGGGTCAGGACGCAACACAAGGTCAATTTTCTAACGGAGTATAGTTGGTTAAATTCTGAGTTTTCCTTCTCTTAGACTAGCTAACTAATCAAGGTTAGATACCATTGTATCTGCTTCTTTTTGCCCCAAGGGAATAACAGATAAATTTATGTCTTTAGCGCTAACTGAAATGTTAAGAGTCAGGTACTATTTACCAACCCCTCCGCTCGGGCAGGATATGACACAAGGTCAATTTTTAAGCGGAGTTTAACAGGTTTGAATACAGAGTTTTCCTTCTCTTAGACTAGTTGCCTGAAGAACCTAGTCCGTCCTACTATTTACCCGGTATTTGCCCGAAAGTGAACGTAATAGCGCGACTGGAGTACGAACTCGCGTACTACGATTCCGCAGTGCATCGCTTTAACCATTACACCACGAGGACACCCCTAAATGTTAAGAGTCAGGTACAGAATTTAAACTAGTTTCATTGAATCTATTTCCTACGACGATAACCGTAACATTATATACGCCCCGAAGTGACGCAGGTTCAGCTAAGAAGATGAAGGATAATACTAGATATTTCACATCTCGTTAAGATTCAAACTGGGAACCATATTCAGACCAGAAGATTGGAATGTACTCATTGCAAATAATGAGAGAAAATATTTCTAAGTTGGTTCTACTGTTCCATCAGTTCAAATAATAAAGAAGCAGCATAAATGAAAGGCGAGAGAAACCTCGAGATCTTATAAGGCAGCAAAACCAATTAACAATAACAGCTGCGTTTGAAATTATTGCTGCATGTGGAACAATTTCTATAAGCTTCTAAAGAATACTGGAACATTATTGGACATCTAAAAATGAATCGAAATTGTCGACAAGAGACAAGTTATAAAATATAGGATTAGGAAGCATTCAGTACAATGGAATATTGATGAGACTTACTGTCACTTGACTTTTACTGAAATCTACTAGTTTTTAGTACTAGCAAGAAAAACAATAAATGCAAGTAATGATAATTTCTATATGCCCACTTTTTGTTATGTTTTGACCTTCGACCAAGCCCCAAAAAATGCTATTCCAAGGTGATGCACCGGAAGGAAGTGACACATTCCAATGGCCAGTAATCGAAAGAGATAGCGTGGGCGGATTAAGGCTTATAATATAGGACAAGGTGAAGATCCCACTGTGGCAATACAGACTGATGCACTGGAAGAGAGTGACCTCTGAACTGCATGACAGTTATTTCCGCTTGATGACGATTAAACATTCGATTTCAAAGATCCAGTGGGCGATCGTGTGGGCGTTGAATTATTATTTAACTCAGTTGAGTTCGAGTCCAAGAAGCAGTTGCCAGTAGAATTCCAGACAGCTAGAGACCAGATGTGGTAGGGAAAGCCACACCCGACCGAGGGGTCCCTCGGAAACCCCGATGGAGTGGACCCCAGCATCAGGAGAACAAGAAAGACACAACGTGACGGTCATAACATTGGGGTCAAGAAATTACAATTTATGTTCGGTCTCCAGCTCCCTCTCACATGCAACCGTTGAACAACCCGATCGAACCCTTGCAATAAAGTGAGAGGTATATATTTTTATAAAGAAGTCTTCGCTCGTCTTTCTTCTTCATTGTGTTGTTATGCAGATGAGTATATAACATTTTTTCTCAGGATTATTCTTTTTTCAAAAATGAATATATATATATATATATATACTCTAGCATCATCCGGTCTCGCGTATTTTACGATCATTCAAATTTGATCTCCATTATACACCCAGTTTCCTTTTTAAGGCACTTTGGGTGGTGTAATAGTTAGCAAGCTAGACCAGCAAACTTCACCATTTATACGGGTGCTCCATTTATACGGTTTTGTGTCACATCTAATCAAAATTCTTCATAAATTATTACTTTTGGCCAAGTTTTAGGCTGCGTCGAGTGGGGTAATAACTTGCAAACTAGTCTAGCAAACCTTAACGAATGGGGTTCCAGTCTCATTAGGTTCCTCATTCATATATCCTTGTGCCACATCCAAGAAAAATGATTAGTAAATTACCAGTTCCATTTTTAATAGGCTAGGCTAATATATATATAGAAATATAATTTGTGTTCAACTTTTATGATTTTTTTTCATTTTTTGTGTGATTAAATGCACCCGCCCAAGACGAAACCCTACTACATAGTCTAGAACGAGCCGCTTCAGCCATTGGCCTCCATTTTTCAATGAACACAAGACGGAATATATGTGCTTTAATCAAACGGGTGACATATCCACCCTAAACGGTAGCACTCTGAAACTAGTTGACAAGTTCACCTGCCTAGGGAGCAGTATCTCATCAACCGAGACAGACATCAACACGCAACTTGCAAAGGCATGGTCAGCTTTCGATAGACTATCGGTAATATGGAAGTCAGACCTGACCGATAAAATAAAACGCAGTTTCTTCCAAGCGGCGATCGTGTCGATACTACTATATGGATGCACCACATGGACGCTGACAAAACGGATAGAGAAAAAGTTTGACAGCAATTACACAAGAATGCTGCGAGCAATATTCAACAAGTCCTCGAGACGGCACCTCACAAAGTAGCGGCTATACGGCCACCTATCAACCCTCATGGAAACTATCAAAATTAGAAAAGCCAGACACGCGGGACACTGCTGGAGAAGTAGTGACGAGCTCGTGAGTGATGTATTCCTGTGGACCCCTTCACATAGACGAGCAAAGGCAGGACGTCCAGCTCGAACCTACGTACAGCAACTCTGTACCGATACGGGATGTAGCCCTGAGGATCTGCCAAAAGCAATGGACGAAAGGGAGGTGTGGAGAGAAAGGCTCAGGAATATCCGTGCTGCTGCTGATGATGATGTTATGAAATATTGCCCCAAAGAAGTATAGACATAGCTGATGCTGTAATATAACGGTCGAGGGATTTCGTTTTGTCTTTGTCTTTAGTTAGGCTGAGAACCTTTCGGCACAGTGTATGGGTTACTTAGGTGTTCACGTGCGCGCGCAGAGCGGACGTGTCACTCAGAGATGTCACAATAGCCCAGATTGGAAACGGGGCTGGAGAGGGCGGGTGACGTCATGCACCGGAAGCGCGCGGAGGATTTGGGGGATTTTGAAAATGTCAGTTGTGTTGAGAATAAGACACCGGGCGAGAAGGGTCGACATTCGGGGCTCGCTGAGGCTAGATGAATTTGCGCGCTACGGGCGCCGCACGAGATGGGGGAGGGTCGATGAAAAAGCCAGAATAGAAAGAATGTGTATCTCTCCCCTTACGTCGAAGAACCTTTAAACTCAAAGGTAATAAAAAGTTTCGTATCTGAACAAAGAAGTCGTAAGTGTTTTTCGTGTTTGGGGATTCCTATGTTCTATGTATATATGTTATGAACATTCTATGTACTTTTCGCATATCCGTATCTGGCTATGGTACAATGCGGGATCTATCTATTGGCGAAAAGATAAACTATTGCAGCTGGAAATAGCGGCTGTACAAGTTGTTAGGGTGTAATTGGAGGGTTAAATATATCTATATGAAAATCATTAGTTTAAGATAAGAATACTTGAAATCATTCAGTTATTAGAAGCTATGTTTTTTTTTGTTACAAGTTACTTGAAATCATAAAATTTCTTTTAAAAAATAATTAAAATTGACATTGTATAACTGAACGAATGTTGATATGACGCAAAATTTTAAAAAATCAGAATTTAATTGAACACTGTTTTTGATCATAATTTTTGTAACTGGTATGGAGATACGAATTTAGCAACGTGTGTGAGTAAATCTGTGAGGGTACCTCTGAAAATCAAGACCACTTAAGAATTATATTAATTAATCTTTAATCTGACATGAAGATTAGCCTGGATTAATATCACAAAAATAGATCAGAAATGAGTAGTCGAAATCCTTACATTTGGGAGATTGGTTTCTGGGACCAATCTGCTAACGGCATGGTTTTCATCGTTCTGTCTGATTTCAATATTTTCTCTTATTTCATTCCACTCTCTTCATTCTATATTCTTATTTCAATGTTTTGTTTTATTTGGTTTCGTCTTGCTATTGATTTGTATGTAGTGTCCATAAAGTTTTGAAAACCAGTTGTTCTTTGCCTACATATTTTCGTTTATGCATTGATAAATATATTTTAAATAAGTAAGTAAAGTTGGCGACCCTAGTCGAGGGTGACCTGAAGGCTCCCTTTTCGATAGCTTACTACACCAAGGTGTAGGGGAGGGCGCTACTCCTTTCCCTGGACTGCTCCACTTTACCCTTGATCCGTACCTTATAATGCTGAGTGTTAAGCAAGGAGGCATCAAGTACCATTTTTTGAGTCTTTGGTATGACTCGACCTAGGATTGAACCCAGGTCTCCCGAGCCATTGGCGAACACTCTAACTGCTAGGCCAATGTCCGGTTTATTTTAAATAAAATATTTGTTTATTTAGCACTTTCCTTACCAAGAGAGTTATCAGTGACATGGGTATAGAAAATTAAAAATAAAAATATAGTCCTTTTTCCACTAAGAATGGAAAACTTTTAAACAACATTCTTAGCATCATAGTGTCATGTGAAATGCTTTTGCAAATATAAATTACTGAAAGGGCAGAGCGGTAAGCTGAGACCATCTATTTTTAGATAATAATCATCATCATCATCATCATCATCGTCATGTCGGGCTGCTAGCACGGATATAGTCGTAATTTTGCCGTAACTATTCGATGATCGGAGGACACACCCTCGAAAGAGGAGTATGCCTCGCAATTCATCGCGCTATATTTCCATTTCTTGTTTATAAAGACGTAGTCTATCTGTGCTTTACTATTGTTCGCGTATGTGTAGGTCCATAATTTTTCCTCCCTTTTTAAATAGTTTGTATTAAGGCAAGTTAATCTATTTTCTATCATTAAATCTGTTAAATGTTGTCCATTCCTATTTGACGTGTTGTGTAGGCAGTATTTGTTGTTTCTGTTTTTCCCGATTTCATATCTCCGCCAATGACTAGCACGTTGTGTTTCGGAATGCTACGCACTAGAGAGGATATCTCATCGTAGAAGGTAATACGTAATCCAAAATGTTTATATTCAAAAGTGATTTCACTTTTGATTTTGTTGTATAGGAGAAATTGATGATTACATTTACGTTAGAGTGTGTAAAAAGTATTTTTTTAACATTTTACATATCATTATTCGAAAATTCTATTTCCTGTTTATCATTAAAGACTATCTATAATTCTACATAAGTATTATCATTGCACTCCTTATGAGTTTCCTACAACAGTTTAGCTGGTGGAATTTCCCTGCAGTCTGCGTAACAGCAAGTATTCTCCGGTCTCCAGGACACTTCTGAGTATTCTAGCTGATCTTAACAATACCGTGGTCTGGATGGTCTCGATGGTCTCGATTCTACGTCTGATTTCCTGTCCTATCACTTTTCATTATTATTATTATTATTATCTCATTTAGAGTTTTTCACATCAGTTTTAGCTGATCCTATTTACCGAACCCCTCCGCTCTGGCAGGATATGACACAAGGTCAATTTTTAAGCGGAGTTTAACAGGTTTGAATTAAGAGTTTTCCTTCTCCTAGACTAGTTGCCTCACCAAGGCTGAAGAACCCAGTCTTCCCTTCTATTTACCCATAGCTGGAGGGAGAATAATTGGATGCATACCTTGTCGCCGTGTCCATTTCCTACGAGGATAACCATTACACCAAGGGCACCTCCACGGGCACCTCAGTTTTCACTGGAGCCTGAGTGATAGCAAGTCTCCCCAAGTCTCCAGGACTTTTCTCAGTATTCTGGCCGTTCTCATTAATCCAACATCCATGTCCTTTCATCCCTATAATAATCCTTTAGTTACTGTACCAAAAGCACCAATCACGATTGGTACAATTGTCACCTGCATATTCTATAGTTTTTTCTATCCCCTAGCAAGGTCGTGGTACTTATCTTTCTTTACACTTTCTTTCAATTTTACTCTTTGGTCATCCGGGACAGCAAAGACTACAATTTTGCAAATTCTCTCTTTTTTTTTTGTTGATTATAAAAAGGTCTGGTCTCCCGACCAAGATTACGAGAGCCGTTTGTATGACAAAGTCCCATTAGAGTTGATGTGTATCATTCTCAAGGACAGATGCTGGATTGTACATATACCATTCATCATCACTATTATTATAATTTTATTTACTCATTTGAGTTTTCACATCAGCGTATGCTGATGGTATTTCACTGGAGATTGAGGTACAGCAAGTCTCCTCAAGTCTCCAGGACTCTTCTCAGTATTCTGGCAGTTTTCAATAATTATGTTGTTTGGATGGTCTCCACTCGGTCGCCAACTTCCAAATCTTCCAGGCCCTTTAATAATCCTTTAGTTACCGTGAAAAGTCACCAATCACAATTGGCATAATTGTCACCTTCATGTCCCATAGTTCTTTTTCAATTCTCTAGCAAGGGCGAGGTATTATTATTATTATTATTATTATTATTATTATTATTATTATCTATTGAGAGTTTTTCACACCAGCGTGATGTCACACTTTTCCATTAGAGTCCGAGTGACAGCAAATCTCCACAAGTCTCCAGGACTCTATGAAGTATTTTGGCCGATTTCAACAATGCTGTAGTTTGGATGGTCTCCACTCGTCCTCTTATTTCCAAGACCACCAATCCCTGTACCAATCCTTTCTTGACTGTATCGAACGGGCCAATTACAACCGTCATTACCATCGCTTCCATGTTTAATGATTTTTTTTCAGTTCTCTAGCAAGTTCTATGTACTTATCTCTCTTTTTGCTTTCCTTCAGTTTTACTCTGTGGCCAGCCGGGACGGCGAAGTCCACGATTAGGCAGGTTCTCCTTTTTGTTGTTAGTCTGGTCGTCTGACTGAGATTTGGTGATCTATTTGTATGTCACTATCCTAAAGAAATTTTTGCGACTGATTCTGTGTTGGGCAAATACCATTTGTTTATATGGTCAAATTTAAGCAGGCGTGAAAAACTCTCGGGGAGGGAATGATAATAACAATAACTCGAGTGAAAGAACATCCTCTCATGCTAGTGTGAAAAATTACTCGCATAAACTCCTATGAGACTTTAACATACAAACGGATCACCAAATCCCGGCCAGAAGACCAGACCTCATAATAATCAACAAAAAAAAAAAAAAAGAGAATCTGCAAAATTGTAGAATAAATCTGAAAGAAAGTGAAAAGAAGAATAACTACCTCGACCTTGCTAGAGAATTGAAAAAGCTGTGGAACATGAAAGTAAAGATTGTGCTAATTGTGATTGGTGCGTTAGGCACAATAAAAAAAAGGATTATTAAAAGGCCTGGAGGACTTGCAAGTTGGCGGACGGTTAGAGACTATCCAAACGACAGCATTATTAAGAACGCCCAGAATCCTAAGACGAGCCCTGGTAACTTGAGGAGACTTGCTGTCACTCAAACTCCAGTGAAAAACCATCAACTAACACTAATGTGAAAAACTCTAAAGAAGTAAATAATAATAATAATAATAATAATACAAACACCATATAGAACAAACCCTAACACAAGGATAAGAAATGATTATAGAAAATTTAAAAAGAATTACTCCTGAGAAGTAAACTAGATAACCATCGGTAAGAAACTAAGACTGGATAACAGTCAAGGCAGAAACTGAAAAAAAAATAAACGAAAGTTTGGTACATATCTTTATGATTAACAAACATGCTCCTCTGCTGCTATTATTATTATTGAATGAGTTTTTCACACTAGGGTGCGTGGGTATTCTTTCACAAGAAACTGAGTGACAGCAAGATTACTGAGGTCGTTTAAGACTCTTTGGAGTATACTGGCCGATCTCTTGTCTGGATTATCTCGATTCTTACTCTGATTTCCAATTACTTCAGGCTTTCTTCCAAACCTTTTAGAACCGTTACCAGCGCATAAATTTTAATTGGTATTACCGTCGCCCTTATGTACCACAGCTTTTATCCTTCTCTCCCAAGTTCCAAGTCTTTGTGGATCTTTTTCTTTCTTTTATTTTACCTCTGTGGTCTACCGGATCGGCAAAACTATGCGGTATGTGCTTTTTTGTTCCCAATTTACACTTCTTCTTCTTCTTCTTCTTCTTCTTCTTCTTCTTCTTCTTATTATTATTATTATTATTATTATTATTATTTTGCTCCTTTAGAGTTTTTCACATCAGTGTTAGCTGATGGTTTTTCACTGGAGTTCGAGTGACAGCAAGCTCCTCAAGTCTCCAGGACACGTGATTTTGTATGTAATCTTCGAGTCGTCGTCTTGATGCGTCAAAGATATCTTCAATGCTGGCAAGTCCTCTTAATCCTTCTATTCTTGACACAAATAGTCTGTCAACGTCGTCTCTGGGACGTAATGCCTTATGCATGGTCATTAGTTTTTTTCTTTTCTGGTTCATTTAAGTTCTTCTCTAGTCTACTTTAAAAATCATCCCGAGTCTCTTACGAGGGATACAGCTCAGGTATTTTTCTTCGCGTGAGTTTCCTGCTATACAGTTTTGTTTCGAGTAGCTTTCTCGTTCTCCTAAGGTACACTTTAAATTTTTTTTTCCATCTCCACTTGTTTGGTGGTGTCAGCTTCCAATAATCGTAAATATTTGTATGTTTCTTTTTTCCCCGTGTGTTCTAATTTTGTCTTTGTTTGGTAGGTCTTTCCTTTCCCTCATGTGTCGTTTCCTGCTTTTCATTATTAGTATAGCACATTTTCCTATGTCCTGACTGTATTCTCACAGTCTTTATTAGGGTTTCCAACGTTGTATAGCCATGACCATGACCAACTATACAAACACATAAAATATATACATCTACATATGCATACAGAATCATAACGACACCATATTAAAGACGAGCGACACAGTCTTTTAGAAAAATACACCTCTCACTTTATTTGTGGAGGTGCCCGTGGTGTAGTCGTTATCGCCGTAGGAAATGAACACGGCGATACGAGTTCAAATCCTGGACGAGACTGATAGCATTTCACATAGCACTAATACCCTTGGGAAAGGTATGAATCCAATAATTCTCCCTCCAGCTATGGGTAAATAGTAGGACAGGCTAGGTTCTTCAGCCATGGTTAGGCAATTAGTCTAGGAGAAGGAAAACTCTGAATTCAAACCTGTTAAACTCCGCTTAAAAATTGACCTTGTGTCATATCCTGCCCGAACGGAGGGGTTGGTAAATAGTACCTCTCACTTTATTTGAAAGGGTTGTGGGTGAGAGGGAGTTGGAGAACGAACAGAACTGCAACTTATCGACCCCCCCCACTCGATTGGCCATAACCACGTTTCTTTCCCGTTCTCTTGCGCTGCTCATCTGGGGGCCTGGAGGCCCACTCTTTGGGGTGCTGGCTTTCTCTACCGCATCTTATCTCTTTCTGGTCTGGTCTCCAAACTGATTTGATCTCCAACTGCAACTGCTCAATCGGGGGTCTGAGGGCCAACTCTGCTGGGTGCTGGCTTTCTCTACCGCATCTTGTCACCAACGGTTCTGGTCTCCAAACTAACCGAGTTCCTGTCTTCACCGAGTTATATAACAATTCAACGCCCCCTTCTTGTTGTGGGCGTCATAATTGCACTCATTCAACCCATCCACGGTCAAGGTTATAATTCTGATATTCCTCAACCGGATGCACCTGTTATTTACATAGGTGCATTTCCTATTTTGACAGCCCGGCCGGGTCGAAGGTCAATATACAACACCAGTTCTCTTTCGTTTTTTGCAAACTGTTTGTTGTCCATGTACATTATGTGATTAATGTTTTCCTGCGATTTGCGAAGTTTGTATCTGCTTGTGCATTTCCTAAGTATATGGTTGAGTGGCATCATCGCGATAACAAATAGTAATGCTGATAGTGCATCTCCTGGGAAGACCCCTCTCTGGATTCTAACTTCAGCTGAGCTTTTTGCTCCACCTGACACTTTCACTCTCCAGGTTTCCATGATTTTCTCCATAAATTTAATTACTTCGTTGGATATTTTGTACATTTTCAGGCAGTGTATTATCCACCTCTCGAAAAGTATGTCATAAGCCATTTTGTAGTCAATCGAGGTCATAGCTAGATTTTTCCGTTTCGATTCGCTTTACTCTTGTTGAGGATGTGCTGATCGATATATTGTAGTTTTTCAAGGGAACTCCGATTTTTCCACAAACTAAATTCGCTCCTACATAGAGGAGATCCTTTCATTCCATGATATTGTTCATGGGAATGTTTGTTAATAAATCGTTTATTTTCTCTGTTTCTGCTTTGATAGTTAAACGGATGGATGTTTTCATCTTTTTATTATCAAGTTCGCAATAATTGTTGGTTTGTTCGAGCACTTTTAATTTTTCGACAAATTTGATCAAACATCACACAAAATGGACGATACGAATTTAGAAAGGGAAAAAGTCTCATGAGACGATTGTTTCTTTCTGTATTATAGAAAATATAGGATAATATGCGTAACAAAAGTAATCCAAGAAGTTAAAATTTAAGTTCTTTTTAGTTTATATAGTGCTATGTTGGACAGCCACTGAGTACTTTTGATTTATCAAACACTTTTTAAATCTTTTCTTTGACCTCATCAGTTTATAAATTTATATATATATATATATATATACGTGGGTGCGCGTGCGCCCGTGTGTGTGTGTGCAACTCCTCCGTCAGGAGCAGGATATGACAGAAGATTAATTTCTAAACTGAGTTAAATTGGTTTGAATTCAGAATTTTTCATCTATAAGACTAGGTAATAAACTGGGAGTAAAGAACTTACCCTCTCCTGCAATTTACTCCTAGCTGGGACAGAAGAGTTGATTCATGCTTTTTCGTGGGCCATATATTAGGATTTATCAAAATTATCTTCTTTTTGAGACACTTTATTCCGATTCTTATATCTCAAGATTATGACAACTATTTTAGCAATAATATTACTATTAATTTTTATTTATTGCAGACTCTTTGTCCTCATCTTGGTAGTTTTTGTGTTGTTTCTTCTTTCACTACGTTTTGGCCAAATTTCACCTCAGGCCTTCTTCAGGTGATTTACCGAAACCTCGGATAGGAATGCTGAGTCTTGTAACCGTATCCCCAGTAATTACTGCCTTCCATAGTTGTTGTCCATCGTAATTACTGGGGATACGGTTACAAGACTCAGCATTCCTATCCGAGGTCGCAGTAAATCACCTGAAGAAGGCCAGAGGTGAAATTTGGCCGAAACGTCGTGAAAGAAGAAACAACACAAAAACTACCAAGATGAGGACAAAAAGTCCGCAATAAATAAAAATTAATTCTCAGATTAAGAAGCCTCATCTCAAAATGATTCCAATTAAAGGCAAGTATAATATTACTATGTTTATTATATATAACCCATATATATAACAATGTTACATTGAATTCTACTTCATTTTTTCTTTACCTTGAAAACAGGTTACCTTGAAAACAAAAGCCTATGTGATTTTGAAGACAGAGCGAGGGGTTCCTAACGACGCATATTTAGCTATGTTGTTACATTTATTACGTTTAATCTCGCTCTCCTCGTCTTATAGCTGTATGTCTAACGCTACTTTCATTTTCACTTATCTTCCTTTATCCCCCGTTTTGGTCCCTTTTCTATTTCTTTTCTCTTTCTCCCACCATCTTTACTCTTTTTTTTTTTACTATGTTCCTATCTGCATCTAACAATTTCACAGGTATCATTGTTTTATCGAAAAAAATTATGAAGATTTCCAATTCTTCTTCTTTTTCTCTTCTAGCATGAATATTTCATATTTCAACACTTTATTACAAATTCCTATGTTTTTTTCTAAACAGTGGCAACACACGCAACCACACACACACACACACACACACACACACACACACACACACACACACACACTCATACACACACACACACACATATATATATATATATATATATATATATATATATATATATATATCAGGAAAAATACAAATGAATCATATGAAATATATATATATATATATATATATATATATTCAAATATCAAAACCAATGTATTCTGTGGATGATCTTATTTATTTCTTACTAATCCGCAAACTTTAAACGTTTTGATTTTTATTCTGAATCCTCATTGGGACAATATCAATATGTGGTGTTGCTACTTCTGAATTGTATTCAATTTTAAAATGAAACGAAAAAAAATTAGAAAACGCTTACTATGCTATTACCTTTAGGAAGGTTTAGTTTCAAAATTATGTGACATAATTATTGCTTTAAAAATATTTTAAAACCATGCGTATTTTTACACACACACACACACACACACACACACACATATATATATATATATATATATATATATATATATATATATATATATAAATACAAATTTCGTTGAACATAATAGATATTTTCTGTCAACATATTTTCTTGTTGATCCTTTCATATTGCCGTATTGATTTTATAGTGTTCGGCGGGAATTGATTGATGTATTTCCCATACTTGTTTATATCCCAAGTACTTTCTGTCCGACTTTGGGCCATCATCAGGGGATGATCTATTACAAAAGTGATGTAACTTTTGTTATTATATTAGTACAATGTAAGAAGAAGAGCATCTGTACCATTGGAGTGTGTAGCGTTTACTTCTAAATGTGTATCTATAAATAGTGTAAGTAGCTATAAACATTTAAGTACATTAGCACTGGTGTGAAAATTAATTCTGTTAAGTGTGGGTTGCATGTTTCTAATTTGTAGTGCTTCGAGAATCTGTCGTTTTTGTCTGTTATTTTGCCGTTTTCATGTACCTTTTTATGTTCGTAAATTTGTTGTTTAACTGATTTGGAAGTTTCGCCCAGATATTTTTTCTTCTAACCGAAGAACTAGATAGATGAACACCTGCATCAGATTTTGCGGGTATTGTTTTCTTTTTACTGATTTGTTTTGATTATATTTTTTACTTGTTTTAGAGGAAGTCCCAATGGCGTGTTTGCTAAAGTTTTGGACTGCTGCTTCGAATTAAACAAGGTCGAACTCCATTTTCCCTGACTCTTTCATATTAAAACCTTTCGGAAGGCTATTGATCTACTTGCCCCCTTTCAACAACAGACTAAAACGTATCTCTGTTGTTCTTCTAGAAAGATGCGCTTTGGCATTAAGTAATCTTCGAAAGCTAATATATTAAACAAAGAAAGAAACAAAACGTAATTGTTTTTATAAAGCTTTCATAAATATTTTCATTTCAAAGTTGTAAAAGCTCTTTTTCAGGGAAGTTTGATTTTGACTTATTGGCTAAAATATTATATCTCTTCGATAAATTCTTATTGAAAAATTTATTACGAGATATTTTTGGAAAAAATTAACGTTCTAGAATTTTCGACATTTTTATTTTAGCACATTCGTAAAAGGATTTAGGATATTGAAATTGTGCGAAGGAGTTTTTTATCGTTAAATTCATGATTTGAGAGCGGAGAAAACCTAAGATCTGTGAGGTAAAAATCTGTGATTATTCCACCTTTTTATTTTGGTGTTATAATGTAAGTAAAATGTACATGGTGATTTTTATTGCTTAATTTATGATAGATTTCAAATTTCAATCTGTTGTTATTATTCATAAGTCATCATCATCATCATATCGCGCTGGTAGCATGGATATCCCTGACCCTCTCTCGCCACTCTTCCCTATTGTTCATCGTCCTAGGTAGGTCTTCAGGACAACATCCCGTATCCTCACATAGCTGCTGAATGTATGTTTGTGCTGGTCGTCCTGCTTTTGCACGGTCATGTGTGGGGGTCCATAAGAGTACATCTCTTATGAGTTCGACCCTGCTTCTCCAGCAGTGTCCTGCATGCCAGGTTCGTCTAACTTGAATAGTTTTCGTGATAGGGGGCAGGTTACCGTACAGTTGGTGTATTGTGGGGTGTTGCCGCCAGGACTTGTTTAATATTGCTCGCAGCATTCTTGTGTAATTGCCGTCTAGCTTCTTTTCCAACCGTTTTGTTAGCGTCCATGTTGTGCAGCCATATCTAAAATATTATTAAATAGATGTATTTAGATATATACAAAATATTAAAAGAGATTTATTCACCCCTCTGAGACAGTTCTATCATATTTACCAAACCCTCCGCTCGGGTAGGATATGACACAAGATCATTTTTAAGGGGAGTTTAACAGGCTTGAATTAAGAGTTTTTCCTTCTCCTAGACTAGTTGCCTCCCCAAGGCTGAAGAACCTAGTCTGCCCTACTATTTACCCATAGCTGGAGGGAGAATAATTGGATGCATACCTTTCCCAAGGGTATTAGTGCTATGTGAAATGCAATCAGTCTCGTCCAGGGTTTGAACTCGTGTCGCCGTGTCCATTTCCTACGATGATAACCATTACACCATGCTGACAGTTCTATGACTGTCAGTTTCATGGGCTGAGAAGGTTCTCAGTTCTTCACGATATGCCAAAAGATTGCTAACAGTAATGAGGCTGTATTAAAAGGGTGAGTACACATCTATTTTTTTGATAATATATATATATATATATATATATATATATATATATATATATATATATATATATAATTTAGTATTGCGTAGACATTTTTCGCAAGCAATCATAAGACCTTCAATATCCTTACTTACAGAGATATGCTGCATCCACACTAGTGAGCAAACTTTATGTTTAAATATAGCAATAATATATATAGCGAAAGCAACAAGCTAGAAACGTACACATATATAACATGTATATAAGAACAGAATAAATACAAAAATATAGGTCTCTTCGTGGACCAACATATATATATATATATATATATATATATATATATATTCAAATCAGGCTGATAGCTCCTTGTATGTCTTTCACCATCAGTCCCAGTCATTCCCCACCTCTAGCTGGTCGTTTAAGCTGAATCTTGTGTCGCCAGAGAGCTCATGTAAGTCTTTTCTAGTCCATTGAAAAACGACACTGATGAATTCGTCCTTGCTTCTCCAGCAGTTTCCTGTATTTCTTGCTCGTCTTACTTGGATGGTTTTATGAGATGGGAGACAAGTGGGCGTACAGATACTGTTTTATCGGATGCTATTTCCAAGATTTGTTCGAGACAGCGCACAGTATTCTTGTGTAGATGCCACCTAGCCTTTTCTCTATGCTTTTGGTTTATTAGCGTCAATGTGGCTCATCTATTTAGTAGTATGGACACATTTATTGCTTGGAAGAAATCTCATTCTATTTTATCGAAAAGATCAGACTTCCATATGATTGATAACTCGATTGTAGGTGCCCGTGGTGTAATGGTTATCGTCGCAGGAATTGGACACGTCGACACGAGTTCAAATCCTGGACGAGACTGATTGCATTTCACATAGCACTAATACCTTTTAGAAAGGTATGAATCCAATTATTCTCCCTCCAGCTATGGGTAAATAGTAAGATAGACTAGGTTCTTCAGCCTTGGGGAGGCAACTAGTCTAGGAGAAGGAAAAACTCTGAATTCAAACCTGTTAAACTCAACTTAAAAAATTGACTTTGTGCCATATCCTGCCCGAGCGGAGGGGTTAGGTAAATATGATAACTCGATAGTAGCATTTCACACTTTCACTTGATATATACTGACATTAATTTTTGTAGATGTGATGAGGCTGCCAACGTACATGAACTGCTCAACTATTTTTAGAAACTTAAATACACGTACTTCGTTTTATTTTCATTCTCTTAGAGGCTAATACATTTGCTTGTTTTAGGCTATGCTTCAGGGATTCTACTTGGCTTGGTGTATTTATGAGAAGTGCTAGGTCATCTGCATCGTTCGTATTTGCCATTCCTTATACGGGGTATCGTCTACTTGTTGCCTTTCTTAATATGAAACCATTTTCTTTGATTAGACTTATGAATGTTCGAAGTGCGTAGTCTGGGCAGTATACATAAGCAAGATAATTGTTAATACATACACACACACACACAAATATATATATATATATATATATATATATATATATATATATATATATATATATGCACACAGATTTAACACAATTTTGAAGTAGTAGTATTAGCAGAACTAAATTTGAATTGAAATACATTTTGGGTTAAATGTTTATGAACAAACTGTGTCTATTTGTTAGTAAGAAGATGATTAATCTATTATAAATAAACGATATTAATTTGTTAAAAGCCGTGATATAGTATACACTTCGAGTAGTTTTATGTTTACTCGAGTTGTTCATTCTAGAGCAGATGTAAAAAGAAATCATAATTAGATTAAATTGGAACGTCACATTTACTGAAATGAATAAATAAACAAAAGTAATTTTCAATAAGATTTCTTGATATTTACATCGGCCAAAATACGTTTAATAGTTAAAGTGCTATTGCAAATTATATAACTCAGTTCAATCTTAATTTGTCTGTCGATTCCGGTCACATTCTTGACAGGCTTTCGCTTTAATGTAATGGTTTCAGTTGCAGATAGACAATTCGCTGTTAGGGGTCAAAATCGTGACCCAAGGTGCTTGATTGGTTTGACCGTGGGAGCTAAGTGTAGAAAGATGAGATTGATGATGTTATAGAATTTAAAGCAGTAGACTTTTTTTTAGAGAGAATCTCTGGGAAAACATTGAAGAAGAAGCCAAGTCTTCTGCAACTGTTTGAAAGTTGAAACAAAGATTACCGTCCACTACATTCAATTAGGGGTACAGCTTTGAAGAAAAGGAACCGAAGGGGTCACACTGTAACATATTGATCCTCGACCGAGCCGTAAATCATGAGATGCACCTGTGTAAATAAGCGGAAGAACAGCGGAAGCAAGTGGACGTTAAACAATAATATAACCAGCACACAGACGGCTTGCGTCAGTTGGAGACAGGATGCAAGTGGAGTGAGAATCAGCTCCACACAGAGGGCTTGGGCCCTCAGTGACCCACGGTTGAGCAACCAAGCAAAGATGAGGAAGATGTGCGCTGCTATGGTCAGAAGAACTTTGGGTCAATATAGCAGTGTTTTCCTGTCTCCAGCCCATCTCTCACACACAACCAATCTCAACCCTTTCGAGAATAAAGTGCTAGAGATATACTTTTATAAAGAAGTGTATTCGTTCGTTTATTGAAGTTCGTCATTATGTTTGATTATGTTCCGCATATATTTGTATATGTATTGTCTGTGGCTACACAACAACACGTCTCTATCGACGAACAATGTGAGTGAAATTAAAATTAGATAAATTTCTACTGGGGCTTCTTTTTTTTGTAGTTGTTTTTTGGGTGGTTATTTTTTGTTATCTTTTTTGTTACGTGTTCCCCTTAGACAATCTACGTCGGTGTTTCTCTTCAGCGTAGAACATAGTACTATTATTTAGAAATATAGATTCCTCTAGCCCCGAAGAATGTGAGAATTAATATTGTAAGGGATTATTTTCTGAGAGCCCAAGCAATTTCAGCAGCAATAACCTCAGGTTATATCCGTTTCCGTGTGTCGGAATAAGTTCACGTTAAGCAACAATCGATTGCACTTAATCGTTGTAGATATAAATAATCACCCACGGCTGCAATAAAGACTGAGAGACCTAGATATATTATAGATTGTGCAACGAGATCAATTAAAGACTGAAAACGGTATGCTTAGCTTCAAATTCTTGACTCCGAATGATCAGAGGTAATGACCCGTATATTGGTTTGACAGTGAGAAGAAATCATGGGAGGTTGAGATTGTGTAACGAGATCAATTAAAGACTGAAAACGCTATGCTTAGCTTCAAATTCTTGACTGCGAATGATCAGAGGTAATGACCCGTATATTGGTTTGACAGTGAGAAGAAATCATGGGAGGTTGAGATTGTGTAACGAGATCAATTAAAGACTGAAAACGCTATGCTTGGCTTCAAATTATTGGCTCCGAATGATCAGAGGTAATGACCCGTATATCGGTTTGACCGTGAGATGAAATCATGGGAGGTCGTGATTGTTGTCACCAAAGACAACGGCGTGCGGCGTCGAACAGTTAAATTGAAGGAATTTAAATAAATAGTCGCCGGGAAAACAGCAAATAAGCAACCTCACGCTCCCCACCAACTTAAACCATTGAGATAAAATTACGTTCTAATTATTTTGCTCTTTTGAATGTTTTGAACATGATCGCCAGCTGATGGTTTCTTACTAGAGTAAGGGTGACACTACGAGGATCATTTAATAAGTTTCCAGACTTTTCTCGTATGGGCACTTTTATTGATAGTACACGTATGAAACTCTAGTCCCCTTCGAAGTAATCTCCTCCGGTTGCAATGCACTTGTTCTACCGTTCCAACAACTTCTGGAAGGCTTCATAGAAGTCCTCTTGTGTGAGCGTGTCAATGACCTTCGTCACAGCCTCTTTCATCTACTCAATTGTCTCATAACGACAGTCTCTGAGTTTAGGGAATAAACAAATCACAAGGAGCAAGGTCTCGACAATAGGGAGACTGAGGAACTGTCTTGATGCCCATCTTGGTCAAATAGTCTATGACAACGATGGAGTTGTGGACTGGTGTATTGTCCTGGTGGAAATGCCACTGAGCCGATTTGAAGAGTGCTGGTCTCTTCCCTAGGAATCTCGTCCTGAACTCTCTTAAAACCTCAACATAGTAACCCAAACCCTAACCCTTTGGCCAATCAACTCTGGTCTATTGACTTCCTTACTCATACCTCACAGACTCCCTGCCTTCCTTGAATCTCTTATGCCACTCAAAAACTGATGCTGGATTCATGCAAGATGCTTCAAAAGCAGTCAGAAGCATCCTGTGGCATTTTTTCCAAGTTTAAAACACAATTGTATTGCATATCATTCTTCAAAAGTGTCCTGACGTCCAGATTGCATTTTTGAAATTCACCAGCAGTGACAATCAAGCTTTAGTAGAGTGCATTCCAATTCCTGCTGTAGCTGTTCATTTGAAGTTGAAATCATAAAAATTGGTCAGTTATCTCATAAGATGTATTGCAATAACATAGTGAATTTTCAAGAGTCTACTACAATTTTAAATGCCTATACAAAAAAGTCTGAAAACTTCTTGAATGCACCACCTAAGTCTTCTCAAATCTACAGAACTCTCCTCAGTAATCTAGCCGATTTTTGTAAAGCTCGAACCAATTGCAACTGTTATCACCGTCACCTTCATATTCCATTTTCATTTTGATTCTCTAGTCAGGCATAGATTTTTATCTCTTTTTTTTTGGGGGGGGGGCGGGGTGACAATCACTGGCCGAGATTATGGGATATGATTGTATCTCAAAATAACTGAGAACTTGGTGCATCTCATTCTCGAGGATGGATTCTGGATTGTGCATGTACCATTTGTTCGTCTGAATTCTAACTACTTACAAAATGCACTGTGGATCACCTTGCCCGCCCAGTCATTAAATTTTTTGCGGTAATTTGCTGTATTTGCTTATTATATGAATTATTATTATTATTATTATTATTGATAAATTATTAAAATGCAGTTTAATAAAGGATTGCGATGAAACATTGAAAACATATTTATAATTATAATAAAAAATTTACGATTAAATTCAATTCTGGCATCAGATAACCCACCATGGGTTCATATGCCATTAAATAAACAAAACAAAGCTAAATCATATAAATGTATCCAAACAAATCATGAGTATTATAAAATAGGAATAGTTACTGGAAACCATATAATTATACACCGATAATTAGTATCGGATTGAAATACTTGAAATCATATAATCGGTTGCCTAAAGAATACTGACATCGGCATTGAATATCACAAAAGGGGTCGATATGCCTTAAAACTAACCAACCAGCAACGTCTTGTTTTAATCAGTTTAAATGTAAGAATTTTGGGAAAAGACGATTAGCGTTTTACCTACCGGTTACATAAATGTTAAGTACACACTCGAAACTAGAAGTGCATGTTGAACTTAGGCAAGACGTAATGGTAGCTCCATCAAGCTAATGTCCTATCAGTTATGATCATGGTTTGGACTGGTGCATACGGTGTATTTGCTGTTGAAATTTTTTTTAAGACTGGTAAATCTTTCATTATTACTCAAAGAGAATTCCGTGCTTATTTTATGTTAAATTGGAATTATGCTGTTCTGGATAGAAAATTGACATTGCTATGGACTGAAATTTTCAAGACCACGGGTTCATCGATTAAAATAAAGCCACCTGAGAAACTAACTCCCTCGCCAAGTCTATAATCAATATTACACATAAGTAAAATTGAATAGTAAATCTATCAGTGGCAAAGTGTTCTTTCCTTACAGGAAACATCGCATAGAATGTCTTACGAGAATATTATTTTTTCATATTAATTAGAAAAATTCATTTTTACCAGAGTGCAACGTTGACGGTAATTCATTTCAGACAGGAAATTGTAAATGGCTTATACAAAGACAGCAGTCCAATAATGGGATTTTTTAAAAATCCTGTCAGTGGCAAGGTGTACTTTCCTAGCAGGAAACATCGCATTGAATGTCTTGCATGAATTATATTTTTCCTTTTAATTAAAAGATCTATTTTTACCAGAGTGCAACGTTGACGGTAATTCATTTCAGACTGGAAATTGTAAATGGCTTATACAAAGATGGCTATCCAATAATGGGATTCTTTATAAAAAAAAATAAAAAGCTGTCAGAAAAAAAATGACTGAAACAACAAAAAATATTTTAATTTTTTATTAAAAACATGCCCTTTTTAATAATTGTTACGAGCTTTAATGTTATAAATAACTAGCTTAAATGCCTCTCTACGCCAGATAATAAATCATGATTTCATTTTAAAAACCATTAAATGTTTGTTTTTTTTAAATACAATCACCTTTGTGTTTTTGTCAACTTAAAAACTTGACTAATCCAAACCATGATAGCTACTGATCATTTCATAAAATAAAATACATTCAAGTCATAAATAACTAACTGAAATGCATCTCTATGCCAGATAATAGATCACGATTTTATTCTAAAAACCGCTAAATATTTTTTAAATATAAGTTACCTTTGTATTTTTGTCAACTTAAAAACCTGGATAACCCAAGATATGATAGCTACTGATCACTTCTTAGAATAAAATACTTTCAAGTTATAGATAATTAACTGAAATACCTCAGTACGCAAGTTAATAGTTCATGATTTTATTTTAAAAACTGCTGAATATTTTTTTAAATACAATTACCATCGTATTTTTGTTAACTTAAAAAACCTGGATAACCTAAGCAATGATAGCAACTGATCGCTTCTCAAAATAAAATGCTTTCAGGTTATAAATAACTAACTGAAATACCTCTCTACACCTGATAATAGATCACAATTTTATTTTTAAATCTCTGAAAGAATTTTTAATACTAGTTATCATTGTATTTTTGTTAAATTAAAAAACCTGGCCAATCCAAGTAACGATAGCAACTGATTGTTTCTTAAAATAAAATCATAAGGCATGAAGCAACCATTTGTCATCTCTCTAAATTTACTTGCTGTACTCAATTGGAACGTTTTAATGCAGAAGGTAATTTTGTTGCATTGAGAACATTGAAACTTTCCTCGAAGAGTGAAACAGCAGTTTTCTTTGCCAAATATTTTTCTTCGAAAGAATTTTTTTACAAAACTGTATACCTCAATAAACTCACAATTCACATATACAGGCTTAAATGTTTCTTGCACATATTTCTCCACGTAAAAACCTTCATTTCATCTTGTTTCCTGCCAGGGTTTTTTTTTGTTGACTTTTACAAAACTCTTTACCTTGATACTCTCAAAATTTGTATCTACCAACTTGAATGTTTCTTGGAGAAATTTTTCCTTGTAATAACCTCTATTTCGTGCTGTTTTCAAACAGTTTATATATATATATATATATATATATATATATATATATATATATATATATATATATACACAAAACTGTTTACTTCAATGCACTCTCAATTTGCAAATACACCTTTTGAATGTTTCTTGCAAATATTTTTAAACTTCAAAACATCCACTTCAGCCTGTCATCCGCCATTTTTTTTTTGCAGGTCGTACCCTCAACCTTCTGTTGGCTACTTGGTTGGTTGGATTTTATGGCATATCAATGCTTGTAGGATATTTAATGTCAACTACTTTTTATAGATATCAGTATCAAATATATATATAATTTGTAAATGCGAAGCTTGTAGAAAACATTTTTAAACGAGACACATCACATTTGTTTGCACACAATTAAATCGTTTCAAGTATTGTAATGTAACACTAACAATTCAATTAAACATCAGTTGAATGACCAAACAGTTATATTTGACCCATAAGAAGAGACCCTACCAGGTACTATGACACCGGTTCATAGTGAACCAGGGAGTAATGGCAATGAAGGGAGACTCCACATTCGCCAAAGCTGAAGAATTGGAGCTTCTCCATTTTGGGGATTACTGTTATATCCTGGACACTCGTTAGTTGGGTCTTATCCCTCTGCATCGATGCAGTCGATATATTATACAGCCCTAGGCTGCTTCTGCGGCAAAATCATTTTAGTATGAGGGTTGCAGTTGTATTGGAGTAGCCGCCTACCGCCCCCAGTGAATCTATTGCCCGGCTTTGTGACCGACAGCAAGAGATCAGCCATGAGAACTCTTACGGTGGGTGCAGAAAACGGTCATATACTACGGTTGGAGATTTAAAAAAAAGGTCTGTCAGTTAGATAATAGAGGACAAATAACGACTTAAATTTTACAGCTAACCAAACCACCCTCTCTTGGGGGTGGGCTATGATTTAACAGTTCCTTTATCCACTCGAGAATACTACGTCCCATCTCTCTGTTTTGAGAGCAGTTCTGAAGAACGTTGAAATACCTATAATAAAATGAGTGTTTTTTTCTGTGACCATGTGTCTGACTTTTTTCCCTTAATCTTGATGTGAACTCATCGTTCTCTATTATCTCGTCTTTGGCTCCGTTAACTTTCTTCAAGACCTCCACCCAAACGACAATTCTTTAGGTAGCACAGGATCAAACCACTTTAATCTTATTCTTTTTCTTCTTGATAATGAAAGTGGTTTTCATTTAATTATAATTTTTTTTTCCAATTGATTTCGGTTACTTTTTATTTCTTTTAATCCCGGCTCACCCGTTTCCGTTATCTCTATGGTAGCGTGGAAACGTAGATGACAGAAACCGCAATAATAGATAAGCTCCCGGGGAGATTCCATCTTGTGTCTCTTTTTTTTTTTTTTTTGCTTTTGTGTTTTCCGTATCAGTTGTCATTACCAGCACGAATACAATTCTAATGAAGTCATCCAAATAACGCCTATAGAACTATGTTTCTTATTTCAAAGCTCAATATTAGTTATCATCTTTACACATTTTTTCTTTCACTGTAAGCTATCCTTTACCGTTGTTTCTGATGCATGTTATTCATTGCTGTGTTTCCTGATCTCTATGATATTATTTTTCTTAACTGGAATGCGTTCCGTTTGTTTGTCTTCACTGCAAAAACATTGGAGGAAATGATCCAAAGCCTCAGTCTTTCAAAGCTTGCAACTACTCCGTATTTCATCAGTAAGATAGGGACGGGTATGTTTTAATCATAAAGTTTTACACCTCTAGATGAACGTAGCCTTATTGATTGATCGGTGTTAACGGCATGTCAACCCATCGGGGTTTATTTTATGTAAAGAGTTTATGGAATTGCTTTCTTTTGCATTTACATTTTTTTTTCTTGTTGTTTTTAAGGAGATCTTGTACATAGTTAAATATCAGGGATTCTTATCCTATATAAATAATTTACTTGTATCTGTATAGTTTCAAGTATTCCAAACTAATACAAATAATTTTCACTCTGTTATATGATATCAAGTATTACTTATCTGACACAAATAATTTGTACTCATTTATATGATATCATGTGATCTTATCTCATAAAACAATTAGTACACTCCTATTATATCAATTATTACTGTCTAATACAAATAATCTGTACATATTCGTATAATTTCAAGTATTTTAATCTAATACAAATAATTTTCAAACAGTCATATAATACAAAGTATTCTTATCTATTGAAACAATTAGCAAACATTTATTATGATATCAAGTATTCCAATCAAATATTAATAATTTGCCCACTGTTGAGTGGAAACAAATATTCTTATCTAATGATAATAATGATATGGTTTTAACTAATAATTACAATTTCATAATTGTCATTTGTTTTCACACAGTTATATGGTTTGAAGTAACTAATTATAATCCTTACTAAATAATTATGGTTTCAATTAACTAATTATAATCCTTACTAAATAATTATGGTTTCAATTAACTAATTATAATCCTTACTAAATAATTATGGTTTCAATTAACTAATTATAATCCTTACTAAATAATTATGGTTTCAATTAACTAATTATAATCCTTACTAAATAATTATGGTTTCAATTAACTAATTATAATCCTTACTAAATAATTATGGTTTGAAGTAACTAATTGTAATCCTTACTAAATAATTATGGTTTCAATTAACTACTTATAATCCTTACTAAATAATTATGGTTTCAATTATTGTTTGACTAAATTGAATAGCTTAAAATAGAAATGTTTTTGACAATCAAAATGTTCTTACATTTAAACTGCGTGCTTATGCTTAACTGAATTATTTGAAATGGAACTGTTTTTTTACATTGAAACTGTACTTACACTAAACTAAATTGTTTAATAGAAAAGTGTTTTGACATTTAACTGTATGTAAACAAAATCTGCTCTTATACTAAATTGAATTAGCTGAATTAAAACTGCTTGACTAAACTAAATAGCTCGAAATAGAAATGTTTTTGACAGTTAAACTGTACTTATCCCAAACTGAATATTTTGAAATAAAACTATTTTCATAAAAATCGATTTGGCGTTAAATAACCTACAAAGGTTGAATATGCCATAAAACCCAAAACACCAAGCAATAATTTGTAAATAGCCTTTTTTAAACGAACCATTGCTATTTTGCTTGTGTACAGTTAAAAAGCTTTACATATAATATGTAAGTTAATAGTTTGTAGGTAATCTATTTTTAAATGAATCTTACAAAATCTGTTTGTACGCAAGTAATACAATTATCTTTACATAGTTAAATTGTTCCAAGTATTCTAAACGAATAATCCTATTTAATATTAATTATTTGCTTGCACTAACTTTGATTTTTTAAAACTATTTCTGTATAACATAAGTAGTTTTATTTGCACACATTTAAAGTGTTCCAAATATTCTAACACGAATCGTCAAAGCTAATACTACCTATTTGCTTGCACTCACTTTAGTTGTTTCAACTATATCTGTATAACATAAATAGTTTTATTTGCTCACAGTTAAATGATTTCAAGCACCCCAATGTAACGCTAACAATTCAATTTAGGTACTCAAAGAGTTTCAAGTATTGCTATGTATCACTAACAATCCAATTAAAAATCATTCATTTGTTTAAGTACCTTTAAATGGTCAAGTAGTTCTATTTCTAACAATTCAATTTAGCATGTCATTTGTTTTACATACAGTTTGAATTCTCAAACAGTTCTATTTTGCCATATTTAGGACCCGATCAAGAATTTCCTTTCCGAGTCAGGGTGGATCTTACATAGAAGAAGATCTCTACATTACCCAAAGATCCAGATGGCATGATGTCATATCTAGAACACTCATAGGTGAGTCTAACCTTTCTGCAGAGGTGTAGTCGGTGTGTTCTACAGCCCCAGCCGACTGGGCTTGGTTATAGATATACCTGGTACTAATGTATCTCCTTGCAAGACTTCTTATGCTACGCGCTAGTAGTATTCGCCCCATCTTTCCTATGTGTATGGAATCAAAACCATGTAGAAATCTACGAAAAATAGAGTTTCCTCGTGATTTCTTTCTCGTACTCCTTCGATGGTTCGACAGATAGTCAGACGGTATAATATTCTGGATTGATTTCTCCGAAAACTGTTCTGATTTTTGAGAATTTTTCTCGACTTCAAGTCCGATACTATTGAGAAGCAGGACATTATAAATCTTAGGATATATAAAAGTAAGAGTTCTGCCTCTGTTATTCTTAGCGATTTGCAATTGCCCAATTTACTGCATCCTTCCCTTCCCCAAGAAAGGGAAGGATGCAGCAAATTGGGCAATTTTTATATTGTGTTTTGTTTATAGACAGCGTTGCACAGTAAAAGAAAAATGTCGTTAAATTTCTTCGTCTTCCATATTTCAGGAAGTATTTCGTCGAAAATTGCAGCTTTTTTTTATTTTAATTTTTACAGTACTGCGTCAAGTTCTTCCTCTCTAAAATTTTCAAGTTTAATATTTAGTCGGCTATTAATGATTTTTTGGATAATTTCTGCAGTTTTTCGAAGCAGATTATTGAAATGTTCTTTCCAGTTCTGAAATCAATCTTCTTGGCTGACAGCTTTTACTTTTGCTCTCGATAGGCTTTTCCTTCCACGGACTCCATTTACTGTCTGCCATGCTAATTATGATTGTCGGTTTTCTGCATGATGTCTGATTTTATTGATTTGGCTTTGAATGTATTTTAGTTATTCCTTTTAGTGTGCTGTTGGTAGTGCTCTTTAGGTTTTCTCGAGTTTCTATGTATTTGCGTTTGTTGGTTTCTTTTATTAAATAAGGATACTTTTTTTCATGTTATCTCGTTGTTCTCTCAATAAACTCTATATTCAGCTGTTGGTCTGGTCGATATGCACTCGGCTGCTGCTTTTTTATGGGCGGTTACAAACTTTTCCTATTTGTCATTCGGAGTGTGACTTCCAATGCTTTCTAAAAACTATCAAACTTTCCAAATGCAGATCAGTTATATTGTGAATCTTCAGCAGTTATTTTTTTTTTAATTCATGGAAATCTTTCCTGAGACGATTCTGTAATTAGAAGATAATCCCAAGAAATAGTAGTATGCATTACAGTTCAAAGCGGTGTTTATCAACTTCTTCTTTACAAATATATAATCTAGCTGTGCTTTTAAGTAAGTGTAAGTCCATAGATTTCCGTTTCTTTTTTTTTTTTTTTTTTTGATTTAGTGTTTAGGCATACAAGTTTGTTCACGGGAGAGAAGAAGGCAGAGATGTCCGCTTCATCACCTGAATTTGTGGGATTGTAGCAGGAGACGGTTCTTATACCGGAGTTGGTATTAAATATTGTACATACCATTCACAATTGGATACCCTCTTTGCTTTTCAGTGGTTTTAAGGAACAAAGATTAAGAAGCATTTCTAAACCTCCTGTGGAGGCATTGACGGAGTTTGTTTTTTTTTTTCATGCAGATGCTTAGACAAATGTCCATCAATTACTGGTATCATGGTATATTATTTCTAGTTCGCTACGGTAATATCTATGTTCATGCATGCATATGATGTCTACATTATGCTCGGCTAGAGATGCTGTCAGCTCAGTTAGCTGACATTGTGTTTTAAGTCTTAACGTTAAATGGCGCTAAGTTAACAACGTATTTTCATTTACGTTGGTTCGGGCTTTGGGCTCTTAATCTGATTTTTCAAGCACTGAGACCAGAGCTTCATCACCAGCAGAATGTGTCATCTGTCTACCCCCGTGAAGGGTGATGTGTTTTGTATATATCATTTGGATTTGTGTCATGATAATCTTATGGTGGTTTTTTGGGTACCAGTAGTTTCTTAATATTAATCCTTTGATCCTGACCGTTAATCTATTGAGGTTCCTTCGCCCAGCATCAAGGGAAGCTCGCTGTTGGCCTGTCACTGTATTCATCCATCTTACTTCACATTAGCCATGCTGCATTCCATAGTTTCCATTACTCTCCCCTTGAAAGCCTCAAATAAAACTCTCCTCCTTCATTGACTGTTAGCCAGTGACAAGCAAGGATAAATGAGTTGTTATGAAGGCAGCATGTTTAACTTCTGTAGTTTGATTGAGATTTTATTTTCGCAGAGTTGTACTTATCTGTTACTATGCTTGAAGGGCTTTGACTATGTTAGCTTTCCTTCTCAGAAAATATCAGGGCTGACTATTTTTTACCTTAAGTTTTAAGTGAATTTTCGATAATCCAATTTCATTTTAATCATGTTAATGCAGGTTCAGCTAATTCTTTATTCCTCACGAATACCACGTTCTTTTGAGGAATTGGATTCAGTGTTTTCTAACGCGTTTTGTTGAATTTTTGCTTTTTATCAATTTTCTTTGATTTATTGATTTTATTTTTTGGTAAGGGAATTGCTCGACATTCTTTCAGATTTCCAGATGGTAATTAAAGTCGTTAAAACATTTAATAAAATGCATAAATGTATAAATGGTCTTACCTTTTCATTCGTTTAATTTTTCTTTTCTTCTTTTGGTTTTAATTTTCTACCCAATTTGAGATTTCTTTGTTTCTTATCTTCACTGTTCAAGACGGTTTAATTGAAAATGAAGTAATAGTACAGAAACCTGTTCGTCGTGTAAAGAAATTTCTAACTCTTTATACATTAATCGGTCAGCATGTTAAACAATGTTTTCTACCACACGTCTAGTGTGAAATTGAGTGAAATATTGAACTTTTGGATATCTGAAATAGCCATCTTTCGGTTGAGGGATTACTTGATATCGTTAAAAAGCATATAATAAAACAAAGGCATATATAAAAGGTCTGAACCTGCTCTTGTTTATTTCTTTTCTTTTCTACTTTTGTTTCTAATTTTCTATCGAAATTGAGATATTTTTATCTTCATTCTTTAAGACGGGCTACTTGAAAATGGAGTAATAGCGCCGTAAACTGTTAGTCAAGGGAAAAAAAAAACTTCTTTATATATTAATCGTCTAACATGTTAAAAAGACTTTTCTACAACACTTTTAGTCTCGGCAGGGAAGGTAAGAGGGTCCATATCTTTACTAAGCGTAATCATCCGAGTTCGAACTCCCTTGCTATGATTTGGGAGTCCAGCTCATTAGCCACTTCTCAATTTTATATTATTTGAATATTAAATTTAAAGAAAAAAAGTTTTCTTGTCTTATTTGCATCCTTTTCTTATCAGGAAATTTACTTTTAGTTTCAAGTTAACGTTTTTGTGAAATCTACGAATAAACTGAAAAGATTATTTTTATTTATTTTTGTTTATTGAATGCATAGATTTGCTTACTTAAGTTATGAAAATGTAAAAATATTCTGGCTGTATATTTTGATATTAGAATAATTCAGACCAATAATATGCAAATACATTGGAATTCATGATTTGCTACATTTTTCTTAAGTGTTTGTTTGTAATGTTTTGTGGTGGAAGAGTATATGAGTATTTTTGTTATCAATAAAAACTAATCAATATTCAGAATCGAAAAAATTGCTAATGCCGTACATTAAAAGATTCTTCTTTTTATTATACAAGATCCTTTCTATTGTTCCTTTTTAGAATATTTCAAATCTGGATGGAATATACAAATTTTGGTAGAGTACAGTTGAAATGGCAGGTAAGTAATATATTTCTAAAAACCTCAATTTACTGTTTCTAACATATTTATATTCACATGAATTATTGCTGATTTTATATACATATATGTGTCGAAGTTTTATTACAGGAGATTGGGGTAATAAAAATAAGAAAATATATAAAAGCAAAAAAAAGCTAGTCTGTTTCTGGAGATTGTGAAATTGATTTCAACAAAAAAACTTATTGCACCAAAACCAGTTGCACCAAAAACTAATGAACCAATAACCACTTGCACCA
>OY757940.1:50943205-50965705 GCA_963585895.1 Sepioteuthis lessoniana | reverse complement strand
CTTATATTGGTATTATCTATTTATTTGACTGCACACACTGAGCAAAATCAAAATGCTCAAAAGTTACTTTGGCAATTTTACTCGAAACTAAATAACTAGAGACACAGTATCAAATTTTGAATGTCACCTTGGCGTCATGGATAATTTGCTGCTCGACGACATTAGAGTAAATGAGTTCAAGTTATTAAGTTCACATTCATAATAATGCCAAGTATTTGTCGCTGCCTCCCACCAGACACGACTTGACACAAGGTCAAAAGCCCGAAGGCCGATTAAAGTGGGGATAAAGGGGAGGGGAGGTCGGGAACGAGCCGAGACTCGAACCCTGCTTGTCAGTGCTGCTCATCGGCTCACTTAGTGCAATGTGAGTCTGATGAGGCAAGCAGTTTCACGAACCCAAATGTGGGTCCGGGCACGTATGCCAGTTTACGGCTTAAACTAGACGCATGGTCTAGTGCCGTACAAGGGGGACAAAGGAGACAAAAATGCAGCTCGCCCACCCGAAGGTAGCCTAGTCGAAACTAGGTGCCTAATTAAAGGCCCCAAGTCTGCCATTGTTCCATTTCCAGGGCCACGCTCCGGACCGAAGTCCAGAACAGGCCCCGGGGCGCTCGCCGGAATGCCCTTGGGAAAGTTGTGAAACTACTTATCTTTTATATTATGGATTACATCGTACCACTAATGTCCTGGAAAAACAAAAACTTCATTTATAGATTAAAACAACTTATTGAAACGAAAGGTTCACCACCATAGTCATCATAATCATCATCATCATATCGTGCCGCCAATACAGATATCCCTGACCCTCTCACTCCACTTCCCCCCATCGTTCATCGCCTCTGGCAAGTCCTCAGGGCTACATCCCGTATCCTCACACAGCTGCTGTATGTATGTTCGAGCAGGTCATCCTGCTTTTGCTCGGCCATATGTGGGGGTCCATAGGAGTACATGGCTTATGAGCTCGTCCCTGCTTCTCCAAGAGTGTACTGCATGTCTATTTCGTCTAACTTGTATAGTTTTCGTGATGAGAGGCAGGTGGTCGTATAGTTGGTGTCTTGTGGGTTGTTGCCGCCCGGACTTGTTCAATATTGCTCGCAACATTCATGTGTAATTGCCGTAACCAATAGAAAAGGTATAAACATAAAAGAAATTGTAGAATAACAAGAAGACAAATGGATAAAACGTCTGAAAACCTATGCACAATATGGATCTAACGCGAAACTTAGTTATCTTGATTTTAAATAAAATTTAGTTCGAACACCAATATAAATATATAAGCCAGCTGGTTAGTCATTTAAAATGTGTTGCTCCCAAATTAAATGAAAAATTCATGAGCTTGGTGTTAAATTTCGATTCAATACCCTTCAAGAAAATAAATGTTTAATCAACTAATGAGTGTGCTACGTCACTAGTACATTTTGCATTGGTTCTATTAAAACTATTTTTCTGCTGTAATGTTTTTCCGTTGGTGATGACTGAAAATCGAAACCAGCTAAGAAAAATCAGAAAAAAAAACATCAAAGAAATATTCCTATTTGTCGTATCACATTTGCTTATATATATATATATATATATGTGTGTGTGTGTGTGTAATTTTTTTCTTTCTTTTGTTGTTGGTCCAAAGAGGGGAAAAAAGTAAATATTTCAAAACGAAAAAGGTCCACTAAAAGTTTTCTTTTTTAATTTTTTTTTTTATCTTACATACGTGTATTTTTCCTGCTTGTTTCTTTCGTCAGAGTAAATTTTTTGGTTAATTATCACTAGAGACTTCTGGCCGAGATTTGGTTATCTGTTTCAATTTCAAAATCCGAGAGAACTTTGTGCATCTCATTCTCCAGGATGGATTCTGGAATGTGCATATACCATTTGGCAGTATTGTTAAATTTCAATTTCTGGCACAATTCTCAGTGGAACACTTTCCCCATTCATTTGTGTCTACTCGTATATTCTTTTTGCTCAAATCAGCTGAATTCACTTATTATGTGTCCTAGAGAACTTTATGCATCTCATTCTCCAGGACGGATTCTGATATGTGCATATACCATTTGGCAGTATTGTTAAATTTCAATTTCTGGCACAATTCTCAGTGGATCACTCTCCCCATTCATTTGAGTCTACTCTTACATTTTATTTGCTCAAATCTGCTGCATTCACTTATTATTTGTCTGATCGTTTCATCTCAATCACTGCGTAACTTACACTTGCTATTCACTTGCACGTTATTTATTTTGTCTTTGTTTTGTGCTGCTTTTAAAAGAGACTTTGTTTTCTCCCTTAAAGTTTGCAAATTGTCATTATTATTCACTCATTAGAGCTTTTCACATCAGCATTAGCCGATGGTTTTTCACTTGAATCTGAGAGACAGCAAGTCTCCTCAAGTCTCTAGGACTCTTCTTAGTATTCTGGCAGTTCTCAATAATGCTGTCGTTTGGATGGTCTCTACCCGTCCGCTAACTTCCAAGTCCTCCAGTCCCTTTAGTAATCCTTTAGTTGCTGTTCCAAACGCACCAATTACAATTGGTATAATTGTCACCTGCATGTTCCACATATTTTTAATAACCTAGCAAGGTCGAGGTTCTTATCCTTCTTTTCACATTCTTTCAGTTTTATTCTGTGATCAGCTGGGACTGCAAAGTCGACAATTTTGCTAGTTATTATTATTATTATTATTATTATTATTATTATTATTTCTTCCTTTTCGAGTTTTTTTTACACCAGTATTAGCCGATGATTTCTCATAGGAGTTTGACCGACAGCAAGTCACCTGGACTCTCCTCAGTATTCTTGTCGATCTTAATAATACTGTAGTTCTGACGGTCTCCACTCGTACTCTTATTTCCAAGTTCTCCAATCCCAGTACCAATCCGTCGGTGACTGTTCCAAGAGCAAAAATTACAATTAGTACCATCGTCACATTTATGTTCCACAGTTTTTCAGTTCCCCAGCAAGGTGGAGGTATTAATCGCTCTTTCGTTTTCGTTCAGTTTTACTCTGCGGTCAGCCGGGACAGAAAAGTTCGCATTTTTGAGCGTTCCCTTTAACTTGTTGATTATTATTCGGTCTGGTCGTCTGGCCGAGATTAAATGGTCCGTTCGTATGTCAAAATCCCAAAGGAGCTTGTACGTCTCATTCCTCAGCACATATTTCGGGTTGTGCACATAAATTTTGTTCGTATAATAATAATAATTATTATTTTACTTTTTGTGATTTCTTCACACCAACATTAACCGGTGGTATTTCAAGAGAGTCTGAGAGATAGCAAGTCTCCAGGACACTTCTCGGTATTCTAGCCAATCTCAACAATGATGTAATCAAGAAAGTCCCAATAGGTCCTCCAACTTTCAAGTCTTCCAGTCATCAGTGCAAACCTGTTGACCGTTTCAAGTGCACCAATCAGAATGGGTATAACTGTAACCCTAATTTTCGACCGCTCTTTCACTTCTTTAGCAAGGTCTAGGTACTTGTTACTTTTTTCGCTTTCTATGATTTTCATTTTGTTGTCCGCTGGAACGACAAAATTCACTCGGAGAATTATTATTATTTATTCCTTGAGAGTTTTTCACATCAGCGTGAGCTGATGGCTTTTCACTGAAGTTTGAGTGACAGCAAGTCCCCTCAAGTCTCCAGGACTCTTCTTAGTATTATAGCTTATCTCAATGATATATTAGTCTGGATGGTATCCACTTGTCCTCTAATTTCCAAGTCCTATAATCCCTTTAATAATCCTTCGGTGACTGTACCAAGAACTCCAATTACAATTAGTATCACCGTCACTTTCATGTTTCATAGTTTTTTCAATTCACAACAAGATCAAAGATTTTATCCTTCTTTTCATTTTCTTTCAATTTTACTCTATGGCCAGCCGGGAGGGCGATGTCCACAGTTTTGAAAGTTCTCTTTTATATGTTTATTGATTATTATAAGATCTGGTTGTCTGGTAGTCTGACCGAGATTATGTGATCCGTCTCTATGTTAAAATCCCATGGGAGCTTGTGTGTCTCATTCACCAGGACAGATGCTAGGCTGTGCCTATACCATTTGTTCTTATGATCAAATTCAAATTTCTTGCACAATTTTCAGTGAATCACCTTGCCCACCCAGTCGTGAGTTGTCTTATATTTTTCGGTGCTAATTTGCTGCAATCGCTTATTACGTCATCAATTGATTTGTCTCTATTACCACATGACCTACATTTGCTGTTTTGTTGCGTCTTACATATTCTTACTTTAATATGATTGGTTCTTATGGCGCTGTTTCGTAATGTTATTTGGAGAAATGCAGATTTTTATATTATTATTATTAGTTGTAGTATCATCCATTTCTTTATTTTGACTAGCTTTCTTTTCCTTTTAATTAATCAGTTGGTGTTTCATCTCAAATCCTCCGGGCCTTAATTTGACGATATCAAGAAAGCATATCACAGTATTCATAAACATATTCGCAACGCAAAGAAAAAATAAGCAACATATAACACACAACTAACTTTGTTACCTGCGTGTTTCCTACTAACGAACGACATTTTCAGTTTGGTATTCCAATTATGAAAGGCTGCAAATAAACAGGATGTGTGTTTATCTTGTAGTTGACGTCGCTCGATTCCGACAAAGAGATATGATTTGAAAAAAATAGTTTAAAAAAAAAACTGAAGAATTTATTTTTTTTAAATAGATCTAAAAGAGTTTATCAGCGAGAAGTTTCAAGGACTTCAGTTATGATATTAACTCTTTAATGATGTTCACGAAAAAGATTCAAGATTTTAAAAAAATAACTGAGATCGTTATGAATTTTTGGCTTGTACTAATATCTATTTATCAGTTTATTTTACCTTACAAACACAAATTTGTGGGAAGAAAGTTAAATCTTTAAACAATAACCACCGAATATACAAGGGAGAATTGAGAAAGTTCGTTTTAAAACATAAACACTATTCTTTTCAGGTACTTTTTTATCCCTTGTTTTAATTTCATTTACTTTTGTTACTTTTTATCGAGACAGTTTTGGTTGACAAACTTTTAATCATTATTGTTAATTTATTACGAGATTTACTGCATTTTGTTGTATAGCCATGATACAACTATACGTATATAGATACATGCGGAAACATAATAAACAATAATGACGAACGAACACACTTCTTTAGAAAAATATACCTCTCACACTTTATTCTCGAAAGGGTTGCGAAAGGGTTGATGTTGGTTATGTGTGAGAGGTGAGTTGGAGACGGAACAGACTGCAACATATTGACCCCAAGTTCCTCTGACTATAGCAGCACTTCTTCCTCATTCTGCTGGGCTGCTCAACCGGGGTCCTGAGTGCCCAAGCCCTCTGTCTGGAGCTGGTTCTCACTACGTCAAACTGCAACTCGAACTCCAAATCACTCAAGCCATCTGTGGCACCTGGTTATATAATTGTTTGACGTACACCTGCTTCCTGTGGGCATCGCTATTGCACCGAATTCAACCCGTCCACAGGACAAGGTGATACCCCGATATCTTCGACTGGATGCACCTGTTATTTACACAGGTGCATCTCTTAATTGACAGCTCAGTCGAGGGCCAATATGTTGCAATTTTATGTAGATAAGTTTTATAATGTTTTGTAGGATGTTGCATCCCGGATTTGTTCCATATAGCTCGCAGCATTATTCTGCAATTGCCGTCAAGCTTTGTCTCCATATGTTTTAGTCAGCGTCCATGTTGTGCATCCATACACTAGTATTGACAAGATCACTGCATGAAAAAATACGTTAAAACAATAGCTGTACGGCAACCTACCGCCCATCTTGAAAACTATCTAAATTAATTGAACAAGACAAGTCCAGATACTGCTGGAAAAGTAAGGACGAAGCTATAAGCGACGTTCTCCACAGGACTCCTTCAAACGGACAAGCAAGTGTTGGCCGACCACGTAGATCCTATCGACAACAGCTCTCTGCAAATACACGATTTAGCCTGGAAAACCTGCCGGAAGTGATGAATGATAGAGAAGAATGGTGAGAGAGGACCAAAGAAATCTGTACTAACAGTACGATTTAATGATGGTGATGATGATGATGAAGTTTTATGATTGATATTCCCGCGTCGAGAAGTAATATAATAGCCTGGAGATTTCAGTTAATGCCTTTGGGCTTAGTTAGGCTGAGAACCTTTCGGCTCAGCACTTGGGTTAGTTAGGTGCAAACATTGATGCAGGTGTTAAGGCGGGTGCGCGCGGGCGGACGAAGGTGTCACAATAGCCCGAGATGACGGAACGGGGTGACAGGGTGCAGGTGACGTCACGCACCGGAAGCGCACGGAGGTTTGTGGGAGATTTGAAGAAAGTTAGAGAGTTGAAGGCAGTTGTCAAAACGGGTACGTTAAAGGTTCTGGAAGCCGACCCGTCATACCCCAGTCTGCTGCGACCGATCTGCAGTGACAAACGTGTCAAACAACCAGCTCTCACACGCACCCCGTCACCACCCAGGGGAAGGGAGAGGAAGGACGCGACAATAAGTGGACTTTTTGAATTACAGCTATCATAGCTGAATAAAAACGACTGCTATATTTTTCCCTTACCTTCGAGTTTGAGTATTTCTTTTTCTGCGGACTTCTTTCTTTACAGCACAAAACGCTGGTCCTATGGTACAGAGAGTCATTTTATGCTTTCAGATTTAAGAACTCTACTCAATGGATATTTATATTTGCATTTTTTATATAGTACTTTCATAAGAGTCTTTTGCATATAGTTTTTTTAATGTTGTTCTAATGTTGTTTTTGAACGTTTGTAATATTAAATAAAGGACAAACCACGATATGAGAGGAAATAGAGATATATTCTCAGGAAAAAGTATATACAATAGAGACTATTAGTAGACAAGAACATAGGATTAGTGAACGTTTGTAATATCAAATAAAAGACAAACCACGATATGAGAGGAAATAGAGATATATTCTCAGGAAAACGTATATACAATAGAGAAACTATTCGTAGACAAGAACATAGGATTAATGAACGCTTATAATATTAAATAAAGGACAAACCACGATATGAGAGGAAATAGAGATATATTCTCAGGAAAAAGTATATACAATAGAGAGACTATTAGTAGACAAGAACATAGGATTAGTGAATACAGAATAAAGATATAGTCCAAAGATAGTATTGGCTTCCGTTATTACGGCAGCAATAAGGTGATCTAGTGCGATCTCTAGTCTCCAACGCTCTAATAGTATACCTATAAGAAGCTGCTCTTCACCTTCTAGTCTGCATGTTATTAGTAGCTACTGCTATATATGGAAGATGGACTAGTTCATTGTGTGGAAAAAGGTGGGTGATACCCAACAGTTGTATACCATGATGAAGGAAGAACCACATTTCTTTTTGTCATCAAATCTCAATAGTGTGAGAGAGACAGAGAAAGAAAGGCTCTTATATTGACCCATAACTTCTGTTGACCATACCACGCAGTGTTTATTTTCAAGATCTTCTTTTGCTTTTCGGCCGGGATACTCAACCGGAAGCCACTATGGCCCCCTGCCCAAATGGGGCACTCTCGGTGACGACAAGCTGGCACTGACTCAGGCCCTTACTCCGGCCCTCACGCAGCTATCTGCATATATCATTTCACAACGCCCACGACTTCCGATCAACCATGTGACTGCTTCAACTTATCTAAACAGATATGTCTTGTTCAGTGAAATCTGATTGATGACTCAGTGAAGAGTCAATATGCAACAGTAATCCTAATTCTATTAATTTCCAAAAAGTTATCTGTTTCAGAGTTTTCCAATCTAATAACAGATATTATAAGGTTTCAAGTAATCATTTCTATTTTGAAATACTCATTGGTTCGCACATTTTAATATTGTTCAAAACAACATAAAATAATCCGAAGTAAACAATTATTGTTTCAATTAACTCTTTTTATACAAATAATTAACTGTTGGGTTAATCAAGTTAGCGGATATCGAATACTTACAATACACATGGTGTAGAAGCAAAATGTGGAATAGGGATTGGATTCTTGCTTTTACTACAGTGTACGGAAGAAAAATATGGAATTATTTTTAAAACGTTTTATTTTAGTCTGATTAGTCCAATTTAAAAAAAAAAAGAAAGCAATAAACGTAAATTTTCATGATTAGCCCTGTTAATCAAGAATTTTTTGAAAAATCAGCTTTAATAAGAGTGAGCAAGAAAAGAAACGGCAAAGAATCTATGAATGGCTTAACGCCGAAACCAAGTAAAATTTTCTTTGACTAGAATATACAAAGCAAAAAAAAAAAAAAAATTTTTTTCAGAAAAAGAACTTTTTAAGGAAAAGTGGGAGTGGAGGATTGAAAAAAAACTAAAAGAAGGCTTTTTAATTGCTTTCTCTACGACGATTAACAAGGACCCCACAATGTCAACAAGATAGTACGCTAATGAATTGAAAGTACACGAGAAAACTGTGTGGACAGCAATTAAACAAGATTTAAGCACAGACATTAACCGCCTTGATTCAGCTCTGCGGAGCGATTTGAATAACAAAACAAATGCAACTTTCCATCCCAATATCGGTTCACTTCAGGCTGCTATTGTGGAGTAATCGAATAGAATATCTGAAGTATCTATTTTTAAGGCATAAAAATCGTTCCGACGGCAAGTTGATACAAAAATTGAACAAAAAAATGGTGGTCATATTGAGCAAATTCAATGTTTTGAATCTGTCTTCTAATGTTGTTTATTTTTAAAAAATAAAATCATTCTTGTTTTACAATAGTGTTGTTTATTATTATGATAGATTATTCCTTATTTTGCTTCAGCACCTTGTATACATATATCCATTAATAGTATTCTTGGTCCAGTTAAACCCGAGTTGGGAGTAATTCCATCAGGACAAGAAATTATTCATAAATGAATATTTAAATTTTCCTGGTAAAGAGAAGAAGTCCTGTTAATTTTTTTCGTGTTTTTGGAAATTTCAAAAATGCCTAACAGGATGGAAATAAATTTATAATCCTTTGTGATCGGTTTCGTTGTTTTTTCTTAAAGTATATCCATTAATATATATATATATATATATATATATATATATATTTGAGAAATAGATGAGACCCTAACATATAGTTCCACTCCAGATCAGAGGGAATCAGGGAATAATATTTATGAAGAGGTACTCTAAATATACCAGACCCTAACAAGTGGAGCCTTACTATCAGAAATACTAGTTGTTATAACTTATTTTGGGATTTAAGGGTTTACTCCTCTTTAGGTTATGCGGTCAGCTTATTCTAACCCCGAATTATTTTTTCCATTATATAATTGCTAATATTTTGTCATATGACTTGAATGATATACCGTTTAATTATTAAAACTTTATCCCTTTTTTATTTCCTCATCTGGTTACTAACATGTTATGCCTAACGTCTTGATTATAACAGTTTCGTATTAACACTTGCAGTTTTAACATGAGTCTTTTCTTTCATTATATGATAGCTGAGATTTATACCATATGTCTTCATTGATACACTTTTTTTTATAATTAACATTTTAAATATCTACGTTTAATCTATCATTTGATTGTTGACGATTTAGGCCAAATATCTGGGTTGATACGCTGTTTCTTTTTAATACTTCAGCAGTTATTTTATTACATTTTAGGATTAAGTTATTTAATGACAAATTTCTACCAAGATACACTGTTTATAATTAATAAATTATCCCTATATTTACTTTATAAACATTGACGATGCTTTTTGACATAACTTTGGTTTGATACAGGGTTTATAATTAGTATTTTTATAATTAGCATTTTTATAATTTGTATTTTTATAATTAGCACTTTTATAATTAGTATTCTGATAATTAGCATTTTTATAAGTAGTATTTTTATAATTAGCATTTTTATTATTAGCTTTAGTCTATCAAATGCTTGATGATATTTCCTGAGAAAAAACATATGTTGATACACTGTTTTTATTAGTATTTTCATTACAAGTTTTATTTCATCACAAGCTGGCAGATATTTTATGACAAATGTCTCAGTCGATACATTTTTATTAGTATTTTCAACATGAATATATTCCATCTTATCATTACTGAAATTTTATGACAAACGTCAGAGTTAATACATCTTTAATCAAAGGTATTTTGTATCAGTAATTTAACTCCATCTCATTATTGTTGATATTTCATGGCTAATATGACTTTATACAATATTTTTGTTGGTAATTTTATAATTAGTTGCATTTTTTCATATTCCTGATACTCTTGAGTATACAGTATCTTACTAGTATTTTTATCACTAGTTTTATTAGATTATTTAATTGTTCATATCCCATGCCAAATATCTATGTCGATACGCTGTTTATGATACATTTGCTGATATTTCATGCCAAATATATGAAATGATATACAATATATTATAAAATGTCATCTCACTTGTATTATTTCATCATATAACTGACGATATTTTTGCTAAATGTTTTTGTTGATAAAGTGTTCATTATTAATATTTTTATCACTAGTTTTCTAAGATTATCTGATTGCTGATATCCCATTCCAAATATCTGTTTCGATACGCTTTTTATGATACATTTGCTGATATTTCATATCTAATATAGGTTTGTTCATTGAACTAGTAGGTAGAGTGTTCTCCTATGGTCAGGGAGACCTGGGTTCAATCCCAGGGCGCGTCATACCAAAGACTTTAAAAATGGTACTTGATATCTCCTTGCTTAAACACTCAGCAATATAAGGTACATATCAAGAGTAAAGTGGAGCAATCCAGGGAAAGGAGTAGCACCTTCCCCTACATGTCAGTGTAGTAGCTATAGAAAAGGGAGCCTTCTGGTTGCTCTCGACTACGGTCGCCAACTTTACTTAATTATATAGAATGATATACAATATATTATTCGTATGTCATTTCAATCGTTTTATTCCATCATATAACTGCCGATATTTTTGCCAGTTGTCTTGGTTGATAAAGTGCTCATTATTTGTATTTTAGTGACTAGTTTTGTCTATGATTGCAGATATTTTATGCCAAATGTCTTACTCGATAGAAAACATTTCTAGCATTTTATCAATAATTATATTCCTTTATGTATATGCTGATGTTTGCGGCCAAATGTCTGGATTGATAAATATATATTATTTGTATTTTATCACTAATTTTATTCCATCATATGGCTTCTGATATGTTATGCCTAACGTATGGAATGATATGCAATATATTATTGGTATTTCTTTTTATTAGTTTAACTCTATTATAAGATTGATGATGTTTTTGTCAAACCTCTGAGTTGATACAGTGTTTATTATTAGTACTTTATAACTATTTTTAGTCCATGATATAATAGCATATATTTTTAGCAAACATCTGGGTTGATAAACCTTTTCGTACTTATGTCATTTTGTTCGAGTTTTCATCCATAAAAACTCTTACGAAATGATTGCTGATATTTTATACCATAGCCTTATATTGATAAACTGAATATTATTCGTAATTCTTGGTTTCTTTGTTTAATGGCATATCAACTCTTTTTAGGTTATTTAAAGCCATTCTCCTAGAAGAACAGTAGTGGAACTATTTAACCCATAGCTGGGAGGATAAGAGGATTCATACCTTTCCCAAGGGTATTTGCCCGAAAGTGACCGTAGTAGCGCGACTGGAGTATGAACTCGCGTACTACGATTCCGCAGTTTATCGCTTTAACCATTACACCACGAGGACACACCCTCGTAATTCTTATCACTAGGATTATTCCAACATATTTTTGTTGATATTTTGATAAACTGTTTATTATTCCTATTTTTATCACCATTTTTTTTCTCAATAATATGCTTCGATGACAGTTGATGCCAAAGATCTAGGTTGATAAAACGTCTGTTAATAGTATGTTTTATCACTTGTTCTAAGCAAATATATGACAACTGATATTTTATAATAAATGTCAGGGCTGATACACAGGATTTTATTGGCATTTTATGACAAAATTAGCCTATTATGATTGGTGATATTTTTTAACAAAATGCTTATACACTGTTTCTAAAAGTAAAGTAAGTAAAGTTGTCTCCCTTTAGTCGAGGGTGACCAGAAGGCTCTCTTTTCAATAGCTACTACACCAAGGCGCAGGGGTGGGCGCTACTCCTTTCCCTGGATTGCTCCACTTTACCCTCGATACCTACCTTATATTGCTGAGTGTTAAGCAAGGAGGTATCAAGTACCATTTTTAAAGTCTTTGGTATGACGCGACCTGGGATTGAACCCAGGTCTCCCGCACACTGTTTCTCATCAGTATTAATCATCACAATTTTTATACCCTCATATGATTTGTGATGTTTCAAGAGAAGATTACAATACTTTTTTGTTAGTACTTTTTATCAAGATTCTTACTTCATGATAAGATTGCTGACATTTTATTTTAGACACATCGGTTGATTCACTCTTTATTATAAATATTTGGTTTCACAAAATGCTACTCATCATATAATTGCTAATATTTTATTTCTAATGGCCAGGGTAATACATTGTCCATTATCAGTATTTTTTTCTCTTAAAATTGCTGATAATTTTCTGACGACATTTCTGTGTTGATACACTTGACCTAATAAGTAGAGTTTTTTGAAAATGGCGCGGGAGTTCGCGGTTCAATCCCATGTCAAGTCGTAGCAAAGACTCAAAAAAGGGTAATTGATGCCACCTTGCTTGGCACTCAACACTATAAAGTACGGATCAAGAGTTAAGTGGAGCAGTCCAGGGAATGGAGTAGCGCCCCCAGCTATACCGAGGCACAGTAGGTATTGAAAATGGAGCCTTCGGGTCACCCTCGACTAAGGTCGCTAACTTTAATTATTATTATTATTATTATTATTATTATTATTATTATTATCATTATCATTATCATTATTATTATTATTATTATTATTAATATCAGACTTTATTCCATCATAGATTGCTGATATTTTGTCAAATTCTGGGTTGCTACACTGTTTATTATTCCTGTTTCTTAACGCAAGTTTTATTCCATTACATGATGTCATATATTCTGTACCAAATATTCGGGTTGATACCCTGTTTATTATTCCTTTTTCTTAACGCTAGTTTTATTCCATTATATGATGGCTTATATTCTGTGCCAAATATTCGGCACAGAATATAAGCCATCATATAATGGAATAAAACTAGCGTTAAGAAAAAGGAATAATAAACAGGGTATCAACCCGAATATTTGGTACAGAATATAAGACATCAGAGGATGCAGTCGATCTATTCTAATTCCCATAGACATGGTTTTTAGTTCCGATAATGGAATTCCCATTTCTACATCTCCCTTGTCTAGCAACAATAAAGTGAATTGAACAGTTAAATAAAAGATGATAACTTTTTAAGTTTTCTGACATGATGAGCCATGGTAGATTGGTAGATAAGATGGGGAATTTTTTGCTCTATGGTTTATGCAACAACAAAAATATGCTGGAGTAAAACTTGATATATAACATCATTAGAATAACGTCTTATTTAGAACGCCATTATAAGATCGAATAAAACTTGCAAAATAGTCAGAGTGAAAATGTTTCTTATTAAAAAGAACAGCAGTAACGAAAATCAAGTGAAAGATTTATAAAATAATTGTTAAAAGCTTCTTAAGAATTTGTAAAAAAATATAATTGTAATACAAAGTCACGACTGCTCAAAATTGTCAATGTAAAGGCCTCGAGATGAATGAAATTTTGGTAGGAAGAAGCATTTGGTGGCGAATTTACTTTTGTGTCAATGAATAATTTTCTAAAAGGAAAACAAAAAACCGCTTGATTATGTAGATTTGTTACTAGTTATTGTACACCATGCTGAATACCTGATTTGATGTGATGGCCACGAGTGATGTGTTGTTTACACACGGCTAGTTAATATCAGACGGATCATTTAAATAAAATAAAAACACGCTGGTTCTGACTCGAAAAGATTCGGATCTTGTCCGTGCCATTAACAAGGTACACAATCATTTTTTTCATGAAAGAAAATATTCAAAAACAATTTTGTGAAGAATTATTTTATAAAAATAAGAAAATCTAAAATATCTCTTTTTTTTAAACAGACTATCAGATTTCTTTTAAAAAATATTATTTCATGAAAAAAAATATAGATTTAAAAAAGAATGAAAATAATAAAAAAGTTAAATGTAATGCATATAATTTCAATTTTTAGTCAGGGAAACATATCTTTAATAAATAAAATTACAATTGAAAGTAATTAATGAAAAATCATCGCACTGACTGAAGGGATCCGGATTTTCATTTATCGAGTCAGATTCAGTGTTGCCAGTTATTAGTTGTTGTAGGTGTTATTATGGGATTCAATATTCCATTCGTAATAAATTTTCTGTATTTTGTAAAAAAAACTAATGTTGAAACGATAAACACATTTGAAATAAACACATCTCATAATGGGATCCAAGAGGAGGAAGAAAAACATCGGCAATATTCATTTAATTTATTTGGAAATGAAGGGAAAATAAATCTAGTCATAGCGGGGTATCAAGTAAAATGTTTGGAAACACTAGGTACTAAATAGTAAAATAAATGCTTATAAAATCTGAGATAAAGGTTTAGTTAGGAAAAGAAGACCTGTTTTTGATTTATTATGGACGCCTAAGTAGACAAAAATATCCATGTGAAATGAATTATTGCGGTGTGAGTTGAGGGTTTAACATCCCATTTTAATTTCTAAATTGTTCAAGTCTGAAGTTGAAATGAAAATCTAAAGTTGAGATTTATGATGAAATCAATATATTAATTAATAAGATTGGGAATAAAGAAAATAATGAATGTAGAATCAGCAAAAACTTTTCTTGTAAAATATCAACAATTATATGGTGGATTAAAACAGGATTGCTTAAGTAAACAGGAATAATAAACAGTGTATCAACCCGAATATTTGGCACAGAGTATAAGCCATCACAAAGAGAAAGACAGCACACTCAAAAAATTTTCCCGGGTATGGCACTAAACTGCATCTGGGGTGAAGCTCCAGTTCTGAAGCAATTCAGATTACTGAGTAGCCTTATTGCTATTATTCTCAGGTCCACTTTTTCCCGGAGTGGTTGAATCTACGAATCAAAAATATCTGCTTAAAATTACTTGGTTTTGGTACGAATATGTGATAGCATATGTAAATTGCTTATCTAAAAGAGGTTATTTTAAGGTATAATTGTTTACTCAGAATTTCGAAAAGTTACTTGAAACAATATAACTCTGTATGCACAAATGCTTATTGTGAAATGGAAATGCTTACCTGAAACCTTATAAAAAGTAAAGTTGGCGACCATAGTCGAGGGTAACCCGAAGGCTCCCTTTTCGATAGCTACTACACCAAGGTGTAGGGGAGGGCGCTACTCCTTCCCTGGATTGCTCTACTTTACCCTTGATCCGTACCTTTTAATGCTGAGTGTTAAGCAAGGAGGCATCAAGTACCATTTTTGAGTCTTTGGTATGAGGTGACCTGGGTTTGAACCCAGGTCTCCCGGGCCATTGGCGAACACTCTAACCCCTAGGCCAATGTCTGGAATAAAACCTTATAATTGTCTCTAAATTAGTAGTATTAGATATGAATACTTGAAACCATACAACTGTGTGCATGAACCTCTAAAGAAACTACGCAGAAATGTAAATATCAACGAACAATGTACATAATTCCGTGACAATTAGGCATAATTCAACTGTTGTATACCAATAGTACAACTATACGTATTTATATACAAATATATACTTTTGTGGAGGTGCCCGTGGTGTAATTGTTATCGTCGTAGGGAATGAATACAGCGACACGAGTTCAAATCCTGGACGAGACTGATTGCATTTCACATAGCACTAATACCCCTGGGAAAGGTATGAATCCAATTATTCTCCCTCCAGCTATGGGTAAATAGTAGGACAGACTAGGTTCTTCAGCCTTGGTGAGGCAACTAGTCTAGGAGAAGGAAAACTCTGAATTCAAACCTGTTAAACTCAGCTTAAAAATTGACCTTGTGTCATATCCTGCCCGAGCGGAGGGGTTGGTAAATAGGATACAAATATATACTTATATACGGAAACATCATTAACCGTTAACTTCAATAACGAACGAATCTCCTATACACCTAACCAAGTCGAAACACTACTGCATAGTTTGGAACGAGCCGCCGCAGGCATTGGCCTCCATGTCAATGCACACAAAACTGAATACTTGTGTTACAACCAAACAGGCGACATTTCCATACTAGATGGAACCTCTATGAAACTAGTAGACAAATTCACCTACCTAGGAAGCAGCGACTCATCAACCGAAAAAGACATCGACACACGACTAACGAAAGCATGGACAGCTATCGATAGGCTCTCGATCATATGAAAATCAGACCTGACTGATAAAATGAAACGCAGTTTCTTCCAGGCAGCGGTCGTATCGATACTGCTATATGGATGCACGACTTGGACGCTAACTAAACTACTGAAGAAGAAGCTAGACGGCAGTAACACAAGAATGTTGAGAGCAATATTGAACAAATCCTGGTAGCAACCCCCCATAAGGCACCAACTATACGGCCACCTGCCTCCCATCACGAAAACTATACAGGCACACAGGACACGGCTGGAGAAGCAAGGATGAACTCATCAGTGATGTACTCCAATGGACCCCCGCATATGGCCAAGCAAAAGCAGGACGACCAACTCGAACATACATACAGCAGCTATATGAGGATACGGGATGTAGCCCTGAAGACCTGCCAGCAGCGATGAATGATAGGGAGAAGTGGCGAGAGAGGGTCAGGGATACCCGTGCTCGTGGCATGACATAATGATGATGATGATATATATTTAAGTATTTTGTAATGTGCTTCGAGCATTGCACGAATTAATATATAACACAACTCAAAACGAGTTGACGTGCCGTTAGAAATAAAAAAACTCACTCATTCATGTTTTGATTAATCATTTTCATTATCATATGTTTTCCATGAATGTGATCATTTTCACAGTTGATATTTCATTATTATGTTTTTTGTTTGAGTTTTATGGCTGGCTGGCTGGTTGGTTGGTCGGTTGGTTTTACGGCGTATCAACTCTTTTGGGGTCATTTAAAACCGAACTAAACTTCAAACAATTCAGTTTAGTTTAAGAAAAGTTTTTGTTTACAAACAGTTAAATGTCAAAACAGTTCAGTTAAATCTCAAAAATAGTTCTATTTCAAACAAATCAGTTGAGCATAAAGTACAGTTTAGCTCTACTTGACTCATACATAGGACCCTATCAGTTGCTTCCACTCCTGGCAAGAGTAAAACTTTTTAGCGATGGCAATGAAAAAGTATTCTACATTCCCCAAAGCTCCAGCATTACTGGAGTTTCACCATCAGATTGTTTTGTGTCATATCCAGGACACCTGTTGAGGGGTTTCACCCTTCTGCAGAGAAGCAGTCGGTGTATTCTACAGCCCCAGCCAACTGGACAAGTGTTTTATGGCATATAATTCATTGTTGCTTATTTGATGCCAAATCCTTTATATATATATATATATATATTAAACGAGCCAGAGCTTTTGTTTTGTAAACAGTTAAATGGTTTCACGTCGTTTTCATAGGAGGCTATACTTGTTCTTAATTTTGTTTCTCCTAGTGTGAATTTATTCTTATCACAAGTTTGTTGCATCTTTTTTTATGTGGACCCAGAGTCGGTACACAGTAGGAAAACACGGAACACGGTGAGAGGTAAGAAAGATATATTAATAAAAGTTACAAAGGATAGTGTCCAATATTGTTTGTCGTATTTCTAGTACTCTTGTACTACTGCTGCTACTACTGCCCTATTAGGATTTTAGTACGCTAGTAATATAGTGCTGGAAGAGTCCATTGATGCAGGTAAGTTTCAGTCTCCCAACACCCGTCTTCCAAGACTTCTTTTTTTTTCTTAGAAAAAAGGCAAAAGAAGTAAAACTATTAATACTTCTTCCTCTTGGGATTTACGTCGAGTGTTTGCTTAATTTTTCTTTTCCTTCCCGAGCGTCGTACTTCCGGAGAGACTTGAGCCGTGTGGAGATCGAAATGATCGAATATTGCGTCGATCGGCTCTTCGCAGGTTATACCTCGGATTCATTCAAACGGTATTTCCTGAGATGGTTCACATAGCGTTTGTGGGTGTTTATTGGTCCCTGGACAATATAGACAAGTTCGCCAATCCTTTATTTAATGGTGTCTACTTCCCAGTATGTTATGTTGTTTATGAAGGCCTTGAAAAAGAATTTATCACCAGGAAAGAAATGTTTCTCATGGGGCGTGAGGGTTTTCTTGAACTTCGCTTCCCGTGGAATGAGTTTATCGAAGACGGACTTTATTTTTCTTGCGAACATTGCTTCTGATTTCGCAAATTCGTCCTTAGAGTAGCAATGAGGGAGTCTTCAAAGACTTCCGTATTTTTGGAATAAGTCACAATAAGCTGTCCGCGTGGCAAATATTTTTAGATGTTAGGAACTCGATCTTGAAGTTGTAGTTTAAAATAATCGTCCCCCAACGAAGTAGTCTATTTGCACTCTAGAAAAGCAGATCTTTCTTCGACCCAAAGATTGTTATAAGGGTTTTATGGTCCGTTTGTAGTTTGAAAAATCTTCCATGTAGTTATCTGTGGAACTTTCTGATGGCGAATATTATCCCTAGAGCCTCTTTCTATATTTGGGAATATTGCTTCTCAGCTGGTAACAGGGATCTAGAAGCGTGTGACACCGCTTTTCGCGAACCATCTGGCAGTTTATGGAGAATGCAAACACCGATGCCGTATGAGCTTGTATCACTTGCGACTATGATGTCGAGGGTAGGGTCGTAGTGGGTGAGGGAGAGATTCGAAGTAAGGGTTTTCTTAATCTTTTCGAATGACTCTTGGCATTCAGGGGTTTTCTTGATCTTTTCGAATGACTCTTGGCATTCAGGTGTCCATAACCATGGTTTGGCCTCTTTTAAGAGTTTTTTGAGAGGCCCTCTAATATTCTGCATGTTCTTAATGTTTACTTTGTTGAAAATTTCTTCAAGGTTTGGTAGAGGATAGTGGTGATCCTGCAAGACATCGTTTAACCCTGTGGAGAAATCGGCGCAGATTTGTATTTGGTTGGACTTCTTTTTTACCTGGACCGTAGGTGCTGCCCATTCGCTAAAGTCTGTTTTTGACAGAAGACCAGCTTGTTCAAGTCTATCTAATTCTTTGTTGATTTGCTCTAGAGCAGCGAAAGGGACATCCCGTTTCTTCTTGAATACCGGTTGTGCACCGTCCTTCACCTTGAGCTTAGCTTTTAATTTAGAACATTTCCCAAGGCTGCCAGAAAAAAACCCTGGGGAAATCGTTGTTTGAGTTCCTTTTTGAGATTTACCGAATTGGACGTTGAACTTTCTATTTTGCGACAAAATATACTCATTGGGCAATCTCATGAATTAAATTTTTCTATCCAATCTGTTCCGAACGAGTCGTCCGAATTTTTTGGAACGTAGGCTTTCAGCTTTTTGGCAACTCCATTCTGTGTTACTGTAAGGATTAACTCGCCTAAGATGTTAATATTCTCGCCAGTTACAGATTTTGCTGTTTTATCCGTCTTTAGTAAGGTCGGCTTGTTAAATTTTCGCTAAGTACGCCAATTGATTATGGGATATCAGAACTAGAGTCAAGCTGGAATTTAATGGAGCTATTGAAAATATCGATAGTCACATATTTCCTTAAATTCCTATTGACTATCTTGTCTGATTGAGCTTGCCTTATTTTTACTTTTGGTTTTTCTCAATATGTTAGCGTACCAGCATTGAGTTAAGTTATGACCATTTTTATTGCAATTTTTGCAATATCTTTTCTTATTTACTGGACAGAATTTCATCCAATGCCATTTACCACCATGGTAACATGGTCCACGCGGGTTTTTTTTAAACCTATTTGTGTTTTGTATATGGCGAGATTTAGAACATGAGATTTGCCTTTTGTCTTTTTGACAGGAATAGGCGGTTGACTTGCTTCTGATTTTTCTAATCTGAGCTACACCTGATTCCGTGATAGTTTTTGAGTCACACTTGACAGAAATTACTCTTTGAGAGTCCTCTGCCAATTTTTGGAGAGTCAATCCTTGTTCGTTTTCAAGCTTGGTCAGTACCCGCCGTCTGACTTCGGCGTCTTCTGCTGATACTTGACCCTGTGCAAATATTAAGCACTTTAAATCATCGGCAGTCAGTTCGACTAGTTTGAAGTCATTACAGAGCTTGTTCACCGATGCTGCAAAAGTTAGGGAATCTTGCTGGTTGTCCTTGACTGTGTTCAGGCATTTCCAACGTTTGCGGAGCAAGGTTGTGTTAGGCCGGAATACTTCCGATAGGAGCTTAATAATCCCTGAAAAATCCAAGTCTGTGTCTTTCTTGTGTAATATGAAGTCTACAAACCTATTATGTTCGGTTGTTCCCAGTTTTCTTAATAGTAGATGTACCTTTTTCCACTGGGCCATTGTACTCATTCTACGTTGAAAATATATTCATAGAGCCTGTAAAAAGACCTCGAACGTTTTGTCGTTCTCTGGTACGTATTTGAATGTTTCAGTCGAGTTAGAGATTGAACTCTGGGAAAATATCGTGTCTTTTTTAGAGTTTTCTGAGCCATTTTATGAATTTACGAAACATTCTTCAAAGTGTATTTGCTGTAGTTCAGTTTTCTGCAGTGTAACTTGTTAGAATTTTAATTGTTGTTTATATAACTCCATAACCAATTTTTCCTGTTTTCTTCGAATTTTTGTTGCTGATCAAAGTTAGCCTTTAGCAATTGAACAGTTTTTTTAAATTCTTCCATATTTTATGAAAATTTATAATATGTCAACTAAAGGAGGTAAACAAGGCAAAATAATTACAGCAAATACTGTTGCTTTGAAAATCAGTGTCCCAGTGGAGTACACGAGAATCTAGACAGATTGTTTTTTGCAGAAAAAAAGGAATGTACAGACAATTCGTTAACTGAACTACTTACTGGTTTAACTTTTTTCTAAATACCGTTGTTCCGTTAAATTTGGTCATTTGAATTTCTTCCACACTTTTTAATAAATTTTTTTTTGTTAGCCAAAAAAGTTTTAGTAAGGAATAAAATCGAGAAAAATTATTTCTTGATGGGCGTCCAACAGGTTAATTTGCATAAGTGTTTGCAAGTAAGCAGGGGTTTTTTTCTGTTCTTCGCTGGTGGATTTTTGTAATTGTTGACAAACTTTATTTTTTAGAAGTATGGAGAGTGGAGAAGAAAAAATTATTACTCTGACCGAAGCAAAAAAAAATGCTTGGATTTTTTTTTATTGTGTGAGAACTTGCTTTTGTTTTTGTTTTTTTTATTTGTTTCTTTTTTTAGAAAAGAAAAAGCTCGCCTCGCTGAATTTTGTAAATATTTTTTTCCAAAAGCTTGAGTTTGTCAATTTGTTTTGCGAACAAACTTGCTTTTTTTTTTTTTTTTTTCTTGTAAGCAATTGTTTTATATACTTGGTTGACCGTTATATTATTTGGATAGACTTTAATAATCTTAAATAGTGTCGAATCGCTAGTTCGTCACTGATGTTGGTAAGCGGAAATGTTTGTATGCGTCAGCGGTGTAGTGATTCCAGCTTACGTTTCTCATTCAATACTGCTGTGTGATTGAGCAGGTCTTCTGATGTGGTGAGGAGGAAATTCTCGAATTTTTCTGTCGCTATTGATGTGGGACTGGTAAGGCTTTAGGCGTGAGTGCATTTCTCGAATACGTACATCGCCACTGATGTGAACCCAAAGTCGGTACACAGAAGAAAAACACGGAACACGGTTAGAGGTAAGAAAGATATATTTACAAAGAATAGTGTCCAATATTGGTAGTCTTACTTCTAGTATGACTGCTGCCCTATTAGGATTTTAGTACGCTAGTAATATAATGCTGGAAGAGTCCATGATGCAGCTAAGTTTCGGTCTCACAACATTTTTGTAAACATGTCCTTGTGTTCACTCAAAATATTGCGAGAATACTTACCTTTAAAACATAAGTAACCGATATTTAAAAGAATAATGTTGGTCAATACAAATGGATAAAAAAAGCACTATACAAATACTAGATTTATCTGCTCCAAATTTTGTAAAGTTAGTGTGTGCTTTATAAAAGATACTTTTTTCAGAAATTCAAACTCGGAAAAACTAATATGTAATATATACAGCATTTTCATTTCAGTGTTTAAAGTTCTAAACCAAAGACTATTTCATACGCGGTACTTTTTTCCAGAATTTCAAGATCTTTTTTTTCCCAGAATTTCAAGATCGTTTTTTTTTTTAGAATTTCAAGTTCTGAAAAGCCAGATTGTTTTATATACATGATCACTTTTTTCGGAACTTGGAAGGTAAAATGTAGGATTGTGTGTTATACACAAATAATTACATTATAATTATGTCCTTCTTGTATGAAACAGTTTTGATATTAGTATTTGATTGCAGGCTTAACTCCATCTTTTTGCAGCTTTTTAAAATAAGCATATTTACTTTCAAGGCTTTT
>OY757940.1:50915705-50940705 GCA_963585895.1 Sepioteuthis lessoniana | reverse complement strand
AGGGAAAGGAGAATTCAAACCTTTTTCAGTACTAAAAAGAAGTATAACATAAAACTAATCCACGACTCTGAATTTTACTTTTTCGATCGTCAGGTAAGTTTCTTTTAATGACATTTATGCATCTATATACATATTCACTTGCATATACACAAAAATGCACACACACACACACACACACACACACACATATATATATATATATATATGGAGAGGGAGAGAGAGAGCCAGAGAGATAGATAGATAGATAGAGAGAGAGAGAGAGAGAGAGAGAGAGAGAGAGAGAAGGAAAGAAAGATAATAATGCTGTGAAGGCATCTGATTAAAATTTATTAGGTTTTGGAGGGCGTATGTTCCAAATTAGCCGAGACTGGCCATCTGGTTCGTTTATGTGACTGTCAATTTGATTCGAGTAAATTGGTTTCAGCTATTTATTTCAAGACCGGGTATTTAATATTAAAATCTAAATGGCACATGTTTAGAAACATTTTATCTATTTTTCTTTTTTTTTTTTCTTCTTTTTTTTTTTTTTTTTTTTTTTTTTCAATTATTGATTTCGTGTTCATATCTTTTTCATTTCTTTCAATGATGGTGAATTTTGCATCTCTGTCAAAATTGTAACCGTTTGAGGGTAAATGTTTCTCTACAACTATTTGATTGTTCTTATCCATAGATGTTATTCTGTGTTTACAGTTACTTCGTCTAAAAAATTCAATTCTAACTTTCTGACATATTGTTCTCGGCATCATGTGTAATCCAATTAGTAAATTACATTTTTACTTCTGCAATTTGATTCGTGGTAAATTTTAAAAGCATTTTTAGCTGTGAAACTAGTGAATAAGTTGGCTGATTTAAGGCGCTTGGAGCATAGCTTATGTTTTGTATCGAATGATTAGGAAAATTTAATTGATTTTATTACAGCTTTCTTATGGATTATATTATTATTTGGTATGTATTTTTTCTCTCATCTTTCCGAGGTTATTTGGTCAATTATCTGTTAGTCACTGTTTCTTAAAAAAATATATTTCAAGTGAGAGTTAACTTTTAAAATGATCAACAGTTCATGATTATTTGAGCTAGTGGAAGGAAAATAGTGTTACATATTGTAACGAGAAGATGGCGTTTCATGTTCATTTTTTTGTTTTATTTTTATGACGTTTGCTTAGTAGTTGGAATGATTTTGGGTGTCTAGATTTCAATTAACGTATGGAAATATCCACGTGTGAAAAACGGCTGTTTTATTTTATCGCTTTGTCTTTTTAATTTGCTTTCATTTGTGCCGTTTCTTAGTCTAACTGCTTGTGAGTTGGGAAGGATATTCTTGAGATTGTTGTGGTAAGAAGACCTGTACTGAAGATAGTTGCATGTGTTGGTGGGTTGTGTGTCTAATGTTGTTCACAGTTGTCCGTTCTTGTCAATACATATTTGTGTATATAAAAATGTGATTAATAGTGTAGCCTTTTTGTGGTCAAATTTGATAGAATCCTGCATCTTATTTAAGTTGGTTTCGAAACGGTTAAGTTTGGCTTCGCTTTTGTATAAGATGAATATGTTATCAATGTATCTTGCGTTGAAACAGCAGCCATTCTTTATTTCAGGGTAGATGTAAATGATTTTAAAAGTTGTCCATGTAAATGACAGCGTATGACAGGATTTTGCAATAGAGCTTTTTGTTTGAATGTGTTGTCCGTTAAAGTTTTTTTTAATGTTAGCATGCGTTAAATTAACGCTTTTATTACAACTCAGGGATTTTTTTTAACTTCTTGTTGAAGTATTCCCAGAAAGCAGGAACCCGCTCGATGTGTTTGATATTTGAGTATAAAGATAGGTTGGTAGGTTGTTTTGTTTTACGGTGTATCAACCTTTTTTTTGGTTCATTTAACGCCAAATTAAGTCGTTTTCAAAAAGTTTCGAACAATTCAGTTCAGTGTAGGTATAGGTTTTTGTTTTCAGACAGATAAATGTCAAAACAGTTCTATTTCAAACAAATTAGTTGAGCATAAGCACGGAAAGTAAATGTCAGAACAGAACTATTTCAAACAATTCAGTTTAGCATAAGTACACAGTTTAATTCTATTTGACCCATTGATAGGACCTGGGAGCGATGGCAATGAAGAGGTACTCTGCATTCCCCAAAGCTCCAGCGTTACAGGAACCTCATCATCCGATTGTTTAGTGTCATAATCAGGACACTCGTTGAGGCAGTGTTAGAGCCCTGCAGAGAAGCGGTCGGTGTATTCTACAGTCCAAGCCGACTAAACAACTGTGTATAAAGATTGATATCTCATGTAACTAAAACCACATCTTGTGGTACTGTTTTAATGCTAGTGATTTTGTTTAGAAAGTCCATATTTTGAACTTAACTTACTTAGCAAGTAGTTATATGAAGTGAGCTATGTATTAGAAGAGTTTGTTGTGTGACAGTTAATTGAGGAAATTACTGGTCTTCCAAGGTTGTTGATTCTCCTGACGATGACCTTAGGGTCGAAACTAGTTGAGAACAATAAAACATAAACAATATAAAGGAAACATTCCTATCTGTCAAATCACTTTTGCTCATCTTTGTCTATATATATATATACATATATATATATATGTGTGTGTGTGTGTGTGTGTGTATACACACACACACACACACACATATATATATATATATATATATATATAAACATCATTTGATATGGTTTTAAAATGACAGACAATAAGCCTCTTTATTTCTATAAAAAATGTATCTATCGTGTCTATAGACATTTGCTTTTGGCAATGAAAACCCTTATACTTATATTTAGACGTTTAACTATAAATCAATACGTTGTCTCTTTGTATACAATTGTTTTGTTTCTTCCTTTCTGATAGATGTCTTTGAAAAAGTGCAAAAACTTTCTTCTCCTCTTCCCAAACACTTTATGCTATGTCCTATCTATTTTCAATTTCTGTTTTCCCCGCATATCTTTCTTCCTCACTAACTTCTCATTTGTCCATTATTAACGTCTGTGTATTTTCCCAGTCTTACCGAAAACTACCGCGGTTTGTTTTTCAATTATTTTAAATCTTTGACTTTCTCTCCTTTCTACGTTTGTTTGCATTGTATTTCGATAATTTTTCCACACAAAATTGCACAATCAACTTTGGGCGCTCACTTTTAACGCACATTTAATATTGGGTAGACGTTCAAATGCCCAAATATTTATACAGCTCCATCTGGGTATTTGTATGAGTGTGTTTTTCCAAACATTTTAGAATTCATAGAATTTCGAGCTGTTTCTGCACATGCTCTTTAAATTCTACACCATTTAAATGAAAATTGGTCAGGTCATTTGTTAATAAAATCGTATCAATTTTTTGAAATATCCAATTCATGTCAAATGATTCCACCTTTTATGAAGCATCCAGAATAGTGTTGTATTACATGATATATTTACAAGTCTGGATAATGAGAATATGTTTCACCTCATTTGAAAAGCAAAATATGGTACAAGACAGTGTCATAAAGTGGATAATATAATATAAAATTATATAATATTATGTAATATTATATAATATAATAAAAAAGAGAAATCCGTTTAAGACTTACTTTTTGATATATAAATACAGTGTCTAATATCTCGAGTTTATAGCATACATAAAAAAAAGAAATATAGATCGTATTCAAATTTTAATTTCAATTTTAAAAATGAAAATTATTAACCCAATTTTGTTCTCATTTTGTTTAAGAAATACATCGTCCAAATGGCAGCCTTTATGAAATTAATCAGCGTTACTCAAATCATTATTTCTGGTACTCATACAAATTCACACACACACACGCACACACACACACACACACACACACACACACACATATATATATATATATATATATATAGTACTGAAAAAAACAGGCCTCTTTTGATGAAACATTTAATATCAACTTTGACTTGTGATGCTGCAGTATGCTGTTGTCAGAATCACAAACAATTTTTGTATCTGCAGAAGCAGTGATTTTTTCTTGCTTCCTGGACATTCTTTTTGGTGATAATTTCCAGTTTTTTAATAATTCTTTATGAAATGATGAATGATATTAATTCGACGCCATTGTAATAAACAGATGTGGCAGTTGAATATCAGTGTGTGCATCATTTTGATTCTTTTCAGACTAAGAAAGCTGGTCTATATCCCTAAGCAAAGGATTAATTACAAATAAGGATAACAAATAAAAAGAAAAGATAATTCTATGAAATGTTCAATTTTTTTGTTATTTGTGGCCAAAGATAATAAGAAAAATTATCTTCATATGTGTGTCTAAGACATTGAAGCCTCATTAAAAATAAGAAGCAATAATAAGAAATGGTTCAGACTTATTATCTGTATTTTACTTTTTTCAATACCGTCTCTCTCTCTCTCTCTCTCTCTCTCTCTCTCTCTCTCTCTCTCTCTCTCTCTCTCTGGATATATATATATATATAAACTTATAACGGAAGAAAGATATAGGTTTGATGGTTCGCTTATTTCCCAATGCGTTTCCTCATGTAGGTTTTGTCTGAATACAAAATATTTTATCAAAATTATATTTTTACGGGAAATAGTTATTATAGATATTTTTGACTTAATTGGAAGTCTTCATCAGGGCTCGTAGACGTTGCCATGTGAAAAAAAAAACGGAATAATACAGGCTGGTATATTTAAAGTACGTTATGCTTTGCAATGGAATTTATTTTTTTAAAGTAAATTGCATTTTGTGGTTTGAGAAACGGGTTTTTCTACATACATTCTGTCGGGTTCAATTCATTTCTTCTCACATGGCTGACCGGTAAGATACTAAGTCTAATGTAAAGTTTGGTGGTTTTCAGTCCTATCTTGAAGCGTCCTACGTGTCTAGCCACACTGAAGTGTTGTTATACAAATAAACAGTCTGTCTGTGGATGACAATATATGTATAAACTTCATGTTTATTATTGGCACTAATATAGATACAATATACAGACTCCAGCAGAATATTTTCTCGGGTTTGGTAACTAAAAGGAAACTTTTTATTGTCACCTCTTTGTTTTGACGATTAGATCATCTAAATTCTTGAACCCACGACCTTTACATTCCCAAAGTTCTGCAACTCTCCTCCAGTCATTATCTCTGCTGTTGATGCAATTTCATGACGAATGAAATCTTTCAGTTCCCCTTACGTCTTCGGTCTATGTTTAAGAACTTGAATCTCCAAGTAATCAAAAGAGAATATATCTGGTGAGCTAGCTGACCACATCATGTCATCACGTCGTGAAATGAGACCCCCTGGAAAAAAATTATTGAAGAATTCCTGTAGATGCCGTGAGATGTCAAGTAAAATAACATGGGCTCGGCAACTGCTACTGTTGCTGCTCACCGACATGACTTCAAATTACTTCCCTCAACTAATGACAGTTCCGTAGCAATTTTAAATATATATCCTGTGTTTCGCAATTTGTATTTAATCTATGAGAGAGAGACTAAAATTGATCCTCCTGTTTATTTTCATGGTGACAACAACGGATATCGGTGGTTACAAGAAACAGGATGGGTGTGACACGAGATCAGTTTTTAGATAGATTAAAACTGGTTTGAATTCAGAGTCTTCTGAGTAAAGACAGTTTGCCAAAACAACGCGAAAAAATCATGTCAACCCTACCTAAAACAGATGGATTCATGCCTTTCTCAAAGTAAAATACCAAAAAACACCATCGAAGATATTCATATTTAAAATACGTATGAATAATACGCCAATGTTCAGGTTTAAATAAAAAGATTCTTAGGACGATGTCAGAATGTGGTGGTTATGTCCTATCAGGAAAATCACCCACGCACACGCAAACCTAAAAAAGAACAATAATTTTGTTAGGTTGAACGTCCTATATAATAGAAACGACCAGGAAGGAAATGCCGTGGTGTAATGGTTATCGTCGTAGGAAATTGACACGACGATACGAGTTCAAATCCTGGACAAGACTGATTGCATTTCACATAGCACTAATACCCTTGGGAAACGTATGAATCCAATTATTTTCCCTCCAGCTATGGGTAAATAGTAGGACAGACTAGGTTCTTAAGCCTTGGTGAGGCAATTAGTCTAGGTGAAGGAAAACTCTGAATTCAAACCTGTTAAACTCCGCTTAAAAACTGACCTTGTGTCATATCCTGCCTGAGCGGAGGGGTTGGTAAATAGATATAATAGAAACGACCAGAAGAAACACAGGCAAGTGTTGAGAAGCAATAAATTGAATGAAGTACCATATCACTTGGTTATAAGAATATACGTCTCTCATCTCTATGGCTCGAAAAAGCTCAAAGCTTCAGTAGCCGTGTGGGAGAGATGGATAGGGGGAACAGTAAGACGAAAAAAGCAGAGACAGATTGGCCGATGACGGCTATATTGACCTTTTCCTAACCTACGTGATGATTCCATATTCAGGGCTTTACGACTTTGTTTACTTGAAGAGAATTTCTCAACCAGGGCCACAATTATAAAAATGGTTTATTATTCACTGTATTTCACTTTTTTTAAATACACACACACACACACACACTCTCTCTCCCTCTCTCTCTCCCTCTCTCTCTCTATATATATATATATATATAAAGAAACAGGCTCTGAAATATATACAATATATAGACTCCAGCGGAATATCTTTTCGGGTTTGGAACGTGAATAGATAAGGCAACATGGATTCTATTCAAAATTTAATTTTACAATAAAAAAGGGATCTATTTTCTATCACTAAATTATATAATCATTTCTTTATTGTGAAGATTAGATCATCTAAATCCTTGAACCTACAACCTTTAAATTCCTGAAGTTCTGCGGCGGCCCCCACTCCCGCTGCCCAGGCGCACGCTGGCTGCTCGCTGGCCGTGACTCACGTGACTGTGTGACTGTGTGACTGATCGTCTCTGGGACTGACCTTCTGACGTAGGTACCTGTGTACATATAATTTCAGAACTGTTCTTCCGGCTGTCCTTCGAGCTTGTTTACTGGTAATCACTTTAAACAAGTGGAATATCCTGCCTCAGAAATATTTGATTGACGGCTCTATAAAAAGTCAATATGCCACACACCATCTTAACAGTAAAATCATTGTGAACTGTTGCCAACGATAATCCAGAGCGTAAATGTTAATTTGGAATATAAGATCAACTGTAGGATGAAATTATGTACTGCGAAGAAATCTTTGAAATCATAAGATGATATTTGGTTTGGTTTGGTTTGGTTTTCCGGCACATCAACCATTATAGATTATTAATTGCAAATCCATTTTTATACATATAAACAGTTCGAATTCAAATAATTCACTTTAGTATAAGAATAGTTTTTTTTTACAAACAGTTAAATCTCAAAACAGTTCTATTTCAAACAATTCATTTTAGGATACATTCACGGTTTAATGTCAAAAACAGTTCTAGTTCAAACAATTCAATTTAGCGTAAGTACAGTTTCAATGTAAAAAACAGATCCCTTTGAAACAATTCAGTTTAGTATAATTACACAGTTTAGTCCTATTTGACCCATAGACAGGACCTTATCAGGTGCTATCACTCCGCACGAGAGGCGACCGAGCAATAAAGAGTACTTTGCCTTCCCCAAAACCTAAGCATTATTGGAGTCTTACCAATTAGATTGTTTAGTGTCATATCCAGGACACCCACTGAGGTGACACTTATCACTCAGCAGAGTAGCAGCCGGTATATTCTACTGCCCCAGCCGACTGGGCAATCATAAAATAATATACTGAGTAAACCTGGTGTACATCCTCTAAAGTTCATAACCATGTATGAAAACATTATATATATATATATATATATATATATATATATATATATTTATATATATATATTGTCATCCCCAGATAGGCTGTTTTTCTTCAGTGTGGCTAGACACGTCGGACGCTTTTACGTTAAACTTAGTATTAGACGACTCGGGCAACAAGCGTACCCCGTCAGCTAGGGAATTATAAGGTAATAAGTACCAGCGGCAGCAGTAGCGTTCGTTTGATTACATTTTGTACCTTACCAGATACCAGAGTGCTCAATTCGTACGAAGAGCTTTGCATTATACGAGCGGTAGCCGTAAATTCCTTCGCCAGACTGCTCAACACCCATGGGGGAGACGCACTCATTCACACACACACACACACACACACATATATATATATATATATATATATATATATATATATATATATATATCACGAAGTCGTGCCGACAACACAGAGTTTTTTTTTTTACTCTCTCTCTCTCTCTCTCTCTCTGTCTTGCCATGCGAACATATGACCCATTATTCTTGACAGATCCTCTAGACTGTATCCACAAATTCCTGATACAATTTAACCAAAACTGGTGTGTCCAAGTGTAGGAGTCCAATAGAGAATTTCCTTTATGAATTCTTATCTTTTCCCGTTGTGCCTGCGTATCTTGTTCGTCTAACTTGGATGTTTTCTGAGATGGAAAGAAAGTGGTTGTACACCTACTGTTTTATGATATGTGGCATCAAGCATTTTCTCCATGCGTTTCGAGGGGGTGAATGCATATAATAGTACTGACACAGACATATCTTGAAAGAAATTACGTTTTATTTCATCAGATTGGTCAGATTTTTTTCAATCGATAAACTTCCGATAGAATTCCATGCCGTCATTAGGTATCTGCAAGCATTTCCTTTAGAAAATGAGATATTACTACCGAGGTATGTGAACTAGTCTGGTAATTTAATAGGCTGGCCAATTAGAGTGGTTATGGCTACTTATTGTTGAAAACATATGAACTCTCTTTTATTTACGTTCAGGTAAAAGCCAATGCCACCTGCTGTTTGCTCCAGGCAATATATTAGGGATTCGGTCCCGGCAGAAGGGCAAGAACATCGGCGTCGTTTGCGTCTATCATAGTTTCTTTGGGATATCGTCTTCTTCAGTATGAAACAATTCTCTTTTATTAGATCTTCTGAAGTTGATAGTACATAATCTTGGCAGGTTATGAACTTATATAGTGATAATTTATCTCCAGTGCCAGTAACAAAGAAACGGGAGACACTCCAAGTGTGCAAACCACTGCTTTCTTGTTTTTGGAAGTCGTCAATATTCCGGTAACAGTTTCTCAGGGGTTACTGTATACTAGTAGTATGTGCGTCATCTTCCCTTTTCGATGATTCGACGGATAGTCAGAACCTATCAAGTCGTTGATCGATTTCTCTGAGAGCAATTCTGATTTTTCCTGTGAATTTTCTCATCTACAGGTCGAATCCGATTATGAAGCAAGGCAATCGGAACTTAGCAGGCAGAGCAATCAAATTTTTTTTTTCCCGATGGGCATTTTTATTGATAGTACACACATGAAACTCTAGTCCCCTTCGAAGTAATCTCCCCAAGCTGCAATGCACTTGTACTGTTCCAACACCTTCTGGAAGGCCCCATGGAAGTCCTCTTGTGTGAGCGTGTCAGTGACCTTCGTCACAGCCTCTTTCATCTCCTCAATTGTCTCATAACGACAGCCTCAGAGCTTTGGGAATAACCAAAAGTCACAGGGAGCAAGGTCTGGACTATAAGGAATTTGAAGAACTATTTTGATACCCATCTTGGCCAAATAGTCTGTGACAATCATGGAGTTGTGGACTGGTGTATTATCCTGGTGGAAATGCCACTAACCCGATTTGAAGAGTGCTAGCCTCTTCCGACGGAATATCTTCGTGAACTCCCTTAAAACCTCAACATAGTAAACATAACCGTAACCCTTTGGCCAATCAACTCTGATGTATTGACTTCCTTACTCCTCCCACACCTTTCATCATCCATCACAGACTTCCTGCCTTCCTTGAATCTCTTATGCCACTCAAAAACTGATGCTTGATTAATGCAAGATGTTCCAAACGCAGTCTGAATCATTCCATACGTTTCTGTGGCATTTTTTCCAAGTTTTAAATATAATTTTATTGTATATCGTTCTTCTAAAGTGTCCTTTCGTACGGATATTAAATTTTGAAATTCACCAGCTGTGACAATCAGGCTTTAGTAGGGTGTATTCGAATTCCTGCTGTAGCTGTTCATTTAAACCTGAATATCCTAAAAATTGGTCCTTCATCGCATAAGATGTATAGCAATAACATACTGAATTTTCAAGAGTTTACTACAATATCAAATGCCTGTACAAAAAAGTCTGGAAACTTATTGAATGCACCACGAACTTCGTCTCTGCCTGAAGCTTTTTTGCTTTTTTTTATTTCTTTTATTGATTTCTTTTCTGTACCGCATCTGGTTTGAAATGTTGTTGGTTATTGATATTTTTTTTTAGGTTTATCCAAGTAGATACTAGGAATGTTCTTTCCGATTCTGAAGTCTTTCTTCTTAGCTGGCAAATTTTGCTATTGAGGTGCTTTTTCTTCCACTTACTTGATTTTCAGTCAACCATGCTTATAGTGATAGTTTATCCTTTACAGAATTTATGACTTTATTGATTTTGTGGCAATTGTATTCGAGTTGTTATTTTTGCAATATTTAAGTTAGTTCTCTCAGGGCTTTCTGATCATTGGCGTTTGTTGTGTTTCTTTTGTGAAGTAATAATGTTTTTTCTTATTGTTTTGTTTTTCTTTAACTTCTATGGATTCCAAGGGAACTCAACATTGATCTCTTGGTTTGCTTAGTATACTCTGAGCTACTGCTTTTGTATGAGCTGTAACAATTTTTTTATGTTCATCAATCAGAATATGTTTTTCAATTATTTCCTGCAGAATACAAAACTTTTTTTCTTATAGTTACAGGATATTGATTGCTTATAACACTACAGGCAAATAAGGAGTTGTCATACCATAAAACTTTAATTATTTGCTTCTGCGTCGGCTCAGACAAACTTTTACAGAGATATTTCTATGTTCTGATGATACTCATTCAAAAAAAGAGTTTACTTCACAATTCAAAGTGATATTTATCAACTTCTTGTTTGCTTCACAATTCAAAGCGATATTTATCAACTTCTTGTTTGCTTCAAAATTCAAAGTGATATTTATCAACTCCTTGTTTGCTTCACAATTCAAAGCGATATTTATCAACTCCTTGTTTGCTTCACAATTCAAAGCGATATTTATAAACTTCTTGTTTGCTTCACAATTCAAAGCGATATTTATCAACTTCTTGTTTGCTTCAAAATTCAAAGTGATATTTATCAACTCCTTGTTTGCTTCACAATTCAAAGCGATATTTATCAACTCCTTGTTTGCTTCACAATTCAAAGCGATATTTATAAACTTCTTGTTTGCTTCACAATTCAAAGCGATATTTATCAACTTCTAGTTTGCTTCAAAATTCAAAGTGATATTTATAAACTTCTTGTATGCTTCACAATTCAAAGCGATATTTATAAACTTTTTGTTTGCTTCGCAATTAAAAGCGATATTTATCAACTTCCTATTTTCTTCACAATTCAAAGCGATATTTATCAACTTCTTGTTTGCTTCACAATTCAAATTGATATTTATCAACTTCTTGTTTGCTTCATAACTCAAAGTGATATTGATCTTCTTCTTGTTTGCTTTACAATTCAAATTAATATTTATCAACTTCTTTTTTGCTTCACAATTCAAATTAATATTTATCAACTTCTTTTTTGCTTCACAACTCAAAGTGATATTTATCAACTTCCTATTTGCTTTACAATTTAAAGCGATATTTATCCACTTCTTGTTTGCTTCATAATTCAAAGCGATATTCATCAACTTCTTGCTTATAAATATATAATCTTTAAAGTTATTTCGGTATGTATAGGTCCATAGTTTTCTTTCCTTTACTTTCCTTATTTTTCAATTTCCTGTTTATGAATGAAAGACATATCTCGAGTGAAAAATCTGTGTGATATTAGCCATTTCTATTTGGCGTCTTGCGTAAGCTGAATTTATTTTTTCTGTGTTTGTCTATATGAGCATTTACGTCTCACCAGATAAATAGAACATTATCTTGGGGAAGGGTTTAGTCAAGAGAAGATAACTCGATTTATTAAGAAGTGATGTTTGTTTCATCAATGGTATTTGTGGGAAAGTAACAAGAGGGGCTGCCATTAAATAAAGCACACATCATTTTTGGTTAGAATTCCTCTTTGCGATTTTGTCATTTTAAGGCACCAGGAATGAGAAGAATTATTACCCCTCCAATGGAAACATTGGCAGAATTATTCCATGCAGATGCCGAGCCAAATATCAATCTATAACCCCCTTTACGGTATTTTAGTTTTAATTCGCTTGGTAATATATGAAGTTTTGCATATATACGATGTATAAAACCGACTCATTTGCCTAGTGGGTGGAGTGTTCGCCAGACTTTGAAAATGGTATTTGATATCTCCTTGCTAAACACCCAGCAATATAAGGTACGTATCAAAGGGGAGCAATTTAGGGAAAGAAACAGAACCCTCCCCTACACTTAGGTGCAGTAGCTATTGAAAGGGGAGCCATCTGGTCGCCCTCGACTATGGTCGACAATTTTACTTACTATTACTTACTTACGATGTTTAAATGATGTAATCTTAGGTAATTGTTTTAATGTGTTTAAAGTTCTAACTTTAAATATCGCTATGTTCATAACTGCTTTTGTATGTAACTATGTTTTATTTAGGCTCTGTATCTGATTTCTCGAACATTGGGACCGGGCTTTTTGTTAATCCGCATGAAGGATGATACAGTTCGGATATATAGCATTTTTTCAGTGATTACGTTCACCTCAATAGGCTCCTCATTTATCGATGCGTAGCTATAGTTTCCTGACCGAAATAATTTGTTCTGGTCGTCTACCTATAGGGTTCTTCTTCCCGGCATCTGGTGATGCGTTCGGTAGACCCGTCTTGGATTCATCTACTTTATTTCACGTCTTTCATTCTACATTCAGCCTTTTCCGTTGATAGAAACTTGTGTAGCCAGTAAATACTCTTCTCTCTCAAAAAACTCTTATCCAGTGATAAACCAGGGCAGGATAACTATTGAAGAGTTTAAACTCTCCGATTTTATTGTAGCAAGTTTATACGAGGATCATTAAATACGTTTCCAGACTTTTTTCGTATGGGCATTTTTATTGATAGAAAATACATGAAACTCTAGTCCCCTTCGAAGTAATCTCCTCCGGCTGCAGTGCACCTATTGTACTGTTCCAACACCTTCTGGAAGGCCGCATAGAAGTCATCTTGTGTGGGCATGTCTGTGACCTTCGTCACAGCCTCCTTCATCTCCTCAATTGTCTCATTACGACAGCCTCAGAGCTTAGGGAATAACCAAAAGTCACAATGGGCAAGGTCTGGACTATAGGGACGATGAGGAACTGTCTTGATGCCCATCTTGGTCAAATAGTCTGTGTTAAGGATGGAGTTGTGGATTGCTGCATTGTCCTGCTGGAAATGACACTGACCCGATTTGAAGATGCTTGCCTCTTCCCTAGGAATCTCTTTAAAACCCCCTTAAAACCTCAACATAGTAACCCTAACCCTAACCCTTTGGCCAATCAACTCTGGTGTATAGACTTCCTTACTCCTCTTACACTCTTATCATCCCTCATATACTCCCTGCTTTCCTTGAATCTCTTATGCCACTCAAAAACTCATGCTCGATTCATGCAAGATGCTCCAAAAGCAGTCTGAAGCATTCCATACGTTTCTGTGGCATTTTTCCAACTTTAAAACAGAATTTTATAGCATATCGTTCTTCTAAAGTGTCTTCGCGTCCAGATTGTAAATTTTGAAATTCACCAGCTGTGACAATCAGGCTTTAGTAGGGTGTATTCCAGTTCTTACTGTATCTGTTTATTTAAACCTGAAATGATAAAAATTGGTCAGTCATCTCATAAGATGTATAGCAATAACATATTGAATTTTTAAGAGTCTACTACAATTTTAAATGCCTGTACAAAAAAAGTCTAGAAACTTTTTGAATTCACCACGTACATCTCCAGGGTTACACTCGTAAGTTTTTTTATAATGTGAGTTTACTTTCTCAGCTGTAAGCAAGTTAGAGATTCCTGATATAATTCAGTATCGCCGTTTATTAAGTTCACACCGAATATTTTTTTATAAATTAATTTTCTTCTAAACTAAAAATTGAAACTCTTAAGTAGAAAAGATGAATATACAACAGTCGAAAATAAATCCTTTGCTCATGTGAATTTATGTAATGTTATTTTTTAATACAAAGTTTCAATGTTGTAGAGTTTGGTCATAATTAATACGTAACAATAACTGCTTTGTAATTATCTTTAATTGGAATCATTTTTTACATGAGGCTTCTTAATCTGAGAATTAATTTTTATTTGTTGTAGACTTTTTGTCCTCATCTTGGTAGTTTTTTGTGTTGTTTCTTCTTTCACTACGTTTCGGCCAAATTTCACCTCTGGCCTTCTTCAGGTGATTTTTACCGTGACCTCGGATAGGAATGATGAGTCTTGTAACCGTACCCCCAGTAATTACTGTCTTCCATAGTTGGTGTCTATCGCACCACGTTTTTGACCAAGTAAACCTCTGGCCGGCTTGGGTAGAATTTGAAACCGCTATCTTCTGACAATGCTCACCTGGAACCGAAGAGTCTCAACGCCTCTTTCCGCTGCGCAACGGTTACTGTGGAAACCCGCATATGGCCGAGCAAAAACAGGACGACCAGCTCGAACATACATACAGCAGCTATGTGATGATACGGGATGTAACCCTGAAGAGACTTGCTAGAGGCGATAAATGTTAGGGAGACGTGGAGAGAGAGGGTCAGGGATATCCGTGCTAGCCGCACGACATGATGATGATGATGATGATGATATTACTATCTGTTAGTTGCAAACTTATAAATATTTAACGACATTGTATTTCCCATCTTTTGGCACAAAATAATCGGGCGCAAATCAAGAATCTCAAAAATAGATGAACGAAAATCACATATGTTGAATGGTACAAGGCTAACATTTTAGGATGAGCAACTATTTAGTCTTAGTCATGAACAAAAAATATCAATAGGAGCCCAAGAGTACCTGCTCCAGATAAACAGCGTTCAGTTAAAGACACTGCTGAATGTTGCGTGCAAAGTTGTGGATAATAAGTGAAAATTACTCCTGGGTGATCGTAAGACAAGACGGTTAAGAACCCGTTGCTATACAATCTTCACAAGGGCAATGAGTTCAAAAGTTCTTGACCGACTAGAAATTATGACTCCTGCTAAAAATGTGTTAAAATTGAACTGTCTTTTGTATCTTTCGTGAACAATCATGAAAGGCTTCGTTGTATTGCCCAGTCGGCTGGGGCTGTAGAATACACCGACTGCACCTCTGCAGAGGGTTAAGTCCCCCAACGAGTGTCCTGGATATGACACTAAACAATCTGATGGAGACGTTCCAGCAATGCTGGAGCGTTAGGGAATGCGGAGTACCCCTTCATTGCCATCGCTCCCAGGTCCACTCTGGCCCAGAGTGGTAACACCTGATAGGGCCCTATCTATGGGTTAAATAGAACTAACAGCATACTTATGCTAAAATGAATTGTTTGAGTAAACTGAATAGCTTGAATTAGAAATGTTTTTGAGAATTAAACCGTACTAAAATTTAAACTGCCTGCCTATGCTTAACTGAATTATTTAAAATAGAACTGTTTTTCGACATTAAAACTGTATTTACACTACACTGAATTGTTACATATAACTGCTTGAATAGTTTGAAATGGAAATGTTTTTGACAATTAAACTGTGTACTTATGCTAAACTGAATTGTTTTCATTAGAACAGATTATTTACATAAAAATGCAGTTGGTGTTAAATAACCTACAAAGGTTGATATGCCATAAACCCCAACAAACCAAACCAAAGGCTTAGTTGGTTGGTTGGTTGGTTGGATTTTATAGCATATCAACCTTTGTAGGTTATTTAACACCAAATCCATTTTTATGTGAATAATCAGTTCTATTTGAAGCAATTCAGTTTAGCATGAGTACACAGTTTAATTGTGAAAAACATTTCTATTTCAAACTACTCAGTTTAGTCTAGCAGTTCTAATTCAGCTAACTCAGTTAAGTATAAGTACAGATTTTGTTTATACACAGATAAATGTCAAAAGAGTTCCCTGTTAAACAGTTCAGTGTAGTCTAAATACAGTTTCAATGTAAAAAAACAGTTCTATTTCAAATAATTCATTTTAGCATAAATACGCAGTTTAAATGTAAGCGCGGTTTAATTGTCAAACACATTTCTATTTCAAGCTATTCAGTTTAGTCAAACAATTCAGTTGAGCATAAGTATGTAGTTAGTTCTATTTAGCCCATAGATAGGGCCCAATCAGGTGCTACCAAGCTGAGCCAGAGTGGTCCTGGAAGCAATGGCGATGAAGGGGTGCTCCGTATTGCCCAAAGCCCTAGCATTACTGGAACCTCACCATCAGACTGTTTAGTGTCATATCTAGGACGCTCATTGGGGTTCTTACCTCTCTGCAGATGTGCAGTCAGTGTATTCTACAGCCTCATCTGACTGGGCAAAGAAATACTTAGTTTCGTAATATGTTTTCCTACAAAGATCTTCTGCTCCTTTGTCGAAGCATGATGAGGCTCAATTTAGTTCAATATATCAAAATGGTAACTATTTCGTTGAAATAATCTGAAAGAAGAAAGAGACTAATTTCATAAGAGATCTGAGAGGCTTTTTTTTTCAATTATAGAGAAACATCCCTCATATAAGATAGAGAGAGAGAGAGAGAGAGGAAGTGAGAATCTCACAATTAAACAGAAACTTTATACTTTCTGTTTCAAGTTTATTAATCGATGGTTCTAAAAAAGATATAGTGTGTATTTTACAAACCCTTTGCCACGGTCATTGTGACACACAAGGTCAAATTTTTAGATGGAGTACAGCTGCTTTGCATTTTGATTTTCTTTTCTAAACCAGGCGTTGATCTAGATCAAAGACACCATTCCGTCTATTTTTTTACTCATAGCTTAGTTGATGGACGATATGAATTGATACCTTTATTCTTGCCTCGCCATTTGAGCATAAGCTGATTGTATCTCTTACAGTGACATACACAGGGATTTCTTAATTGGTTTGGTTTGGTTTCTCTGTTTTAATGGCATACCAACCTTCAGAGGTTATTTAATACCAAAGCAATCCTTCTTGAAGAGTAATGGTACTATTTAACCCATAGCTAGAAGGATAAGGTGGGTCATACCTTTTCTAATGGTATTTGTCCGAAAATGAACGTAATATCCTGACTGGAGATCGAACTCGTTTACTACGATTCCGCAATCGAACACTTTAACCATTACACAAGGCTCCAGTTCTGGAAATCTGAAGAGTATGGAGTAACCCTCTATTGCCATAACTCTAAAATCCACTCTGGTTCGGGGTAGTAGTACGTGTTGCAGTCCCTCGTAATGGTAAAATAAATTTGTATCAAAATTAATCTTATTCGATAAGACAAAATCCCAAAAAGACTTTTAAGTAACTACAGAAAAAATGTAAATATGAAGCTACAATAAACGTGAAGCTCTAACCCCTAAAATAACCCAAGATGTGTTGAAATGCCGTTTAAATCCATTAAACAATCGTCCAGGATTTAAACAGCTTGTTGCTTTTATTTTCTGAGAAGACAATGCTCTATATATGTATGTATGGAGGGGCATATTGTCTTATTTGGGCATGCGTTTGAAGATAAGGAAAAAGAGAGAGGGAGAAGAAGAGAGAGAGAAAAAGAGAAAAATAAAGAGAGAGAGAGAAAGAGAAAGAGAGAAAGAAAAAGAGAGAAAGAAAGAGAAAGGAAAATGAGAAAAAGAAAGAACAAGAAAGAGAGAGAGAGAGAGAGAGAGAGAGAGAGAGAGAGAGAGAGAAACAATTTTCTCCATAAAAGGTTTCCCATTCACGTTGAAGTATTCCTTTAAATTCCACTTCCTACGACGATAACCAAGTATAGCACGTGCGGGGTTCAAAACAAGGTCAAATTTTAAACGAAATCCAGCCAGTTTGGATTCGGGATGCCTTCTCCATAACTAACAGCTCCAAACAAGATTGAAAATCCAGTCCTACATACTCTTCTTCTCAAATGAGAGAAGAAACGAGATTGATTTATGCCTTTACTCTGAACATTGGCACGAATATGAAAAGGACCCACATTCGTCGAAGGTTTGAACTTGGCTCACCGTATCCACATCCAACCACAATATCCAAGCACACCTTGAAACATGCGACAGGTTGTCAGTGAAAATCACCGCTCCATTATAGGAGAGTGTCAATGTCACTGTTGTTCAATGTTTTGTTTTGACAGTGCTTGTTTGTTTACGCATATCAACCCTTCACTCTGACTGTCACAGAAGTTCAGGGTTTTTTAACCATCAAGTTTGTAAGAAGCTTATCAAACAGGATAAGAAATACTGGGTTTTAAAACGGAGTTGAGATTTGTATTGACATGGTTTCTCTGTCAGAAGAATGTAAACACTTCGTTATATAAATGAGGACCTGATGCTTACAGTTAAACATTGAATTCTGCTGACACTTATCTTTTCCATACATATTGTTATACAATGACGTCAGAAGAGAGAAGAGCTCTTCACTTGATAAGCGAAATTGTAAACAGGGTTATTTATAAATAATCGGGATTTTGAAGATACATAACCTTACACCGCGAGTAGATAATGAATCAACTTGCTGACTTAGTCTTGTGGGATTGGAAGTCCAGGGTAATCGTTGATTGGCGAAAAAGTCTCGAACTGAAAGAGCCGGAAAGAGTGTGGGAAAGAGGAAGATGAGATTTGTAACTTTCATTGGAAATCCCCTCACCCGATTTTAAAGTTTAATGGTCTTTTCAATCTTAGGCTCTAAAATATATATTGCGTATTTTTTCAAATACTTAATCACAGTACTTTTAATCGGAATTTCACAAAGTTTGATATGCCAAAAAATAAATGAACCAAACCTACTAGAACTGGATATTATCGTTAGCGTAATGGTAAACAGCCTGGACTGTGATAATATAAGTTGGAATTCTAGTCATGCTATTATGTCTACTTTCGAAATTTAACCTTGGCAAAGGTAAGAGGCCCTCTTTACTATTGATTAAATAGTATCACAGCTTTTTTATTTTTACAAGACTGACTTTGGCATTAAGTAACCAACAAAAGTTGATATGCTATTAAACAAAGAAATCAAGATCAAGGCAAACTCATGATGTAATTTAGTAAAGTTGAAAATCTGGTAAGTTTAATTCGACTCCACTGAACAAAACCTTTAAATCTTTCCACCATAAGTAAAAAAAGAATTTAAAAAAGTTGCTGCAAAAAAAAAAAAAAGATTTAAAAACACCAAAAAAAAAAAGAAATATTTTGGTTAACATTAATAAAACATTTAAAAAAACTGATGAGTTCTAATTACTGTCTGAATTTCTCTATTAAGTATATATATATATATATATATATATATATATATGTGTGTGTGTGTGTGTGTGTGTGTGTGTGTGTGTGTAATAATGAATAAATATATATATGTGTGTGTGTGTGTGTGTGTGTGTGTAATAATGAATATATATATATATGCGACTAAAGGTTTCATACCGTCTTATTACGACAATCATCAAAAAGAGAAAGAACAATACACTGTTAGTGTATATATATATATATATATATATATATATATATATTTGTGTGTGTGTGTTTGTGTGTGTGTGTGTGTGTGTGTGTATGTGTGTGTGTGTGGGTGTGTGTGTGCATTAGGTTAAAAAGTATTTACCTATTTTGTCTACATATATTTATTTTCATTCTTTCCAGTTAGCGTATAGATGTTATAATATCAGGGTGGAATTGGCTCATGAATTTTTTTACGTGATAAATTGATTCCCAATTACTTTCAGACCCATCTTTGGTCATCATCAGGGGATGTGTATATTCCAAAAGTGATACAACCCTTGCACGTACATTACAGCTTCATTTGAATTAAGCGTTAAGTGTTTATACTGGTGTTATATTGTAGAGTTTGTTTTTTTTTTTAAATTTACTTCTGTAGAGAGCAATATTAGCTAAAGATATTTCAGTAAATGAGTACTAGATTCGAAAATAATTTTATTGCTGTTGGTATATATATATATATATATATATATATATATATATATATATATATATATGGCCATTTGTAGTAAAGTAATCGATGACTGCTATGTTGGTGATGGCAATCGTCTTGTGGTTGAGAGGAAACATGAAAACTCACACTAAATATAGTTCATTCTATTGTTTGATTTTATGTTTACTTAATTTCACAATGGAAATACGTAGGATAGATTAGCGGGTCTTTTTTCGTTCTGGTAAGAGCCTAAGTGTTTATCCATTTACTAAACTAAACATTGGATAAAGTAATAATTAATATCCGGTTTTTTTTTTAATACAAGTTTTAACTTGGCATTTCACATTTCCAATATTTTAAACGCAATTGAAAATTATCTGATTAAAGAGTACATTTATCAGACATGCTTATTTCAGTAGTAGCAGAGAGCGCATTTTAATTTAATCTGTGATCTTAAACCCCTAAAATAATCTAATTGAAAGTGCATATTAAAGCTGTAATAAGGTGGTGTTTAATAACAATAAAACGCTTCAGAAACGGCAAAGAAATTTTCAAGTTTTTATGACTTTGGTGTCACTCCTGTCTGCTAACAGCGAAACAGGTTTTCAAAGTTTTCTTTTTGCGATACGACGTTGGGAGAAAAAACAAGACCAGGACGCTCATTAGACTCCGATCAAAAGTCTCTAAAATCTTTGGTAAATTGCTGTCTGCACAAAAGTACTCAAGAATTAGCACTTGACCTCAGCACATCCCAATCGACAATCTACCGCAAATTTAAAAAAAAGGTAAGTTCAATGAGATAGTCGGGCGTCTTTACTTCCTAACACTCTTTGTAAGAAGAATAAGGAAATAGCATATCCATAATGACAAGTCCTCTTTTGCGGCAGAAAAATAACCAGTTTCTCAAGAATATCATGACTGGAGACAAAAAAATGCATATTTTATGACAATGTTCAACGCTGACAATCAACATTGACAACGTTGAATCTCCGTAGCCTACCTCAAAGGTAGAGCATCATCTGAGATAAGTTATGTTGTGTGTGCCCGTGGTGTAATGGAGGTGACCGTGGTGTAATGGTTATCGTCGAAGGAATTGGACACGGTGACTCGAGTTCAAATCTTGGACGAGACTGATTGCATTTCACATAGCACTAATACCCTTGGGAAAGGTATGAATCCAATTATTCTCCCTCCAGCTATGGGTAAATAGTAGGACAGACTAGGTTCTTCAGCCTTAGTGAGGCAACTAGTCTAGGAGAAGGAAAACTCTGAATTCAAACCTGTCAAACTCCGCTTAAAAATTGACCTTGTGTCATATCCTGCCCGAGCGGAGGGGATGATAAATAGGATTATGTTGTGTGTGTTGGGATTACCGTGCTTATGATTAAAAGCTTTTAGACAACCATCAGACACTCAGTGCTGACCTATGCACTCACCAGCAGTAAAATGTGCATGAAAACCAAGAAAACTCACCACACTCATCAATAGGAGAAATATTGTGTTTCTCTTTTTGATGAAGCAAGGCCACATTCAACAAGAATCAGGCAAGAAAAATATTGAATTTGGCTGGTCTGTTAACCCAGTCTGCTATATTCACTAGATCTTTGACCAAGTGATTTCCCTCTTTTTCATTCTCAACATTAGGCTCTGGATAATAATTTTTCTCGTGAAGATAAAGTGAAAACGTCTGTGGAAAAGTTTTTGAGTAAGAATTCAGCTTGGTTTTTATTTGAGAGGAATCACCAAGTTACATGATAAATGGCAAATACTGATTGAAAATAATGGCGAATATATTATTGACTAAAATTAATTCATGGTTAAATTATTCATGACTGAATTGAATTTTACTAAAGCAGAAATTATTCATAAATGCATATGTTTATGACTTGAATTATTTATTACTCAACTCTGAAGAAAGATATTTTTGGAAAGCAACAACTGAGATGAAACCACCTCAAAAGTATGAAAATCCTTACTATCAAATTTATCAACGAAATTATATATTAAGTATATTTTTGGTTTGCTTGTTTTCTTTGTCTCACAGCATATAAAGCTTGGTGGGTTATCAAATGCATAAGCCATCATTGTAGAAGAACAATAGTGATATCGTTTTACTCATTGCTGGAGATTAATGAGGTTCATAGCTTTTCCACAGAGATTAATCTGTAGTACCGTGATTGAAGTTACAACTCATTTCGAGGCCGTAGCCCAGCGCTTTAGCCTATACCCCTCGGTGACTCCCTCACCTGACGGATTTATTTTGACGCTTTACCAAGAAGATCTGTCTCCTGCAGGGAAGCAATTAATCTGCTCTTGCAACATCGGCTCTTGCCACATCCCAACAACTAGATATCTTGGATATATATATTCTGAATTTCTGGCTGATGAGATTCACTCTCATTACTCTTGCATTAGTCCGCAAAACTATTTTTTTCTTTTTTTAACATTCAGTCTAACAAAAGCCATTCGTACATTTCCCGACAAAAGGGTTATTCAAGATTAGTTGTTGATGCCATAAAAGCTGCGATCAGAAAGTATCAAAATTAGTTTCTTTTTATTTCAAATCATAATTAATACATATTCACCACTGTGGCTGTAGAATACACTGATTGCACCTCTGCAGAGGGGTAAACCCCCCCTTAACGAGTGTCCTGGATATGACACTAAACAATCTGATGGTGAGGTTCCAGCAGTGCTGGAGCTTTGGGGAATGCGGAGTACCCCTTCATTGCCATTGCTCCCAGGTCCACTCTGGCCCGGCGTGGTAGCACCTGATAGGGCCCTATCTATGGGTTAAATAGAATTAACAGCATACTTATGCTAAAATAAATTGAGTAAACTGAATAGCTTGAAATAGAAACGTTTTTGACAAACCGTACTTACACTTAAACTGCGTGCTTATGATTAACTGAATTATTTCAAATAGAACTGTTTTTCGACATTAAAACTGTATTTACACTTAACTGAATTATTACATATAACTGCTTGAATAGTTTGAAATGGAAATCTTTTGACAATTAAACTGTGTACTTATGCTAAACTGAATTGTTTTAAATAGAACAGATTATTTACATAAAAATGGATTTGGCGTTAAATAACCTACAAAGGTTTATATGTCATAAAACCAAATCAAACCAAACCAAACCACTGAACAACATATACAGAATGTGGCATAACGCCCCCTCAACATTTTGAATTGCCACCTGTGCAATGCATGTCAACTTAGGCAATTGGTAATTGTAGCTCCATCTAGCTAAGTTCTTATCATTCTATTTTAGATGAAATTGATAATTTCAAAACCCCAGTTTTATCGATTAAAAGAAAGCCACCAGGAAGATCTCGAAACTATTGAACTCCAGATTGTGAAACAGTCTTTTGTGCAATCTCCTATCAATTCTGGTCCAGTTGGCTGGGGCGGTAGAATACACCGACTGCTTCTCTCCAGAAGGGGTAAGACTCCCCCAACGAGTGTCCTCTGATATGACACTAAATAATCTTATGGTAAGGCTACAGTAATGCTGGGACCCTGCAAAAACAATTACCGACGCCAACTACGCCGATGACATAGCGCTACTGGCCAATACACCCAACCAATCCGAAACACAACTGCATAGTTTGGAACGAGCTGCTGCAGGCATTAGACTCCATGTTAATGCATACAAAACTGAATTTATGTGCTTTAATCAGAAAGGAGACATCTCCACACTAGACGGAACCTCTCTGAAACTGGTTGACAAATTCACCTCCCTCGGAAGCAGCGTCTCATCAACCGAAAAAGACATCGACACACGGCTAACGAAGGCATGGACAGCTATCAATAGGCTTTCGATCATATGGAAATCAAACCTGACCGATAAAATGAAACGCAGTTTCTTCCAGGCTGTGGTCGTGTGGATACTGCTATATGGATGCACTACTTGGACGCTGACAAAACGGTTGGAGAAGAAGCTAGACGGCAATTATACAAGAATGCTAAGAGCAATATTGGACAAGTCCTGGCAGCAACACCCCACAAGGCACCAACTATACGGTCACCTACCACCTATCACGAAATCTATCCAAGCTAGACGAACCAGACATGCCGGACACTGCTGGAGAAGCAAGGACGAGCTCGTAAGCAATGTACTCCGGTGGACCCCCGAATATGGCCATTCAAAAGCAAAACGACCAGCTAAAACATACATCCAGCAGGTATGTGATGATACGGGATGTAACCCTGAAGACCTGCCAGAGGCGATGAATGATAGGGAGACGTGGAGAGAGATGATCAGGGATATCCGTACAAGCCGCACGACATGATGATGATGATGAATTACACCTTTGTGGTCATCACTCCCAAGTCAACTCTGATCCGGAGTGATAGCATCTGATATGGTTCTATCCATGGGTCAAATAGAACTAAACTGTATACTTATGCTAAACTGAATTGTTAGAAACAGAGCTGTTTAGACATTTAAACTGTGTACTTATGCTAAAAAGAATTGTTTGAAACAGAACTGTTTATATGTATAAACCAGACCGATAAAATGAAACACAGTTTTTTCCAAGCTGCGGCCGTATCGATACTGCTGTATGGATGCACCACATGGACGCTAACTAAATGCATGAAGAAAAAGTTTGACGGCAACTACACAGGAATGCAGCGAGCAATATTGAACAAGTCCTGGAGGCAGTATCCTACAAAGCCGATACAGGATATAGCCTTGAAAACCTACCGAGAGCGATGGACGATAGAGAAAGAAGGCGGGAGAGGGACAGGGAGATCTGTGCTGGTGGCACGACATCATGATGATGGTGACGATATGTATAAAAATGGATTTGGCATTAAATAACCTAAAATGGTTGATTCGTGGTTCAAACCGTAAGTTTCCAGACTTTTTTCGTGTGGGCACTTTTCTTGATAGTACACATACGAAACACTAGTCCCCTTCGAAGTAATCTCCTCCGGCTGCAATGCACTTGTTGTACCGTTCCAAA
>OY757940.1:50720705-50910705 GCA_963585895.1 Sepioteuthis lessoniana | reverse complement strand
GATGTATGGTTGCGCTACTTAGACTCTACCGAAGACCTTTGACAAAAACTTGTTTGGGTCTTTTCAAAGAATCTGTAAGATTTTAATTTCTTCGTTAGTGGGTTATTTTAGGTCCAGGCCATCCTTGCAGAAGGACAAGGGTAATACTATTTAACCCATAGCTTGGGGAATAAGGAGGTCCATACTTTCACCAGGTGTATTAGGACGGAAGTGAACCTAACAGAGCGATGGTACTTAGAACCCATTTACGTCCAGGGCAGACCCCGGCAATTTAACCACTGCGCTACGAGGATTTGAATTGGCATTTGCTCAATTTTCTATCCATATAATTGATTGATATTCATTTACAAATTATATATAAGCTTCTTTTTTCCTTCTTTATGATAACTTTTGGTTTGATAAAAGCTTATATTCAGTTAAACTGGATTGGATAGTTATTTATTGTGAAATATCAATATATAAGTGTAATATACTTTTTATTATATAGCAAAGCTCTACTCTTGTTTCTGTTCTGTAATGAGATCTGATTTATCAAATTTTAAATTCTTTAAGTTGGCATCAGGGATAAGGAATCTTCACATTTTTTCGAAAAGATGTTTAGGAATTCGTAAAAATTTCTTATTCTTAGTCATATAGATTAGTAAGTAAAAGTAAAGTTGGCGACCATAGTCGAGGGTAACCCGAAGGCTCCCTTTTCGATAGCTACTACACCAATGTGTAGGGGAGGGCGCTACTCCTTCCCTGGATTGCTCTACTTTACCCTTGATCCGTACCTTATAATGCTGAGTGTTAAGCAAGGAGGCATCAAGTACCATTTTTTGAGTCTTTGGTATGACTCGACCTGGGATTGAACCCAGGTCTCCCGGGCCATTGGCGAACACTCTAACCCCTAGGCCAATGTAGATTAAATGACACAATAAATTGTATTTCTCATTTGAAATATGGCTGCATATTTCTTTATAAGTCAGTAGAGTACATCTCTGATATTTCCCAACTCCCTGCTGTACATAAGGATCGTCCAATAAATAAAGGGAATTTTTTTACTGATGAGGGACCTGTAATATATACAAGGGTCATTCAATAAATATGGTGCATTCTTTAACTGAGAAGAGAACCATTATATATACAAGAGTCATGCAATAAATAAGAGAATTCTTTTGTCAGAAGAGGAACCTTTATACATACAAGGGTCATTCAATAAAAAAGGGGGAATTTTTGACTGAAGAGGGACCTATTATATATACGAGGGTCATTCAATAAATGTAGAGAATTTTTTGACTGAAAAGGGACCTAGTATATATATACGAGGGTCATTCAATATATATGGATAATTATTTGACTGAAAAGGGACCTAGAACCTACATACAACAGCTCTGTGCCGATACAGGATGTAGCCATGAAAGGCTACCGGAAGTGATAGACGACAGAAAAAGATGACGGGAGAGGGTCAGGGAGATCCCCGCAGGTGTGGTGGCATGATGATGATGATGATGATGATATATACGCACTTCATTCAATAAATAAGAGAATTCTTTTGAGAGGAGAGAGACCTATAATACATACAAGGGTCATTCAATAAATGAGGGGGATTTTTTAACTGAAGAGAAACCTATTACATATACAAGGGTCATTCAATAGATAAGGGGGATTTTTTACTGAAGAGGGACCTATTATATATAGCAGGGTTATTCAATTGATAAGGGGGATTTATTTTTTGCCTGAAGAGGGGCCTTTTATATATAGGAGGGTCATTCAATAGATAGATTTTTTTTTACTGAAGAGGGGCCTATTATATATAGAAGGGTCATTCAATAGATAGGGGGAATTTTTTGACTGATTAGGGACCAATTATATATAGAAGGGTCATTCAAGAGATAAGGGTGATTTTTTGACTGAAGGGGGACCTATTATGTATACGATGGCTATTCCATAAGTAAGGACAACTTTTTTGTATAAATATAAACTCTGTAGCTTTTCAAATTGTTTCATGTCAAAAACTATTTTAATCTTACAATAATATTTGTTTTGAGGCTATTCCAAATGGTGGCATCAAACAAAATATCCCAGTCTTGAATAGAGACATATAATCAAATATTTGGTCGCTGAGAATTGCAAACTTTGTGAAATCAACCGAAGATTGTCTGTTGTGGACTGAGAATCATGTTTTAATTAAAAAAGTGCTTTAAAATGGACTAACCATGGTTTTACAACTACGAGCCTAATGGTTTTATTTGGATTCTTAAAAGAATAGCAATGATACCCTTTACCCATTGCTGGGGGGATAAGAAAGCTGGGTGCCTTTTCCAAAGTATAAAAGGGAACGTAATAGCCCGACTAGAGCTCGAAATCACTTACTTCGAGGCCATAAGTCTAGCAATTCAACCATTAAGCGACAGGAACACTTACACTGTCGAAATGACAGTTCTTGGAGTGAAACACTGACTCTCTAGTCGGAAGAAAATTCCGGCAGCAGCGGTCTGTCAAGAAGTTTTCTTGATGACAGTTTTCTAAGACATTAACGGACTCTTCACGATTGATATTCTTGAGTAGGTATATCATCTTCATCCTCATCATCATCATCTCGAGCCGCCAGCACGGATATCCCTGACCCTCTCTCGCCACTTCTCCCTATCGTTCAACGCCTCTGGCAGGTCTTCAGGGCTACATCCTGTATCTGCAACGAGCTGCCCTATGTATGTTCGAGCTGGTCGTCCTGCTTTTGCTCGGCCATATGTGGGGGTCCATCGGAGTACATCACTTATGAAAGGAAGATACACCTGTAAATAATTTTTCTTATTGCTTATTTGTTATGCAAAATTGAACTCATTTACTGAATGACTGCTTTATTTTAGTTCAAGTTAAGGTTTCATCGATTTGTGGCACGATGGTGGGCATTAGTTCTGTGGCTGTGGATGTGGATGGGCATTAGTCAGAAGATTCGTTTGTCTGTTTTAGTGGGAAACCCACACAAAGGGCTTGCGCGCAAGATTTCCTTCGAGACCGTAGGAAGACAAGGAAAGACGAGGTCCCAGAGCAGTCAAAAGAAGGGAGTAAGCGACAGTCAGGGAAAGGCGACTGTCAAAGAGAGGCAGCTGCTGACGCGAGGAGTTGGGACTTGTGGACCCAGAAGCCAGGTCAGCTAACGCGAGAGAATGAGTCAGCGTTTCTGGTAGCTAGGTGTCAATTTCGTTCGGATACACGGTCACGATAGCCACAGAATACCAGAAAAGTGCCAAAACTTCTCTCTTCTTACGCTTCGAACCAACTAAAATCCGTTCTTGTTTGTTCTTCTTTCTTCCACTCTCGGTTATATATGTTGTATATTTGTAAAACATGTGAAATTCCCCTGGCCGGAGATGAGAGAAACCACAAGACTATCCAATAACCGTGAGCTGATATAAGAAGTTGGGATAATCCTATTTACCAACCCTTTCGCTCGGGCAGGATATGACACAAGGTCAATTTTTAAGCGAAGTTTAACAGGTTTGAATTCAGACTTTTCCTTCTCCTAGACTAGTTGCCTAACCAAGGCTGAAGAACTCAGTCTGTCCTACTATTTACCCATAGCTGGAGGGAGAATAATTGGATTAATACCTTTCCCAAGGGTATTAGTGCTATGTGAAATGCAATCAGTCTCGTCCAGGATTTGAACTCGTGTCGCCGTATCCATTTCCTACGACGATAACCATTACACCACAGGCACCTCCAAAAGTAGTTGGGATAATGGGGACCGACCGTGTTGGGTATATTGTCACAGATTACATCAATTTTGACGCGTTTAAATGAAAATATTTATGGCATAGATAGCAGCTTATATCAGCACTAGTTGTAAGTGTAAAATATTCGGTAATATCAATCATACTGTATTTCATTAATATTGGAGATTTTGATAGAGTTGCTAGATTGTAGAGATTAATGTTTACGGTTTATTTCCTGCATATTTTGTCCGTTGGTCTATTTTTGTTCCGAGAGTTTTCCTTTGAATTCTGGGGCGTTGTAAAGATTTTTAAGATTTTTTTTTTATAAAATCTTATAAAGATAAAAGTATTCTCGGAACAATTTCACGAGGTATAAAATATTTGTTTGATTCCATTGAGTGACTCTTAAGAAATCCGTCGTTCTTGACGTTTTTGTAAAGATTGTTAGTCTTGACTTAATCAATAATCTTATGTATTATTTGACAATCTCAACCGGACAAATAGATTGATAGATAGATAGATAGATTTATTTTGATTCTCATAAATACTTATGTGTTACGAATAATTCAAGAGTTGTTTTGTTTATTTGTCCTGTTGTTGCTTTCTTTAGGGGGTATTTTTATTTTTTTGTTTAAGATTTGGAAATTTGAACTTCTTGCCACAGACTAATTTTTGTTAGAAATAACCTCTCCAAAAATCTCTTTACTCATGAGGAATAAATTGATTTTTACGGAAAATCCGTCTTCTGGGTCCATTAGTATAAAGAAACAATTTCGTAGCACTTCTTATATTTCTCGACCACGTAGCTATAAAAAACGTCTTTTGTAGTTTTTCTTGAAACTGATTATAAGATCAGATTAAGATAGATAGATAGATAGATAGATAGATAGATTTATTTTAATTCTCATGATTATTTAAAAAAAAACAACACCTGAATTATTTATAATAATTAGGGTGTTGTTTTTTTTAGTATATATCACACAACCGAAGCAGTTTAAGTCATTATTGGTACCTATTGTGGTTGTTCGTATCATGCTAGTTGGTACGCTGCTACGTTCTGCATTGCTATACACCGTGTGTTATTTAAGAACCGCACAGATGAATCTTAAGATTTATGATTTCAAAACTGGCCAGAATAACGTGGAAGCAGCCAAAAACTTTTGTTGAGGAAAAATGAAGGCGCAATTGATCTAAATAGAGTGACGAGATGGTTTAAGAAATTTCGCTTCGGTTGCAAGAACCTCGACGATTAGATAAGATCAGGTAGGCCAAGAATTGTGGATTCCGATGCTGTTCTTCTAGTTATAGTGGCAGTTCCAGTGTAGTTCGTTACCCTCACGACCTTGACAAAATCATCTGAACCTACTGAATGGTAACTGACATTAAAAAAATATTGACAAACCTTAGACTCACTTTCTTATTATTTTGTTCGTAGTACATTGTACCATAGAAGAAAAGAACATTTTTTCAGTTGTAATTGGTGGTTTTTATTTCGTCAGAACTGAGACTACAATCTCTGACCAATTATCTTCTATTTCTACCCATGTAAACAAAGTTATTTCTAAGTATGTAGGAACTGTCAATGGACTTTTTTTTTTCAGAGTAAAAGTATTCATATAATTCGTCATAGTTGTCGTGTTAGGGTATAGATCTAGTTTATAATTGTATTGCTACGCGTCTCAATCATCTTAAATTCAATCCTCTAGAAAAAAAAAAGTTCTGTTCTTCTCCATATGAAACGCAAGAATTTTAAGACACTAGGATGCAATGATTTCAGTAGAAAGGTCAAGATAAGATTGTTTTATCTATCTATCTATCTATTTAAACCATTGCCCAGTCGGCTGGGGCTGTAGAATATATCGACTGCTTCTCTGCCGAGGGGAAAGACCCCCTCAACGATTGTCCAGGATATGACACTAAATAATCTAATGGTAAAGTTCCAATAAGGTTGGAGCTTCAGGGAATGCAGAGTACCCCTTCATTGACATCGCACCCCGGTCCACTCTGACCTGGAGTGGAAGTACCTGATAAGGGTCCTATCTATGGGTTAAACAGAACTAAACCTTGATTTCTTGAGTTAATTTTTGGCATTTAAACTGAGTATTTATGCTAAACTAAATTGTTGAAAATAAAACTGTTTTGATATCTAAGCTGTATATTTATGCTAAACTGAATTATCTTAAATAAAACTGTTTTGACATTTACTCTGTGTATTACTCGGTCGGCTGAACTGTAAAATACACCGACTGCTTCTCTGCAGAGGGGCAAGACCCCCCACCACCACCAACAAGTGTCCTGGATATGACACTAAACAATCTGATGCTGAGGTTCCATTAATGGGGAATGCGGAGTACCTCTTCATTGGCATCGCTCCCGAGTCCACTCTGGCCCAGAATTGTAGAATCTGATAGAGCCCTATCTATGGGTTAAATAGAACTAACTGCATACTTATGCTAAACTGAATTGTTTGAATTACAACTTAAAATACAAATGTTTTTGACAATTAAACTGTACTTTCATTTAAATTACGTGCTTATGCTAAACCGAATTGTTTGAAATAGAACTGCTTTTGACACTGAAACTCTACTTACGAGGTGAATTCAATAAGTTTCCAGACTTTTTGGTAGAGGCTACTAAAATTATCATAAACTCTTGAAAATTCAGTATGTTATTGCTATACATCATATGAGATGACTGACCAATTTTTGTGATTTCAGATTCAAAGGAACACCTACAGCAGCAATTAGAATACACCCTACTAAAGCCTGAATGTCACAGCTGATGAATTTCAAAAATGCAATCTGGACGTGAGGATACTTCAGAAAAGCTATATGCAATAAAACTGCTTTTGGAGCATCTTGAATGAATCGAGCATGGGTTTTTGTGTGGAATAAGAGATTCAAGGAAGGCAGGGAGTCTGTGAGGGATAATGACAGGTGTAGGAGGAGTAAGGAAGTCAGAATACCAGAGTTGATTGGCCAAATAAAGAATTTCATGGATAAGGACTTTCGTGTGTCTATAGAGACAATACGTGCACAGTTTGATGTCAGTGTGGGAATTGTACACACAATTATTCGCGAGGAACTTAAGATGCGGAAGATTTGCGCGAAGTTGGCCCCAAGGGTGCTCAGAGAATATCAGAAAGAAAGACGTCGTCATGACAGCAGGGAGATGGTCGAGCTGATCAATTCAGATCCCCCAGTTCTTGATGCTCTGGTGACCTGAGATGAAAGCTGGATCTACTGCTATGACCCAGAGACCAAGAGACAGAGTTCCCAGTGGAAGCATGCTGACTCTCTAGAAGGCCAGACAGAGCAAATCCATCCACAAACTCTTGATGATCCCTTTTTTTTTGACAGCACTAGCATGATCTCCATGCACTGGGTTCCCACTGGACAGACAGTCAACAAGGAGTACTATGTTGAGTTTTTAAAGGGAGTTCACGAAGAGATTCCTAGGGAAGAGACCAGCACTCTTCAAATCGGGTCAGTGGCATTTCCAGCAGGACAATACACCAGTCAACAACTCCATCCTTGTCACAGACTATTTGACCAAGATGGGCATCAAGACAGTCCCTCACCGTCCCTATAAGTCCAGACCTTGCTCCCGGTGACTTTTGGTTATTCCCTAAGCTCAAGGAAAAACTTACAGGCTGTCGTTGTGAGACAATTGAGGATATGAAAGAGGCTGTGACGAAGGTCATTGACACGCTCACACGAGAGGACTCCCATAGGGTCTTCCAGAAGTTGTTGAACGGTAAGACAAGTGCATTGCAACCGGAAGAGATTACTTCGAAGAGGATTAGAGTTTCATGTGTGTACTATCAATAAAAGTGCCCATATGAAAAAAGTCTGGAAACTTTTTGATCAACCCTTGTACACTAAACTGGATTGTTTAATATAGAAGTGTTTAGACACTTAACTGTGTGTAAACAAAATCTGTACTTATTCTATACTGAAATAGCTGGATTAGAACTGTTTGACTAAACTGAATAGCTTGAAATAGAAATGTTTTTGACAATTAAATTGTGTACTCATGCTAAACTGAATTGTTTGAAATAGAACTGACGATTTGCATAAAAATGAATTTGGGGTTAAATAACCGACAAAGGTTGATATGCCATAAAAAAAACCCAAACCAACTAACCAACCAACCTATCTAAACCAGTTCATTTACGACGGTAAATATAAGCATAGGTAAAGAATAGACTGCTGTTGACAAGTTAACAATCATATAGAAATCTTATCTCGTTGATAAGATAAAACGAGAATTATTGGAAGTTGTAGCTGACTCAGTACTATTGTTACCACTTCAATTTTATCGAGAAAAAAAGATGGGGACTGCAAAAGGATGCTACACGCTGTTTTGAGAAAATCCTGGATGCAGTACCCAATAAACATATGTTGTACTGCCACTTACCTCCGATCATACAAACTGTCCAAGTAAGACAAGTAAGATAACCTGGGCACTGCTGCAGAAGTAAGAATGAACTAACGAGTTACGTTTTGCTAATGACTATTACAAATGGACACATTAGTTCTTGCCGACAAGCAAAATCTCACATTCATCAGATCTGTGAGGACACAGAATGCCTTCTAGAAAATTTACCCCGTATTCTGGTTGATTGGAATAGCTGGAGAGAGAAAGTCAAAAAAATCCGTCTTCTTATATATATGTATATATATATATATATATATACAACGTTTTCTGAAAATCAATAATATTGGTGTCAAATTCATTTCAATTCGAGACTCCATTGTAAATTGAAAATCCGGCAAGCACTTTCGAGTGACAAAATAAACAACTGTACAGCTGTTTCGATCGTATTAGGTCTCATCAGTAGAGTATACCGTGATCTCCCCTACTGGAGATCGAACCAGAGAACACAGAATGCAGAACCGAAACCAAACCACTAAGCCACATCGCAAATGAGCGATGCTAAATTAACTGGTCATGGCAATTGCGAGGCCAATTAACCTGAATGTGGCTTGTAAGTTACATCTGTATCTTTACAGAGGACACGATCACCTCCATGGCCACGTCTTCCGAAGAGGACTGGAAATACGCATCCGCGTAATTATCATAACCTCAAGAGCAAGGAAACAGTTGTCCAGTGTTTGCTAGATTTTCTGGTCATGGTAATTTGGTTTACAATATAATTCTTCCACTTGAAAAAGAAAATGTACAACAAACTACATAGTTTCGCCTTCAAAACAGTCCTTCTTTTGCGTCGAATTTCCCTTCCCATCCTTTTCTGCCACGCTTCTCTGTACTGCTGGAAGGATTTCTCTGGGAGGCTGTCGTTATATCCCTCTTGATAGCCTCCATGCTTTCAAAACCGTTTCCTTGGATGATCCTTGGGAGATTGAGAAAAAGTCATGCAGAACAAAATCAGGTAAATAGGGTGGTTGTTCCAATACGGTGATGTTCTTCTTGACCAAGAAATATTGGATGCTCAGCACATCCAGTCCTGTGACATTTCATACATAACCCAAATCTTCTGGGAAAATCATCAAAAAACTGCTGTTTTCATACATAGCTGATTTACGATCATTCAAGCACTCAACCGACAATCGCCACCCACTACCTGGTTTACCAGCTCGATCTTGAACTCAGTCCTGCTTGTTGAAACCTTTCCGATCCTGTCGTCAACTTTTTGTTGGCATCATGATATTATCTTCATAGACCTGCGTCAGCAACATTTCAAGCCCTTGTGCCGGACTTTTCCTCTGCCGAACATAAAGTTCAGATTTAATCTCTTCTAATTTGTCATAGTTGAACCACTTGAAAAAGAGGAGGTGTAAATAAAAGCATATGAAAAAATGCAATCGTAGTAAAAACTAAGATTATTGTTATATAGTTAAAAAGTAAAGTCGGCGACCTTGGTCAAGGGTGACCAAAAGGCTCCCTTTTCAATAGCTACTACACAGAGGTGTAGGGAAGCGCGCTACTCCATCCCTTGACCCATACATTATAATGCTGAGTGTTAAGCAAGGCGGCATCAAGTACCATTTTCTGAGTCTTTGGGATGACTTGATCTGGGATTGAAATCCGGTCTCCCAGATCATTGGCGAACACTCAACTCATTAGGCCAATGGCCCGATTGTTATATACACCTAAAATATTATGTTAGATAATAACACAATCATCTTATCCTTTTCAGACAGAACTCGTAAATATATATTGGTCTATTCAGATGTGAATATGACGCCTCCGGTGGTGTAATATTAGCAAGCTCGATTAGCAAACCAACACGAGTAAGTTAGAGTCTCAGTGGGTGTCCCTTTCAAATGGCCTTGGGCTACATCTAAGCAAAAATATTAGTAAATTACCAATTTGAATGTGTGTGTGTGTGTGTGTGTGTGTGTGTGTGTGTGTGTGTGTGTGTGTGTGTGTGTTCTGTTCATATCTCTCTATCTATCAATCCATCAACATGTTCGTCACATAAAAGCATGGATGTGTGCCAGAAAAGGTATTCATTCCTCAATAGGAGGCGAATGTGGGGAAATATGTTCGGGAGTAAGGCAATTGCCAATGCAACATATCACTTCTGTCTATTCTACTGACTATGTTCAAGGGAAAAGCAAGGGCCAATTCAATTTGGCAACAATGACTCTTTTAGAACAAAGCTGAAGGCAACATCGCACAGCGTTAAGGAATTCAGTTCTGGATTTTTTCTCAGAGTTTAATCTCGAAGACTTTTCTGTGAGAAGTTTGGCCGCAATATAGTAAATGTTTGAATTCAGTGCTTTGCTTTTGACTATTGATATACATCTGTGTGAGCTGATAGATAGAAAGATGGATAGATTGACAGACTTAAGATTGATAGAGATGAACAAAAACAGAGATATACAAACGGACTGAGATAAACCAATTAATAAGCATACGATGGGAAATGAGATAGATAGATAGATAGATAGATAGATAGATAGATAGATGCACAATATTGACCATAGACAAGTTAACTTGTGCCAATTTTCTGTTTTAATAAAAAGTGGGGTTACTTCGAAACCACAAGTCCCTTGATTTGATAAACTCTAGTATATATGCACAAACTAGACTCTGTTTTAGGAAATGAAATGGACTTTGAGAGACAAAGAAAAGAACTTGGCCACCAATTGATTTTGCCATTTTAGAAGAATAAAGAATCAAAACAAATACCTGCATCTTGATAGATAGCTAAAAAATGCGTAAAATGGTGGTGAAGGTGATACCTGTAGTATTAGGAACCCTTGGATTAGAATTCAAGAACTATGAAAAGACCCAGGGAAAACTGGGGTTCAGAGTCTATCCAAACCATGACACTTATAAAGTCGGGAAACTTTGAAGAATTTTGGAGATTTGGGGAGATTTGATGTCGTTGAAGCTTCAGTTAAACACTAATAGTCAAAGCTAATAGGTTTGTTTTGGTTTCTTTGTGTAATGGCCTATCAACTTTCATGGGTTATTTAATTCCAAAACTAACCTTGTAGAAGAACAGTTGTGATACTATTAAAGCCATAGCAAGGATCACTAAGATAGTTTATACGGCTCCCCAAGGTTTTTGTCCGAAAGTGATTAGGATAGCGGGCTGGAGTTCGAACTCGCTAACTACGACCACGTACAATGGTTGATATGCCATGAAACCAAATCAAACCAATCGGCTACTACGATTTAGCAGTTAGGCTCGTCAGCCACAAAACCAGTTGTCCGCCGAGCTAAAATTAAAAGCTCACAAGGAGTAAAAAATAATGATTGTAATGGTATTAATATTTTATATTTTAATATACGTAAAATCTAACAATGGAACACATTAGGTCGTTCATCTATGACTGTACAAGTAAAATTTAAATTGTATGTTGTCTGGTGTGTAAGGTCAACAGGAATTCTCAGTTATTGCCAGTTATGAAATTTGGATCAGTGAATGGGGGGATTTTCTTTTCGTTTTTTTGTTTTTTGGAAAGGTTTAAAAAGAATTGATAATCAAACCCTTATTGTTTATTTCTCCAAATCGGCGTAACACGAAAGGCTATAAGCGACATTAGATAAACGTTGGAAAAAATAATATTGAGTTAAAAGAACATAAGTATATATGGAAAATGTTACCAAAACGACATTAGCATAGAAAACAAATCAGAATGCAATTTTTCACTTGATGAATAGTGTGTATGAACGGGTGCTGTTAGTGACAGTAAGGCTCCGTTTTTCTGATGGATGTGTGATATGGACAATAGTTTGGGTACCCGATTCGCGGACCGAGGTAGGAATTGCCATCTTCAATAGCTAAGCTCCGAAGTTTATGTGTGTGTGTGTGTGTGTGTGTGTGTGTGTGTGTGTGTGTGTGTGTGTGTATTGTTTGTTTGATTTTGGGGTTTATTTGTTGCTTTGTGTAGCTTTTTGCAGCTCTTGTATGCTAATTAAAGCAGCCAAAATCTTTAAATTGTTGGAATAATAACCCCACGAACTTTATAAGCTGTACAAACTTCATTGCCTCATAATTCATAGTTTGAACTACGAGTTGCATACAAGTTTCACTGGGAGCAAGGACTGGACAATAAGGACGGTGAGGAACTGTCTTGATGCCAATCTTGGTCAAATAGTCTGTGACAAGGATAGAGTTATGGACTGGTGTATTGTCCTGCTAGAAATGCCACTGACCCAATTTGAAGATTGCTGGCCTCTTCGGATGGAATCTCTTCCTGAACTCCCTTAAAACCTCAACATAGTAACCCTAACTCTAACCGTTTGGCCAATCAACTCTGGTGTATTGACTTCCTTACTCCTTCCACACCTCTCATCATCCCTCACAGACTCCCTGCCTTCCTTGAATCCCTTATGCCACTCAAAAACTGATGCTTGATTCATGCAAGATGGTCGAAAAGCAGTCTGAAGCATTCTCTACGTTTCTCAGGCATTTTTCCAAGTTTAAAACAGAATTTTATTGCATATCGTTCTTCTAAAATGTCCTCACGTCCAGATTGCATTTTTGAAATTCACCAGCTGTGACAATTAGGCTTTAGTAGGGTGTATTCCAATTGCTACTGTAGCTGTTCGTTTGAACCTAAATTCATAAAAATTGATCAGTCATCTCATATGATGTATAGCAATAACATACTGAATTTTCAAGAGTCTATAACAATTTTCAATTCACCTACGAAAAAGTCTGGAAATTATCGTATGCACATCGTATCTTATAGTTTCTTATGTTCAGACGTATAAAATATGCAGAGTATGGCTTCAGCCTGCAAACCTGGTTTTGTGGATGCATTTGACACTAGTACACTCTGTAGGTAAAAGGGTTAATAGAATTATAATTTATCAAGTATCTGTCTGTTCCTACCGCTAATATACAGTCATTTTGGGCCAGCTTTTCTTTTAACTTTAAAGATTCGTTTAAGTGATCCTGGGAAAATTTTAAACTATATTTGGAGATCTACTACAGACTGGTTTCCACATTCCTATTGTTTCTAATGACAAAATGTGACCTTTTGACTGGTAATGAACACAATGTCTACTTTGAGTGGTCAGGAAAGATTGCAGAAAGAAGCTGTTCCAGATTGGGATCTGTCTAACAAGTGAATTTTCTTCATATGATCAACTCTATATTGCCATGAGCAGAGGCTGCAAATACTCGATAAACAAGGACATATACATACCCTCTTGGTGTAATCCATAACCAATTTCCTGTTAGAAATAAATACTCTTTGCATTCTAAGAATAAGGAATAAATACTCTTTGCATTCTAAGAATAAGGAATCTTCTAATTATAAGAAAAGACGTGACTCATGTAAATCATTTGATGCAATTTCTTTCCAAGGAAAAGATGATCTTGCCACAGTTGGATTTCGTACTTGCATTTGCCTATTTGGTACTTTGCCCTTATCTGGATTTAATACGGAATGGGAGGGAAGTTCCCATAACAGAGTGGCTAACGTTCTAGACTGCAACATTATGGTAAGAGGTTCTTTCTTGATGAAAATATTTTGATACCAAATTTTAAAAGTAACATGCATGTTAAGACTAAATAAATGAAAGATAATTAATTTATGAATGTAAATGAACATTCTAAAATCTATATTCAATACAGGTAACTACTCCTTGATAGAGTCATCGTGATGCCGTGGCTGACGTGGTGGACTACGACTACGTAGTAACCAAGTTCGAGTTCCAGTCGTTCTATTACATTAATTTTTAGAATAATAACCTTACGAAATACGATTTTTGTTCTTCTAAAATGAAGCTTTGGGTCATTAAATAACCCACGAAGTTTGATATGGCATTAATAAAAAAAGAATGAACACGCTTATCCTCCCAGCAATGAGTTAAAGAATATCACAGCTATTCTTCTACAAGGAACGCTTTAGCATTGAATAAATCACGAAGTTTGATATGCCATTAAACAATGTAACTGAATTTGCGTGAAAGTGAAACGTAAACAATCTCGTCCAGGATTCGAAATCGGGGCGTCGAATCCATTTCCTAAAACGATAACCGTTATGCCATCTAACTCCGATATTTCAGGTTTATAAGAACGAATCTAACCAATACTTTCAGGATATGACACAAGGTCCGTTTTTAAGCGAGGTAAAGTTAGTTTGAAAAAAGAGATTTATTTCCATTAACCTGGCTGCCAAACCAAGGCTAAATAACCCACTCTGTCCAACAATTTATCGATAGCTGAAGGTAGAATATATGGATTCCTGCTTCAGCCTAGGGCATGAACGAAAAGTGAAACGTATACAGTCTCAGATCGCCGAATTCATTTCCTACGATGATAAACATTATGCAAAGAGTATTTTCACTAGAATTATGAGTATAAATACAAGAATCTACTTCGTCACAACAGTAATAATTGCCATTACATTTAAGCCAAGTAGACTGGATCCATAGAATGCACCACTGCATCTCTGGAGAATAAGTAGGACCCTCACTCTAGTTATTGTCCTGGATATGACATTAAAGCATATGATGGCGAGGTACCAAACCGGAATCACTTGGGAATTTGGAGTGCCCCATCATTACCATTTTTCTCAGGTCCACTCTAACTCGGAGTGGTAGCATCCCATAGTGTCCTATCTATAGGTCAAATAGAACTGTTTGACTTTTAAACAGTACTAATGCTAAATTGAATTGTTAGAAATAGAAATGTTTTATCATCAAACTCTGTGTAAACAAATGTCTGATGTTTAATTGTATTGTAAGTAATACGCAACAATACTTGGAACCATTTAACTGTGTGCAAACAAAGAATTGATAATGAATAGTATTATTCGTATTTGATAGCAATTCATAAAACTATTTAACTGTGAGCAAGGAAAATAAGCTCCGGCTCGTTTTAAAATGTTATCAAGAAAATTATTTAAAATCAAATATATATATATATGTGTGTGTGTGTGTGTGTGTGTGTTTGTGTGTGTGTGTATAAACAGTATTTGGCATCAAATAACCAACAAAGATTGATAAGCCGTAAAACGCAACCACCCAACAAATCATATACATCTAATATATATGTATAACCAGAATTTTGCATTAAATAACCTACAAGGGTTGATATGCCATAAAGCTAAACCAAACCAAGCAATTACATTTTCGCAGGGGTGTCCTCGTGGTGTAATGGTTAAAGCAATGGACTGCGGAATCGTAGTACGCGAGTTCGTACTCCAGTCGTGCTATTACGTTCACTTTCGGGTACATACCCTCGGGAAAGGTATCAACCTCCTTATCCTCCCATCTATGGGTTAAATAGTACCACTGCTGTTCTTCTAGGAGAATGACTTTGGCATTAAATAACCTAAAAAGATTTGATATGCCATTTAACAAAGAAACCAAACCAAACCTACATTTTCGCAAAGAAGTAAAACAATAGCATCTCTTAACGAAGGATAATCTCACAAAAATCTAAAGTATATAAACATCATCCACTGTTTATATATTTCTTTCTTTATAATGTTCGGTTTCTCGAAGAAATGAGTACAACTATTTTTTTCGTATTTAAATCAGCGTAAAAAATTTCGACGCCCCGATTTCGAATCCTGGATGAGATTTTTTAAGTTTCACTTTCACGCAAATTCACTTACGTTGTTTAATGGCATATCAAACTTCGTGGTTTATTCAGTGCTAAAGCGTTCCTTGTAGAAGAATAGCAGTGATATTAAAAAGACAAACAAAACACCAGCATTCAAACTCACTTTTCAAAAGTAACGAATATCCGATTTAGTTATTTCGCAAAATGATATAAAATAATTAGCTATAATTGAAATGGCTTTTTTTTTTTTTTTGTAGAATTTGTTAAATTATTTGTTAAATACTCTTTGTAACGTTGTATCAAGCGGGGACGTAGCTACAGTGGCAAGAGATGTAATCACTCCCCACGGGCACATTTCATAGTATCGATTTTTTCGGCAAATTTCCAGAATTTTTAGTTCGCTGCGGCCAGAAAAGTTTCAGGGTTCTTTTTATTACTTTTTTTTTGGGGGGGGGTGAGGTATAATGAAGTGTTTCTAAGACTGGTACAAAAATCTCAAATTATTTACAGTACCTGTTATTCTTAAATCGATATTAGTTTACACACACACATAGTCACGCGACCTTCCTTCTAGACAGAAAATAATTGAAAATATAAAATGTTGCAATGTTAGTTGACAGCATTTACAGATATTTAAACAACTGATAAAAGCATTTTATAAGGAATTCAATTTATTTATATATATATATATATATATATATATATATATATATATATATATATATATATATATATATATATATACTTATGTATGTATATTGGATTTTTTTAAATATTTTATAACCATAAATGTAGTTTCACTCATGAGGCTTATAAGAATAGGACTATTTGATCCGAATACATCTGGGAGATCAATACAAAATTAGGTATATACTGAAATAGGAAATCATTTTAAAATGCCGTAAATACAAGGTGGTGATAAAATTTGCTGACTGTGTATGGACGAGAAATTAAGTATTATTTCTTATCATAATCCGATAGAATTACTTAATCACAGATCTGAAGGGCTTAACATTGGAAAACATAAAAATAATTGTTTGCTGGGTCAGTAGATTTTTTTTCTTCCCCTGAGTGATTTAATCAATAAAACGGATGTTGAGGCAAATTTTACTTGGATATGTCGATTTTTTAATCAATAAAATGTAGTTTGCCCTACTCTCTTTGGTTAGGTTAAGCCTGATGATCCGGAAAGGTGAAACCCTGGTAGATTTCTTCTGATACCATTAGATACTTATATATATATATATATATATATATATATATATATATATATATATATATATATACTTTAAGAAAAACAACAAAACAGCTCACATAGGATTATAAATTTATTTCCATCCTGTTACGCATTTTTGAAATTTTCAAAAACACGAAAAAAATTAACACGACTTCTTCAGATCTTTTAGATAAAAAAAAAAAATAGAATAGACACAGAAAAAGGTGGGAGGGGATAGAAGAGGGGTGAAGAGTTATCTCCTCACTTAGCCAACTTCCGTTTTTAATTTTAATTTCGGTTAGAAATATAGTAAATTTATTTTTTTTAAATTTTATTTTTTAATTACATTTTGACCTAAATTACAGATTTTATATTAAATTAGATTTAAACTTTAATCAATAACTTTACTTAATGATGCAGTAATAGTTATATTAAATTAAACAAAGATTTAATTTATTTTAAATTATTTTAAAATTTCAAAATTATTTAGAACCTATTAATCAGTTACACTTTTTATGAGTCGTACGTATATACGATATGCTTTTTCACAATTTTTCTATCTAACATTTTATTTTATTTATTCATCTACATTAATTCTCAGTTTAACTATATGTTTTTTTTTATTTTTTAAGTTAAATATCTATAGTTTGAATTTAGCCCTATGTCTACACCTAGCTATTAATTCAGTTCTCTTATTTAATAATTTTTTTGGCTCTGGAAAAAGCAAAATGTGCATTTTTCTTCTATATATTAGGTCAAAATGTAATTTTTAAAAAAAGATTTGAATAAATTTACTATATTTCTAACCGAAATTAAAATTACAAACGTAAGTGGGCTAAGTGAGGAGATAACTCTTCACCCCATTCTATCCCCTCCCACTTTTTTCTGTGTCTATTCTATTTTTTTTTATCTAAAAGATCTGAAGGAGTCGTGTTAAATTTTTTCGTGTTTTTGAAAATTTCAAAAATGCGTAACAGGATGGAAATAAATTTATAATCCTATGTGACCGGTTTTGTTGTTTTTCTTAAAGAATTTATTGCTCTTTATTATTGTTACATTGAGCTCTTTACCATGAAAATTTAAATATACACTTATGAATATTTTCTTGTCCTGATGGAATTACTCCCAACTCCGGTTTAACTGGACCAAATATTACTATATATACATATATATTATTCAGTCCAGATAAACCAGAGTCGGGAATAATTCCGTCAGAACAAATTCATTCCATTATGAACATTTAAATTTTTCCCGGTAAAGAGCTCAATGTAACTAACATCAGAGATCAATAATTTCTTTAAGTCCTGTTTTTTTTTTTTGTGTGTTATTGATATTTATCAATACCCATAACAGGATGGAAATAAATTTATAATCCTAATGTGACCGATTTTTGTTTTTCTTAAATATATATATATATATATATATGAAATTATGAAATTATGTGAAATCAAAATTATGATATTACAAAAGCAACAGCGATCTAGCAATGGGGATTCCCCACACCGATATCTAGTCTACTCGGGTATATGTACCTCTAGTTGTGGCCAAATTACCAAGTACTTGTGTTCTAAGGATTATTATCATTATTGTTATCATATACTCCATGCGATTTTTTTTATACCAGAGTTAGCTGATGATCTTTTACTGGATTCTGTAACAGTGAATTTCCGCAGGTCACCAGGACTCTTCTCAGTATCCTGGCCGATACCAACAACTCAATGGTTTAGATTTTCTCGATTCGTCCTCTGATTTCTAGCACATTTTAATGCATTTGGGGCCTCTTCCAAGTTTTTCACACCTGTGTCAGCTGATGGTTTTCCACTGGAGACCAAGTGACAGGAAGGTTCCTCAAGTTTCCAGGACTCTTCGTTGTATCTTGGCCGATCTCAACAATGCTGTATTTTGGATAGATTCTACTCATCCTCTTATTTCCAAGTCCTCCAGTTCCTATACCAATCCTTTGGTGTCTGTACAAAGTGCACCAATTACAAGTGGTATCACCGTCATCTTCATGTTCTCTAGCAAGCTCTCCGTACTTATCCATATTTTCCATATTTACCTAACCCCTCCACTCGGGCAGTATATGACACGTCAATTTTTTAAGCGAAGTTTAACAGGTTTGAATTCAGAGTTTTCCTTCTCGTAGACTAGTTGCCTCACCAAGGCTGAAGAACCAAGTCTGTCCTACTATTTAACCATAGCTGGAGGGAGAATAATTCGATTCATACCTTTCCCAAGGGTATTAGGGCTACGTGAAATACAATCAGTCTCGGCCAGGATTTGAACTCGTGTCGCTGTGTTCATTTCCTACCACGATAACCATTACACCACGGGCACCTCCAGCTCTCCGTACTTATCTCTCTTTCGGCTTTCCTTCAATCTTACTTTATGGTCAGCCGAAACGGCAAAACAATCATTCGGTCGGGTTTCTTTTTTCATTTTTGTCAATCACTAGGTCTGGTCGTCTGGCCGAGATTAGATGATCCGTTTGTATCTCAAATTTCCCAGAGAAGTGTGTGCACATTATTTTCCCGGGTGGATTCTGGGTTGTGCATGTACTATTTGTAAATATGGTCAATATTCTTGAACAGTTCCCAATGGACAACTTCCCCGCTATGTCGTGTAGAGTCTTATTCTCTCTTTGCTCTAATTTATAGAATTGTTCTTTTCCTGTGATTGATTATTTCGTCTCTATTACAACATAATATACATTTGCTATTATTTTACGTCTAGTCTTTTTCGCTTTAGCATACTTAGTCCTTACGGTGTTTTTTGAGCTGTAATCAGAAGAAATTCATTTTCTCTCTTAAGGTTTCTCTTTCTCAACCATTTCCAAGTTTTGTCGAGTGAGATTTTCCTCGTTTTCCGTTTGAAATTTCCATACAGTTGTTTTTCTACCTATTTTTCTTTTATGGTTATTTTTGTTCTATTGATGTTTGTGTTGTCTATACTGTTCCAAGGGACTATAATCAGTCTTCCTCAGCGTTTTTTTTTTTAATATATAGCCTTTTAATCGTTTTTTTTTATATATATCCTACTAGTCATTTTTTTATATAGCCTTCTAGTCGTTATATCGATGTATCTAATCTATATTATCTTTATTGCTGGCAAGTCCTATTCCTCCATCGTTCATTGACACATACAGTCTGTCTACGTCGTCTCTAAGATGTAACGGGGTGTCCTCGTGGTGTAATGGTTAAAGCGATGGACTGCGGAATCGTAGTAAGCGAGTTCGTACTCCAGTCACGCTATTACGTTCACTTTCGGGCAAATACTCTTGGGAAAGGTATGAACCCCCTTATCCTCCCAGCTATGGGTTAAATAGTACCACTACTGTTCTTCTAGAAGAAGAGTTTTGGCATTAAATAACCTACAAAGGTTGATATACCATTAAACAAAGAAACCAAACCAAACCAATCTAAGATGTAAGACATTATTCATGAGTTTTCTTGTTATCTTGCTCATTTGTTGAAGTTCTTCTTTTGTCCATTTCAAAAATTGTCCCGAGTATTTTTTGATGCAGGACACTGCTGGAGAAGTAAGGACGAGCTCATAAGCAACATACTCTCGTGGACCCCTTTAACATGGACGAGCAAAGGGAGGACGATCAGCAAGAACCTATATACAACAGTTCTGTGCCAAAACGGGATATAACCTGAAAGAACTAACGGGAGCAATGGACGATAGGGACGAGTGGCGAGAGAGGGCCAGGGAGATCTGTGCTGGCAGTGCAACATGATGATGATGATGAGTTTGATTTGGAAAAAAGATTTCTCCTTCTCCTGATGTATTCTTTTTTTAATTTTTTTGTCTGCGCATGTTTGAATGTATCTTCTTCCAATGTTTTCAGGAATTTGTAAGTTTTCATTTCACCGTGCGTTCTGATGTTTTCTTGATTTGGTAGTTTCATTTCTTCCGTTATTTGTTGTTTTCTGCTTTTCGTTATTAGAATGGCACATACTTAATGCCAAATTTCATCCTTATACCGTTACCGTATATCCTCTCTGCTTGTATTAGGGTTTCCAATTTCTTTTTTGACAAAGAGTTGATGTATGTGGTGGTGTTTATGGGTCAAAATGAAGACACACAGACAAGAGAAGTATTCTGAAACAAATACATTACAATAATAGAACAAATATACAGAATACAGGTGTTATACAACAGTTAGGAATGTCCTTCCGGTACTAAGAGGTAGCTTGGAGATTATTTCTCCGAGTATCGAGTTGAGTCGGTATATATTGAGGAGGAGTTGTCCATTATCATGTTGGTAGGTACCATAACAATATTATATTATATTATATTTTGAGAGTGTTGGTCTTCAGTAAATCACTATGTGGTTATTTGCCGAATCAATTGCAATATAACATGGAGAGTACTCAATATCTATGATAGAGCTATTGTTATAATAATAATGATAATAAATAAAAATTTATTATATATATATTTAATCCATGGAAAATATTTTTTCTGCAACCTAAGCTTTGTTGAATTTATAACAACATTCGTCTGGCAATTAAAAAGATGGAATGGCATTATATAACAATATATATATATATATATATATATATATATATATATATAACAATAGATATATATATATATTATATATCAATATATATATATATATATATATATATATATATATATATATATATTATAACAGTATATCTAAATATATAGATATATTGTAAGTGAATTGGTGGTTGGTTACATAATTTTTAAACGAGTCAGTGTTCATTTGTTTACACTTAGATAATTGCTCTCAAGTATTTTTATCAAATTCAATTTAAAGTTAATAATTTTTATATTAATTTAAATGATTTCAAGTCTAATAAATCATTAAATAGTTCCTTATTGCCCATAGACGATATGTTGTTGGTTGGTTGTTTGGGTTTTATGGCATATTAACCTTTGCAGGTTATTTAACGTCAAATTCTGTTTGTATCTATATAGATTTAACGTAAGATTTCTAAACAAATACTTAGTAGGTAAAATTTTTGATCGGCAGGATTTCATTTCTTTGCACATGATTAACCAGTTTAATTCGTCATATTTGGTACAAACCTGTCCCTCTCAAGAACAGATCTAATAAACTTTTCACTTTGAAAAATCGGTTCCTGATGGAGCGAAAGCTTTACATTCTATAAGAATGTGTTTAACGGTGTAAGTCGTCTGACAGGTCAAACATTGTGGTTGTGGTTCCTGTTTCTATATTAAAGAGTGAGTAAGACTTGTATGACCAATGCTCAATCGGGATATAAAGACTTGTTCTCTTCTAGATTCTCTTAAAGCTGGTCTCCATTCTCCCAAGGTGGGATGAATTTGAAAGAGTTTACTGTAAATGTTGTTGTTACATCGTTGTTGCTATTTTGTTTGAAGAAATCTATTAATTGTCGGTTTCAGGTCAATAAATGGAATTCTGAATTTGTCGGGGGTCAGATCTAAAGCCGATTTGGCTGCTGATTCTGCTCTTTCATTTCCTCTCACTCCAATGTGGCTTGGGATCAAGCATATAATTATTTCTTTACTGTGTGACATAGAGTACATTCTATTCAACAGTTTAATGATAAGAGGGTTCTCAAATGTTTTATTTCTTAATGATAGTAGAACAGAGAGTGAGTCTGAGAATATGATAAATTTCTTATGTTAACTCTTCGAGGTGATTTTGAGAGCTAGGTCTATTGCATGGGCTTCTGCTGTAAAGATAGAGCTTTCCATTCGAAAATTCGAGAATCACTTTGGGATTTTCAATGATCCTGGGTGTTTTTTTGTGGTAATGTGCTTTCATGTATATTATTTAGTGGTATTTTTTTTATTCTTATAGGGTCGAATTCATCCGAAGCCCAAAAGGTTTTATTGTTTTTCCTTTTCTTTCAAAATGTTTTGTGAATTTGGGGTTGAAGGTGCAGTCATAACCTGGGTTGAATGGGCAAGATTTCAGCTTTGTACAATATTGGAAAGCCTGTTTTTCACGTCTCAGTTTAAGAGGTTGTTCATCTGCTTCTGATGTTCTTTCATCAGGAGAATTGCCATATACTCCAAGAGTTAGTCTAAGTCCTTGGTGGAGTATGGTATTTAGTTCTTTCGAGTATGTCTTTTGGTTGCCCAATATATAAAGCAGCCATAATCGAGTTTTGATCTGATTAATGAGTGATATAATTTCAATGATGTTTCTTTGCTTCCTCCCCAGTTAGTGTGTGCTATAGTTCTAAGCAATTGTATGGTTTTGTTATATTTTGTTCTCAGGTATTTCTTTTCTTTTGAAAATTTTAATCCTTTCTCTGTGGTCCATTTGTGGAGCTTATCAAGGCATATTTGAAGTTGTCTTTCAATATGATTTATGTTTCTTGCTCTGTAGCAGATCATGAAGTCGTCCACATACAAAGCACACTTTGTTCCGCTATTTATGTTTTTCACAATATTATTAATTTTATATTGAACAGCGTGACAGACAATACACTGCCTTGAGGTACACCCATTTCTTGTTTTTTTTTTTCAGAGAAAACCTGTCCCATTCTTTCTGTAAATTGTCTATCTTGTTGAACGTTTTGGATAAATATTGGTAGTCTGCCTTCTAATCCGAGGTTTTTAAGGTATTTTACAATGCCGTATTTCCAGGTTGTGTCATTTGCTTTTTCAATATCGAAAAAAAAAAACCTACCACTAGATGTTCTTTTTTAATAGAATCCTCTCATATAAATGTTTCTAATCGAATCAGGTGATCTTATAGGGCTTCTTTGGCTTCTGAAACCAGATTAATATTCCGTTATTAATTTATTGGTTTGTAAATACCAGGTCAATCTGGCATTTACTATTCTTTCAATTGTTTTGCAGACACAACTGCTTAGGGTAATAGGTCTGTAATTTTTTACGTTGGTATTGTCTTTGAAAGTTTTGGGTGTCGGTATAACTGTGGTTTCTATCCATTTTTTAGGTATATTACCGCTGTTCCACATATCATTGAATATTTGTGGATGGTTCAGTTAATTCTTTCTGGAAAAGATAAGGTATTTTGTCAGGTCCAACTACTGTATTGTGGGCATTGCTGAGGGATTCTTTTAGTTCTGCTATAGAGAAAGGTTGGTTGTAACCTTCGGTGTTTTTACTTTGAAATTTGATTTTCACTTTTCCCGCTTTTGTTTTGATGATTTGAAAATTTCTATTTTGTTTTTTAGCGGATGAAATTTGCGTGAAAGTTTCGGCTAGATGATTTGCTATATCTTTCTCGTCTGTAATCTGATTATTGTGAGTGAGGTGGTTTGTAGGAGTATTGCTATTTTTGCCAGTTATTTTCCAATTTATCTGCCATACATTTTTGGGTTTGTGTTACTATTTATTTTGGCAACTTAATTTCGCCTGTATTTCTTTTGGAGTCTTGGATGATTTTGGGGCTTTGGCTCCGCTGTTTTTATAAGTGTTTATATTTTCTCGTGTTGGGTTTATTTTTTATAAAAATTAATGTTGCTCTGCGTAATCTGACAGTTTTTTACATTCTTTATTGAACCATGGCCTATTGTATTTTGTATTTTGGGTTCTTCAGCTATGTTTAACAGTGTTTTGTAGCGATAGAGCTTTTCTGTTCTTTAGCTATGTTTAACAGTGTTTTCTAGCGATAGAGCTTTTCGGTTCTTCAGCTATGTTTAACAGTGTTTTGTAGCGATAGAGCTTTTCTGTTCTTCAGCTATGTTTAACAGTGTTTTGAAGCGATAGAGCTTTTCTGTTCTTTAGCTATGTTTAACAGTGTTTTATAGCGATAGAGCTTCTCGGTTTTGTCAGCTATGTTTAACAGTGTTTTATAGCGATAGAGCTTTTCTGTTCTTCAGCTATGTTTAACAGTGTTTTCGTAAAATATCAAGTTTGGTTTCTTTGTTTAATGGCATATCAACTCATTTTAGGTTATTTAATGCCAAACCCATTCTCCTAGAAGAACAGTAGTGGTACTATTTAACCCATAGCTGGGTAAAATATAAAGTGTTTTCCTCATTATTTTTATTGGCTTCTGTGGTTAGTTGGGCCATGCATGAAGTTTTAAATCCATCCCAATTAGCCTTTTCCAGGTTCCATCTCCGAGTTCTTGTACTCAATTCATCGGTGCTGTTTTCTAATGAAATCAGAAGGGGTCATCATGTACTTTCCAGTTGTAATCGACAAATAGGTTATGGTCACATATTGTTATATCTTTTGCAGAACATGTGCCTGTTGCTGAATGCAGATATGTGTTGGATTTACTCTTGTACATGCTGAACTGATTTTGATTTAATAAAGATTCCATGACTTTACCATTTTTGTCGGTTTTCTTACTTCACCCAGATCTCATTATGGCTATTGAAGTCCCCCATTATAATGAGAGGTCTTGGTAGTTGTTCTATTAAATTGTTCAGCTCTGAGAATTTGAATTCTTCATCTGGGAGAATATATTCCGAACACACTGTTATTGTTTTGTGGAGGGTTGCTGATATAGCGACTGTTTGTATTTAGTGTAATTTCACTGTAAGGGATGTTGTTGTAAATAATTATAGATGATCCACCACAAGGTCTATTAGTGTACTGTTTAATATAGTTGTACGAATTATAGTTTTTAATGTTGATGGTGGTGTTGTTTTTGTGGTGAGTTTCTTGAAGGCATATGATTGCTGGGCAGTCTTTTGTAATAAGTAGTAACAATTCAGAGTAATTGACCATTGCTCCTCTGATGTTCCATTGGATTATTTTATTCATTTATTTTAAAGATTTTGGGGATTTTTTGGTTGACTTTTGTTTGTTGATGTTTTATTTTCAATCTCCATTTCTTCGAGCTCTTCAAATTTGTTTGATGTGATTATCGGGTGGATTGTGTTTGAGTAATTCTTTTAATTGGTTTTTGTTTTTTAATGGTAATATATTTCGTTTCATTTTCATTTATATCTTTGTTAATATCCGGAGATCGTACCAGTGACCTTTGTCACTTTTCTTTAGTTTGTTCAGAAATTTTAGGGTTTTTTTAGTGCTGGCATTAGTATTTACTTTAGTTTTCATACAAGGCCCGATTTGTTTCGTTTCAGTTGAATGCATCCTTTTTAGGTTTTCTTGGAATGTTAACCATTCGTTAGCTTTTAAATTTATGAATTTTTCTGTTAGTTTTTGGTATTTATCGATTGAAGTGCTATCCTGGGGTGGTTGATTTACTTTTTTGTGCTACATTAGCTTATGTTTGCTTCCCATATAGCTTTCGACCATTTTCCTTGCTTCAGGGAAATATATATTTTTTGTGTGCTTGATAAAAATTAACTCTTTTTCTTTCTCATAAATTCCACAGATTCTTGAAAAGGCTAGGTGTTCCTCATGGCAGTTTGCGCATTTTATGTTCTTGCATTCATTTTCCATTTGATCTGGGTCATGTTCGCCACATTTGCCACGTACTTGGCGTCCTCTGCATATCTTTTTGTGGTGTCCAAATTTTTGACATTTGAAGCATCGCAGGGGAGCTGGTATATACTGCTCTACCCTTTCTATCGTGTAGCCAATTCTGATGCCTTTTAGTATTGATGGTTTCTCAAAGGTCAAAATGTATATATGGGTCCGTATGGATTCATCATTTCTGCGAATAGTGACTATTCTATATTTTTTATTCCTTGTTTTTTTAAAGCCGTTTCAATTTCTTCCAATGTTTTTAGTGACAGTTCTTTACTTCTCACAACGCCTTTGCAGGTATTTAATTTTGCATGTGGGTAAACACGAAATTTGAAATTATGAATTTTTTCCATTTCCTGTAGGTTTTCAGCATGTTTTTTGGTTTCTATTTCCACTAGCATGTTTTTATTTCGGAGTTTCTTTAAAGTTTTGGGTTCGATCTACTGGATATTATCTTTTCAATCAGAAAAGATGACAGTTGATCTAATCTTATATCTTGTAATGATTATATAATGATGAATCTGGGAAAGTCACTTTCTGTTTCTAAATCAGAGTCGGATAAATATCTTTTGGATGTTTTTAAGGAAAAACCATGATTGGTGTATATTTTTCATTGGCTCTATGCTCCACCACCCACCACTGAGTCCAACTTGTGTTGGGAATAAGCCAGTGGAGGGAACCCATTCGCCCTGGCTGAGAAGGGGAGACATTACCAGTATACTCATATAAAGAGCAAAATTCCGAACCTCTGCCAATTTCTGGTTTTAATGCTGTACAAATTAACTGTTGGCAAAACTATGCGCTCTCAACACAAATGACCCTCGGCCATCGCCTTTAAGCACCTATAAAAAAAAAGGGTTGGGAATCGTTCTTCAAATGCATATTGAATAGTACATTCGGAAGAAAAAAAACATACAGTTGCTTGGGCATGAGACCAGTCGATTGATCGGATTGGGCCTGTCCAAGCGCCCGTCAGATCAAGTAAGGGTCAAAGTGGTGTGTTGCAAGCCATTGACCACTCTGTTGCCGGATCAATGTCTGCTCAATCACTAGTATCCAGTCCTAGCACCTTACGTGTCACTGCCCACGACCAACAGGTGGCCTCATTGGTGGGGTGTCACCCCTCTGCAGAGGAGCAGTCGGCATATTCTATTGCTCCAACCAACAGGGAAACCCATAGACGGAACCCTAACAAGTATTTCCGCATCGGGTCAGAGTGAACCTGGGAGTAATGGAAATGATTGGGTACTACGCATTACTCAAAGCTCCAGGATTAGAGTCTCACCATCAAATTTTTTATTGCTAGACGCAGGACATTCTTTGGAGTGCAGTTATACTGTTGGCATATTCTAAAGCCCCAGTCGGTTGAGCTCTCTCTCTATCTCTCTCTCTTTCACTCTTTGTCTATCTCTCCCTCACTCTTTTTTATTAATATATATATGTGTATGTGTATGTATGTGTACGCGCATGCGTGTGTGTGAATGTGTGTGTGAGAGAGTGTGTCTGTGCGCGTATGTTCGTAAGTATCTATTTATCATGGTCTGTTCACATCTATCTATCTATCAATTCGTTATCACAGTCTGCTATTATCTCTGTCTCTGTCTCTGTCTGTCTGTCTGTCTCTCTCTCTCTCTCTCTCTCTCTATATATATATATATATATATATATATATATATATATATATATATATATATAAAGGGAGTCTAAATGAGAGAAAAAAAACTACAAGAGAGAAAAATAGCAACAGATCAAATAACTGAATAGATTGGTATCGGGTACGCTGTGATAATCCCGGTAAAAATCCGTAATGAACGAACGTTGTATGGGGGTAAGATAGCGAGATGGGATATTTGAAGAGGGCAATAATTTACCTGACAATGTGGCCTGTTAAATATTCTTGGTTTGTTGCACTTGGAGATCCTGTTTTTGCATTTGGATCGTGCTTGAGATTGCAAGTGGTGCATGAATTATGAAATTATTAAAATAGCAACATACACTACTCTTCATAAGTATTTGAACAAATACGCAATTTCTTACAAATTGCTTGGCTGCGTTCATTTCGGTAAGGCATGAACTCCCCTTTTCCCCAAGCTAAATAGTACCACTGCTTTTTATCATTTAATGTATTCGGACTATTGTCTTCATCTTTATTGTTATATTCAAAAAGTGTTGGCCAATGCATCCTTTGGATTTCTTCGGGAGTTTTACGTCAAACTCGGGGGTTTACACGAAACTTCGAACCGGGTCTTTCATTTAATCCTTGGGGGAAGATTTTTTCTAATTCTGTTAATCATAATACTGTAACGCCTTACTCCTGTTACACTATTTGTCCTGCTGAGCACACGGCGAAAGGTAATTAAGGCGTTTGGTTAAATATCTTCTAAATGAAATCATCGGGAAGTTGCTGGTTCAATCCTGACTACAGGTAAATAACAAGCGATGCTAACTACAGCTTAAAACTTGTACTCGATTATGGTTAATCTAATCAGAACAATCTAACCCCATGGATTAAATAAAGAGTTGGGTTTGAAGTTCCATGTAGGCTCGACATGAAACACTTCAAGAAGGCTGAAGGACGCATCGGCCAAAACGTCGTGAATATAACAATAAAGATGAAGAAAATACTTAGTTTACCCAAAATAACAACTTCATCACAGAAATTCAGACAAATACCTCTGCTGATCTTCTACAAGTGTGGCTTTAGCATTAAATAACCCCCCAAATTTGAAGTGCCATTGAACAAAGAAACCCATGAACGAAACGCGAAATTTTAATCCTCAGTAGTTGCCGATGCCCTTCATAAATAAGAAAAAAAAGATTTTCTCATTAACTTTTACTGACCGATTTTTCTGCTTGAAGAAAAGAAATAATTAAAAATTATTTTAAAATCTTAAACGATTATTAAAACATAATGAAGATCCTCTTTATAGAATAACATGATGTTTAAAAAAGTTCACTTTCACTAACGAGTCAAATTAAGAGCTCTTCACTTTAACAACTGTGTTAAACCTGACTTGTTAATGACCTCACTGTACTTAACTATTTTATTTTGCCACATGAATGTAATTTTTTATGGTTTTCTTACGACTATGTTCTGAGGCCTTTCGTTCTTGCGTTTTGTTTGAGTAGAGTGTTCGCCAAAGTCCAGGAGACCAGGGTTCAATCCCAGACTGAGTCATACCAACGACTCAAAAAATGATACTTGATGCCGCCTTGCTTAGCTCTCAGCACTATAAGGTAAGGATCAAGGGTAAAGTAGAGCAATCCAGGGAATGGAGTAGCGACCTCCCCTATACCTCGGTGTAGTAGCTATTGAAAAGGGAGTTTCGAGTCACCCTCGACAAAGGTCGCCAACTTTACTTTTTTACTTTATTTGCATAAAAGACTTCATGGTTTATATAATGCCAAAGCCACCTTTGCAGAAGAACATTAATTAACCCATCACTGAGCGGATCAGGGTTCAAGCCTTTTTCAAGAGTATTAATACAAATGTGAACTTAATAGCACGGCTGTAGTCCGAAATCGTTTACAACTATTTTGTAGTCCACCGTATTTGCCCTAAAGTACAAGGATACCACTTTGTGTTTTGATTTGCTAATAGATAGATAGATAGATAGATAGGAACAGACTGGGATATATGTGAAAACACTTAGATAGATAGATAGATAGATAGATAGGTAGATACTAATGAATCCACGATGCAACTACATTTTTACTTCTTGTTTCTGTGAAGAGGAATTATTATTTCCTAATTGTTTAGACTTAAAGTGACATGGAAAATATCTATGTTTCTCTTCCAACATTGTTCTTGCAGTCTGACGATAAGAATTTCGAAAACATGATGCTGGATTATAATTGTGGACTGATACGCGAAAGGTGCCTGTAGTGTTATGGTTATCGGTGTAGGAAATAGACCCGGTGACATGAGTTCAAATCCTGGACGAAAATGACTGCACTTCACATAGCACAAATACTCTTGGGAACGGTATAAATCCAATTATTCTCCCTCCAGCTATGGGTAAATAGTAGGGCAGACTAAATTCTTCAGCCTTGGTGAGGAAACTTGTCTTTTAGAAGGAAAACTCTGAATTCAAACCTGTTAAACTCCGCTTAAAAATTGACCTTGTGTCATATCCTAGCCGAGTGGAGTGGTTGGTAAATATGGAGACGTGAAAGTTATTTGCAGTTGCAAATATTGTTAAAAAAGTATCAAACTTCTAAAAACTTATTTATTTTTCTACAACTTTGGTATTAAATGTTGATTCATATATTGATTTATTCAGCCTCTGTGAATGAGAGCCACAAATAATAAAATTTAGAATTTACCTTATTTTCTATGTAAAAACAGTCAAATTTGCCCATTTGTGTAATACAAATGGGCAAATTTAACTGAAAATAAGGTAAATTCTAAATTTCATTGTTTGTGGCTGATCAAATATACCCTAACCAAACAATATTTTTACTATAAAAATGTCGTCATTACTACAGTGGTGAAAAAAGCTCTCATTCACAGAGGCAGAATTTTTTTAGTATAGCCAGTGATAATATCTTCATAAACAATACCGACTCATATTTTCGAGCGGTTCCCTAATATTTTCGAACCCCTCTGGTTTTATGACATCATAACTTTTCTCATTTTGTAAAGCGTTTTAGAATATTGAATCCCGAAAGACCAAGTTATTTATTATTATTTATTTATTGTTGGTTTTTTGTTTTGTTTTGTTTTCTTTGTTTGTTTGTTTAACGAATGAGACAGTCATTAATCTAACTGGTCTTGAAAATTTATTTCTCTTCTCATTGCTATTTGTACTTCAAACAAAGAAGAAAAGCAAACAGATACATACTTCTTTGTGCTTTCTTGTTAACTCAGAATATTTTACTTAGCGGTTTGATTAATAAAAGAAAGAAAGTTTCCCAAAATAAAATAAAGATAAACATGGAACCTTCGCAATGTGTTAACGGTTATATTTGCAAACATATAATATATTTGTAAGTTGGCCGATTGTAGTCGAAGGCGACCGAAAGTTTCATTTTCAATAGCTACTGCACACCAAGGTCGCTACTCCTTTCCCTGGAGTGATCCACCTACCCTTGATCCATGCATTATAATGCAAGTAGGCATCAAGTAACATTTTTAGGTCTTTGGTATGACTCAACCTGAGCTTGAACTTCGGTCTTCAGAATCATTGAGGAATCTCTAACCATTATGCCAAAGGACTGGTGATATAAATCTCTCTCTCTCTCTCTATATATATATATATATATATATATATGGAGAATGGAATATAATGATAAAAGAACTGCGAATAAGAAGTTTAGGATTAAAAGTGTTCGATGCAATTATCGCAGATCCCGTATAAAATCTTGAAATAGTAGAATTATGAATACTTTAAGTCTGTTACGAAAAGTTTCAGGTGTGGAAAAAAAACTGGCCAGTCAGTTGTCTATATCCAACGACGATAATCCTATGAGTATGCATCATGCTCTATAAACACTTAATTGGCCAGTTTTTTTTTCCCCGCAGAACAAAAGAAAATTCAGACGCCACCTGATTGCCTACGGAGAATTTGAAATGTCCAAAACACGTGTAGCATAGGTATGGAAAGTAATAAAATAATACCCATTTTGAAATCATTTCTGGACCTAATCATTTTATCATATATATATATATATATATATATATATATATACATATTTGGTACATACACATTTTTGAATTAGTATAAGCAGGGAATACATTATGAGTTTCTAATAATGACGTGACCTAAAAAGGGGTCCTTTTTTATAACTGACAATGTATGCCTTATTTAAAGCTATCGTAATATATATATATATTACATACAAACCTAGATAGAGTCGCCCTTGGCCATGTAGGAGTTATTTTCATAATATCAGCTCTATCTCATGTATTGAGCACTTTATTACGTTTTAACTTAGGGAATTATGTTGGATTTTTTTCTTTTGACAAGACATACGTGCGTCTTGCTTATTTTCAAGTAGCACGTGTGTTTTTCGTCTTTTCTTTTTTACGAAATTTTTTTCTCAGATATCAGTTCGTAGAATTTGAACATTGTATAACCTGTTTTTTTTTTCACACCAACGGAATTTTATATTATATATATATATATATATACAAGGGAAGGTATATATATATATATATATATATATATATATATATATATATATATATATATATATATATATCTTCTCTTGTATATATATATATATATATAAATCTCAGTTAATATTTCTTGATGTTTAACATCTTTCAGAAAAATTATGCACATTCAATTTTTCGGGTTATCTCAGCGGTGAAAAAAAATGATTGGAAACAATCTTTGATGCATTAAAAAAAGAAAAAAAAAAGCAGAAGGCAAAAAAAGAAAAAAATCATATTAGCTGTTATTTTCAATGCCACTTGGAACCGCTTCCAATATTCAAAGACACTCAAATCATTTCTTTGTTAAATTATACAAAAAGGTTTTTAAAAATATTTGGTGAATTTTAAAAAAAAAGATGAGAGTGCATGTATATATAATCTTTAAACAAGTCACATAAATAACGACAAAAAAGAATACATTTTAAATCATAATAATAGTTGTTTTCAAAAGGGATATAAAAAATCTGAAAAGAGTTTATGTTGAAATTCTTTGAAGCAATAATTGATTTTGTTATTATTATTATTAGGTGACGGTAATCTATATGTGTGTTGATATCTACTTGTATTTATCAATATATGCTTGTTCTTATATATATATATATATATATATATATATATATATATATATATGCAAATGCATACACACACATACACATGCATACAAACACACACACAGGCATAAAATATTTTTTCATTATATATATATATATATATATATATATATATATATATATATTATATATATATATGTATATGTATATATATTGTCGAAATGGAAAATGTATATCTGTATACGTAAAATCTAGAAAATATATGCGTGCCCACACACACACATAGATAGATAGATAGATAGATAGATGGAAATTAACAATACATATACTTGAAAAGCAACAAAAAAATGAGTATTAAAAAGCAAAAATTAAAAAGCAAAAATAATAACAGATAATAGATATCAGTATTTGTAATATATAGTAATGTGTAAGAATATATATATATATATATGGACAGGATTGACGATTTTGAAATTAAATTTATTCCTCCCTCAGTTGATTTTAACTGCTTTATTCAGTAAAAATATCATTCATGAATATCTATGTATTTCAGTATTAATTCCAGATTGATAAATCTAAAGTTTTTTATCCCAAGAATCCTTCACCTACAAATATGATAAAGTGTTCAACGTACAGATTTAAAACTGGCGACACAGTGACAGAACACCCACAACGCGGTCAGTGTAAAAATGGTGGCACAGAGGCAGCACCGAAGCTGTTTTTGTTTTTCTCGGTCAGTCATTTATGGATCTGGCTTGGTTTGGTTTGGTTTTATGGCACATCAACTATTGTAGGTTATTAACGAAAAATCCATGTCTAGTAGCTTTGCAGGTAGAGTGTTCACCAATGGCCCGGGAGACCAGAGTTCAATCCCAGGTCGAGTCATACCACAGACTCAAAAATGGCACTTGATGCCTCCTTCTTTCACACTCAGCGTTACAAGGTACAGTTTAAGGGTAAGTGGAGTAATCCAGGGAAAGGAGTAGTATCCTCCACTACACATCAGTGTAGTGGTTAATGAAAAAAGAGTCGTCAATGGTCACCAACTTTACTTTATTTCAAATAATTCAGTTTATTATAAGTATACTTTTTTGTTTACTCACAGTTACACGTTAAAACAGTTCTATTTCAAATAATTCAGTTTAGCATAAATACACAGTTTTGTTTTATTTGATCTATAGAGAGGACCCTATCAGTTATTACAACTCCGGACCAGAGTGAACCAGGAACGATGGCAATAAAGGAGTGCTCCGCATTCCCCAAAGCTCCAGCATAAATGAAACCTCACCATCGGCTTTTTTAGTGTCATATCTAAGACTGGAGGGGGTGCAGTTGGTGTATTCTAAAGTCCCAGCCGACTAGGCAACACTCATTTAAGCACGATACTCCGAATATAATTAACTCACAGATATACGACGGGCATACGATAAGTTTCCAGACTTTTTTCGTATGGGCACCCTTATTGATAGTACACACATAAAACTCGAGTCCCCTTCAACATAATCTCCTCCGGCTGCAATGCACGTGTTGTACCGTTCCAACAAATTTTGGAAGGCTCCATGGAAGTCCTCTTATGTAAGCGTGTCAATGACCTTCTTCACAGCCTCTTTCATCTCCTCAATTGTCTCATAAAGACAGTTGCTGAGCTTAGGGAATAACCAAAAGTCACAGAAAGCAAGGGCTGGACTACAGGGAGGGTAAGCAATTGTCTTGATTCCCATCTTGGTCAAATAGTCTGTGTCAATGATGGAATTGTGGACTGGTGTATTGTCCTGGTGGAAATGACACTGACCCGATTCGAAGAGCGCTAGCCTCTTCCGACGGAATCTCTTCCTGAACTCCCTTAAAACCTCACCATAGCAACCCTAACCCTAACCCTTTGGCCAATCAACTCTGGTGTATTGACTTCATTAGTCCTCCCACATCTCTTATCACCCCTCTCAGACTGCCTGCCTTCCTTGAATCTCTAATGCCACTCAAAAATTCATGCTCGATTCATGCAAGATGCTCCAAAAGCAGCCTGCAGCATTCCATACGTTTCTGTGGTATTTTTTCCAAGTTTAAAAAAGAATTTTATTGCATATCGTTCTTCTAAAGTGTCATATTGCATTTTTGAAATTCACCAGCAGTGACAATCAGGCTTCAGTAGGGTGTATTCCATTTGCTGCTGTAGGTGTTCATTTGAACCTGAAATCATAAAAATTAGTCAGTCATCTCATAAGATGTATAGCAATAAGATACTGAATTTTCAAGAGTCTACGACAATTTTAAATGCCTGTACAAAAAAAGTCTGGAAACTTATTGAATTCTCCACGTAAATGAAATAAATCCAGATTTAAAGATCTTGAAACATGCAAACTTTTATCAAAATGACTTAATACGGCGTTAAATGACCCGAAAAGGGATTGATATGCCGTATGTATTCCAATTGCTGATGTAGGTGTTCATTTGAACCTGAAATCATAAAAATTAATCAGTCATCTCATAACATGTATGGTAATTAGATACTGAATTCTCAAGAGTCTACGACAATTTTAAATACCCCTACGAAAAAAGTCTGGAAACTTACTGTATGCACCTCGTATATATTCCAACCAAATTCTTTTAAGAGGAGTCCCAGTTATCTAGTGGCTAACATGTTGAACTGTGACACTCTGGGAAGCAAGTTCAATCTCCATTCACGTTTTTACGTTTATTTTCGAAAATTCTTGGAAAAGGCAATGACACATATTGCCATTAAACAAAGAAACTAAACCAAACGAAAACCAATTCTAATAATGCTCAAATAGATCTATTTAACTCATGGATTGGGCTCTAGTAGATACTACCACTGCGATGAGAGTGGTCCTGGGAGTAATAACGGCATAAACGTTTATCAAATTTTCCGGAGTTCCAAACCTAAAGCCTTACCAGGCGTTCATATGGCTCATTTTGGGGGGTGGGGATCTTACCATTCTCCAATGTATCCGACTGGTCTATTCTAGGGCCCCGCTGACGGGGCAAAATACTCCTATGTAACAAGCTATATATATATATTTATATATGGTATAAGAGAGAGAGAGAGAGAGAGAGAAAGAGAGAGAGAGAGAGAGAGAGAGCAGTAGAGAGTACTCTTATGTTTGGTTTATTTGTTTAATGTCTAATCAGCTTATGGGCTATTCGATATTGTCGTCTAATTCCTTTGTAAATGTCTGATAGTAATAATCGCTGTATTTCCACTATTACATTTCATTTATTTCTTGGAATTTTACTTTTTTATCGACAATTATTTCCTTTCACATTATCTTACGATATAAAGTATATCCATTTAATACTAATTAGTCATACACAATGCTATTGTTTAAAGTAACTATTACTATTTAATAACAATCATTTGATTTACACATAACTATTTACATTCCTGTATTTCCATCAAACAGTGATGAGTTACAAGTTGTTAATTGTTTTCAAGTAACTAATATAATCATCATCATGTCGTGCCGCTAGATCGGATATCCCTGACCCTCTCTCGCCACTTTTCCCTATCGTTCATCGTCCCTGGCAGATCTTCTGGGCTACATCCCGTATCATCTCATAGCTGATGTATGTATGTTCTAGCTGGTCGTCCTGATTTAGCTCGTCCATATGCGGGGGTCCATAGGAGTACATCACTTATGAGCTTGTCCCTGCTCTTCCAGCGGTGTCCTGCGTGCCTGGCTCGTCTAACTTGGATAGTTTTTATGATGGGAGGCAGGTGGCCGTATAGTTGCTGATTTGTGGGGTGTTGCCGCCAGGACTTGTTTAATATTGCTTGCAACCTTCTTGTATAGTTGCTGTCTAGCTTCTTCTCTTCTTTTGTTAGCGTCCAAGTGGTGCATCCATACAGCAGTATCGGCATGACCGCTGCTTGGAAGAAACTGCGTTTAATTTTATCGGTCAGGTCTGATTTCAATATGACCGATAGCTGTCCATATCTTTGTTAGCCGCGTGTCGATGTCTTTTTCGGTTGATGAGACACTGCTTCCTAGGAAGGTGAATTTGTCAACCAGTTTCAGAGAGGTTCCGTCTAGTGTGTAAATGTCGCCTGCTTGATTAAAGCACATGTATTCAGTTTTGTGTACATTGACATGAAGGCCAATTCCTGCAGCGGCTTGTTCCAAACAATGCATTAGTATTTCGGCTTGGTTGGGTGTATTTAATATAATCAATAGTGTACAATTATATCTTGAAGCAACTATTCTTAAAAAAATAATTTGCATACAGTTGTATTTGAACTATAGAAGGAACCGTAGCCGATACTACCACACCGAGTTGATCCGGTAGTAATGGCAATAAAGTACTGTAAGGTTATATACGAACACAAAGATGGTGAAATGTTTTCAGACTGATCACGAGCCCTGAAAAGCACATGCTAATTAGCTTATTGCTCACCGCAGATTTCAACAAATTTAGTGTGTTCTTTCCGTTGTTGCTTCTTCATAGATTTACCGGCATGTCAGCCAGTCAAGGGTGGTTTTGTCCCTCGAACTGCGGTCGATTTACGTTCATTTTTATATTTTTTGTTTAGTCGAATTTTAAGAGATTTTTTGCACGTAAGTACGACTAATTTTTAAACATGTCTATTTGTTTATTAGATAAGAGCCTAAGAGCCTAAATCCGTTCGGGTCAGAGTGGACCAAAGAATAATTGCAATCAAGGCGTCCTCTCCCAGATCTTTAGAACTTGAGTCACACCATCGGATGTAGTTTAGTACCATGCCTGTGAGGTTTATGGGTTGTGTAAATGTTTTATAAAATCTGCATTAAAGTCCTCTTTTAGCGGGTGATGCAGTCATTTAAAAGGTCATTCCTTACAATATTTTGAAAGTTACCCGCATTGCGCAGAGAAATTGAATGACATCCAAATTCGTAACCTAACGAAGACAACAATAATATGCTAATTAAATCCTTTCATATCTTCCGAAACAAAAACATCAGTTTCAATATAGGTGTATCTATCCCTTATCGACTGGGCGCCTCTAACCAAAAACTTATATAGGACGCGAGGAATCGGTTGTTTTGATCTCTTTGTTTTATGTTGAATAGGGATCAGGATATATACATTGAGTTTGTGGCTATATTTGCATGCTTAATGTAAATTATATATATATATATATATATATATATAATGTGAGTTATGTAAAAGAACATGATTTAAATATACCGTACTAGACACAAGAAAACAGACAATAAAAAGAATTTTTTTTCATGATTACCACATATTTTATGACACTTTATCGTGTTTTTAAAAAAGTTAGAAAGTGATTATTTTCTCAGATTAATGTTGGCAATATTCCATGGGTTGTAATGGTGTCATTTGCAAAGAACTAATCACAAGTTAAGGATATAAAATTAAGGAAAATGAAATTTTGTGGATTTTCCTATTTTGGGGAATTCCTGGTAAATTTCTTTGGCTTTGTTTCTATGTTTAATGGGATATCAATCACCGTGACTTATTTAAAAATAAACTTATCTTTGTAGAAACCTGAACTGGGGGATTTTATTTTAGAAAATTATGACTTTTCTTTTTCAAAACTACATATTGAATAACTGATGTATATATCACAGTCTTGAAATACACTAAACTGAATAGATGGAATTAGAATTGTTTGACTAAATTGAATAGTTTGAAAGAGAAATGTTTTTTGGCAATTAAACTGTACTCATGCTAAATGAATTGGTTAAAATAGAACAGATTATTTGTATAAAAATGGATTTGGCATGGAATAACCTACAAAGGTTGATATGCCATAAAACCCAAACAACCAATCGACCAACCAACGACTGTCTGGATATCTGTGAAAATGCATTGTTCAAATATATCTTAAACAGATAAAATAAATGATATATGCAAATATGATTGGAAATATAACTTTTAAATATGTGAAAGTTCATTGTATAAATATATTTTAAAAATACTATATATATATAATATATATATATATATATATAGTGTTGCTGGAAGAGGTAACAAATCCTTCAGAATCTAAATTGCCGAAATTTGAAAAGAGAAAAATTGTCCCAAAAAATCGGATGAGATAAAATTGATTGGTTATTGAATCGATAATAACATCTCTTTGATAACATAAATATCATTGCTTTTATACAGACACACATACACCCGCACGCATACACACGCAAAAATACACTCATACACACACGTATGCATAAGTACATCTACACACAATCAGATATCATACACTCATACACATACACTCACACAAATACACATACAAATGTATAAACATAAACGCACACATGCACACACGCAAACACACGTAAACTATATATATATATATATATATATATAATATATATATATATATATATATATATATATATATATATATATCTCCATGACGCTAGCGAAAAACATGGAGAAAGAGCTTGGTGGGAACTTCACAAGAATACTACGTGCAGTCTTGAATAAATCCTGAGAAAACAGAAAATAGCTACCGTATGACCACCTCTCTCCCGACTCATAAACCATCTAATGAACAACACTTGAGAAGTGAGGAAGAACTCATGAGCGACGTTCTCTTATAAGCCCCTACACGAGAACACGCCAGGGTTGGTCAAGTAGTGCGGACGCTGGATGAGGTCTAGAAGAACTGCTTGGGGTCACGAGTGATAGGGTTGAAAGGCAAGAAACTATCAGTATGACAATGATGATCGTAGTAGAATGAGAGATAAAGAGAGAATATGTGTGGGAATCTAAGTTAAGTTGTTGACTTCAGTCGAGGTTGACCCGGAGGCTCCCTTTTCAATAGCTACTACACCGAAGTGTAGAGAGGGTGCTGATCCATTCCTTGGATTATTCCACTTAACCGATTATCCTTACCTTATAATACTGAGTGTTAAGCAAGGCGGCATCAAGTACCATTTTTCGAGTCTTTGGTATGACTCAACCTGGGATTAAACCCCGGTCTTCCCGGACCATTGGCGAACACTCTACACATTTGGCCACCTCATTCACACCTCTAATTTTTGATACTCCAGCGTCACAATATCACCAGTAATTATACCCACAAGAGAAAAGTGAACATAAAATTATATTCAATTTGGAACTTAAGTATACAGTACATATTTCCAATTCTTATTTTCGGATAAAGATAGTTTATTTGATGCTGTAAGTAAGATATGTTTATGTTTAAATTCCACAAATATTGGTTTTGTTAATGATGCGTTTAAGACCCCCCCCAAATAAAACTTTTCGTACGATTACATGGTTATTGATATGAAAAGCAATCCAATTTTCAAAATTAAAACACTCTACTCACCACTGGACTATAATCTGTTGGTGAAGTAATGTCGAACTAAGAAGCGACTTTCACTTATGTACGCCAACATATGGACGCACCGGGATTGGCCAACCAGCAAAAACTTGCATAAATCAGCTCTGTGAGGACATTGGATACAGTCTAGAAGACCTGCCTTTGGGCAATTGTCATTAATATTATTATGTTATATATCAGGTTGTATCACAATTTTTTTAACAGACATTTATTCCAATACATATTTCAGATTTGAAGAGTGCTGGCCTCTTCCCTAGGAATCTCTTCCTGAACTCCCTTAAAACCTCAGCATAGAAGTACCTAACCCTAACCCTTTGGCCAATCAACTCTGGTGTATTGACTTCTTTACTCCTACCACACCTCTCATTGTCCCTCACACACTCCCTGCCTTCCTTGGATCGCTTATGCCACACAAAAACTCATGCACGATTCATGCGAGATGGTCGAAAAGAAGTCTGAAGCAATCCATACGTTTCTGTGGTATTTTTTCCAAGTTTAAAAAAGAATTTTATTGCATATCGTTCTTCTAAAGTGTCATATTGCATTTCTGAAATTCACCAGCTGTCACAATCAGTCTTTAGTAGGGTGTATTCCAATTGCTGCTGTAGGTGTTCATTTGAAACTGAAATCATAAAAATTAGTCAGTCATCTCATAAGATGTATAGCAATAAGATACTGAATTTTCAAGAGTCTATAACAATTTTAAATGCCTGTACAAAAAAAGTCTGGAAACTTATTGAATTCTCCACGTAAATGAAATAAATCCAGATTTAAAGATCATGAAACATACAAACTTTTATCAAAATGACTTAATACGGCGTTAAATGACCCGAAAAGGGGTTGATATGCCGTACAACAACCAACCAGCCAAACCAAAACCAGCAGTGATAATATTTAACACATTGCAGGGGTGGGGTATAAGGCAGGGGGGGTCATACCTTTCCCCAAGGGTATTAACCCGAAAGTGAACCAGGCAAAAGGTTTTTTTGACAATAATCAACGGGGAGCTACGCTGTTGAAAGACGTAATTAATGAAAGAGAATTTAAGTTTCTAAAAAAAAAAAAAAAAAAATTGAAAAATGTTGATAATTATGTTCCTCAAGAAAATAATTATTCACATTGAATTGATCATTATTAATCATGCCATCAATTCTTATTAATTATATTATTGTTAATTGAAGTCCTAAAATTTTTCAAAGCTTCATTTTTCAGGACGATGTTACTAAATCTCGAACAATTTTAGAAAAGGTTCACAGTGTATATTTTTTCTTTTACTTTAATTATCAATATGTATAAGTGGAATGAGAAAGATATAAACAGTAGAACAGATAGATAGATAGATAGATAGATAGATAGATAGATATGAACAGACTGAAATTTAAAAAAATGGTTAGATATAAACAGATTGACATTGGTATGAAATGTTCGATCAAGAGATATGGGGAGATTGAATGGATAGATACAGACTGGCATAAATAATTAGATAGGTATGAATAGATAGATAGATAGATAGATAGATAGATAATGAACAAATTGAAATACACATTTATGAGCATAATTATAGATAGATAGATAGATACATACATACATACATACATACATGTGAAAAGATTTCTATATAAATAAATGTAGTGATAGAAAGATAGCTATGAAAAGGTTTATATATAAATATACTGTCATCCACAAACTGTTTCGTTGTACCATAACTCATCAGTGTTTTTTTTTTGTCTGGGTTCTATGGCATATAAACCACGTTAGGTTATTTAATACCGAATCCAGTTTTATACAAAAATACTTCTATTTCAAACAATTCAGTTTACTTGTCAAAAACATTTCTATTTCAAGCTATTTAGTTTAGTCAAATAGTTCTAATTCAAACAATACAGTTTATTGTGAACATAGTTTTTTTTTACACACAATTAAATGTCAAAAGAGTTCTATTTCGAACAATTCAGTTTAGCGTAGTAAAGTTTCACTGTCAAAAACAGTTCTATTTTAAACAATTCAGTTTAGCACAAGTACACAGTTTAGTTCTATTTTACCCATAGATAGAACCCTATCAGGTGCTACCACTCCGGGACTTAGTGGACCTGAGAGCGATGGCAATGAAGGGGTACTCCGCATTCCTCTAAGTTCCAGCATCACTGGAACCGCACCAAGAGATTGTTTGATTTCATATCCAGGACACTGGTTGGGGGGGGGGTCTTACCCCTCTGCAGAGAAGTAGTCTGTGTATTTTACAGCCACAGCTCACTTGGCAATCATCAGTGTGGTTAGACACGCGAGATGCCTCAAACTGGGATCAAAATCCCGTCACGTTTACGTGACGGGATTTTGATTTTGATAACATAACCTCACAAACAACAACAATCTCATCGTGTTGTATTCTCATATACATATATATGCTGGATACATACCGATGCAATGATAACAGACGCAGTGACAAAGACAGACGCAGGATAAACGATGCAGGAAGGACTTCTTTAACAATATTTTACCTCTCACTTTATTGGTTCGAAAGGGTTGTTCAAGGGTGGCCTGTGAGAGGGAGCTGGAGACCGAACATAAACTGTAATATCTTGACCCCACTGTTATGACCGTCACGTTGTGTCTTTCTTGTTCTCCACTCCATCGGGGTTCCCGAGGGCCCCCTCGGTCGGGTGTGGCTTTCCCTACCACATCTTGTCTCTAGCTGTCTGGAATTCCACTGGCAACTGCTTCTTGGACTCGAACTCAACTGAGTTAAATAATAATTCAACGCCCACACGATCGCCCACTGGATCTTTGAAATCGAATGTTTAATCGTCATCAAGCGGAAATAACTGTCATGCAGTTCATAGGTCACTCTCTTCCGGTGCATCAGTCTGCATTGGTAAAGTGGGACCTTCACCTTGTCCCATATTATAAGCTAATTTCCGCCCACGCGATTTTCTCTCATAACTGCCATTGGAATGTGTCACCTCCTTCCGGTTCATTACCTTGAATGGCATTTTTGGCCGTGTCAAAAGATCAAAACATTGTAAGCAAGAGAATTTAACGTATATGCATTAATTCTTCTTTTTGTTTACATCTCCGCTAACGGAGACCGGAGAACTCAATTCGTTTGAAGAGCTTTGCATTATGCAAGTGGCAAACGTTAAATCCTTCACAAGAATGCTCAAATATATGCATAGATAGATAGATAGATAGATAGATAGTATTGTATCGTGGTAAGGAAAATATATACAGTGAAATAGAGTTAATTATTTATTAACTCAAGTGGTGCAGTCCGACTAGTATTATAAGTCACGCGCTGTTGGTGTTACGTCCAAAATTGGTTTTACTACAGACGGACGTCCTTCAGAGCTGTCTCTCTTTCTACTTCTACCTTTTTATACTTCTGCAATACCGGAAGTCACGTGGTACGAGCCTCTAGACAGCATCTCTCTACTAAAAATTTTTAATATGTCCATAGAACATCATATTTTTGTCTTTTGGGATTTGTTCCTATAGTTACCGTCGGGGTACGTTTTTGTTTGCTGGTAAGATGTTGTAATGGTGAGGGCCTAGATACCTCAAACATGTCATAAATGACGGACATGGGTTCTTTCATCCGTCCCTTTGTGTTTGGGGTATATTTGTTTTTATTTGGTTAATATGTCTACGAACCTTCCATCTTGGATGTTTTATTATGTACATCATATTACCAATTCTTTTTTCAATAATACCCTCTAACCAAGTTGCTTTACCTCAATGATAATTTGGGAAATAAAAATGTCCCCTGGACTATAAGTCTTATTAGAGGTATTAATTTTTTTCTTATTTCCTTTTTTGGAAAGCGTCAATTTATCGAATATTGATCGAATTTTCCTTGCAAACATAAGATCTACTGGGGACATGTTTGCCTTAGTATTTGGATTAGGTTTTATTCAATAAATAGATATTCTCATAATTTATTATTTTCTTTTTCGATCCCTTTTGGCATTTTAATTGCTCTTTTAATTACATCGATAAATCTTTCCAACAGTCCATTTGATCTGGGATGGTACTATTTACCAACCCCTCCGCTCGGGCAGGATATGACACAAGGTCAATTTTTAAGCGGAGTTTAACAGGTTTGAATTCAGAGTTTTCCTTCTCCTAGACTAGCTGCCTAACCAAGGCTGAAGAACCTAGTCTGTCCTACTATTTACCCATAGCTGGAGGGAGAATAATTGGATTCATACCTTTCCCAAGGGTATCAGTGCTATGTGAAATGCAATCAGTCTCGTCCAGTATTTGAACTCGAGTCGCCGTGTTCATTTCCTGCGACGATAACGACTACACCACGGGCACCTCCTAAATCCTATAAAGGTAGTAATTTACGAAGCTCTTTGTTTCGATGTGGCACAAGGCCGAATGAATGGGGCACCCAATGAGACTCGAACTCACTCGTGTAGGTTTGCTCGTCAAGCGTGCTAACCATTACACCACCAAAGGATGGTAAGGTGCCGATTGTAGGTGATTTATTGAGAGCAATTCAAAGAAATGTTCAAATTCTTTTGATGTAAATGGTCTGTCATTGTCAGATACGATGGTTTCTGGCAATCCGAATCTTGCAAACAGTTCCTGTAACACCTTTATTGTGGTCTTTGTCGTAGGCGTTTTGCATTTGAAAACTTTTGGCCATTTCATAAAGCTGTCTACTATGACAAAAAAGTGTGTTCTTTTTATTGAACCGGAAAAGTCAATATGTAGAAGGGACCACGGTTTGTCTGTCTTAGACAATGAACTGAATTTTATGGGAGGTGCATTTGCACATACATAACTTCGCATGAGAGCCTTTATTCTACTCATTCCCGGGTGCCCGGTATGGAAATCTTTAAAAATTTTCTTTGTTAAAACTGCGGGTATGACCACCCATTCTCCATACATCAATATGCCGTTGCACGTTGAAAATATTGTATTTGTTTTAACTTTCTAGTTTATTAGTTCCTTTTTGGTTTGATTAATGAACTTATCAAATTTGGTCTTGAATTCTATCTTCTCTATCGTAACTGGTAATTCTTTCAAACGTATTTTACGTCCATTTCTGATTTGAATGAAGCAATAACGATCTCCTCTATCGGTTCTGTATTTTTTGTTATTAATCCGGATAATCCATCCGAATGTGCGATCTCCTTTGTCGGTAAGAATTCCATTTTAAATGAATAATTTAACAGCATCGTAGCCGATGTTTGTAAACGGTTCGCAGTGTATGTTAGTAATTTTAAAACCAAATATTGCTAACAATGGATGATGATCCTTTTGTAATATAAATTTGCTACCGTGTACGTATTTATGAAATTTCTTGATCGCAAATATGATAGCTAAACCTTCCTTTTCTATCTGCGAATAGTTCATTTCTGACGGTAGTAGCGTCCTTGATACACGTTGAATCGGTTTTATTTTACTATCTTCTTTGTGATGTATAACTGCCCCAAAGCTCGAATTGCTTTCGTCGCTTGTAACATATCTGCTTATTAGGGTTGTAATGTGTCAAAGCTAGGTTTGACGTTAGCGCAGTTTTTAATTTCTCGAACGCTTTTTTACATTCGTACGTCCAAATCCATTTTACGTCTTTTTTGAGTAAATGATTCAACGAAGCTCTTAGTATATGCATATTTGCTATATAGCTATTGTAGTAGTTAGCCAGCCCCAAAAACGATTGTAATGCTGTAGCATTAGTCGGTGCAGGCATGTATTTTATTGCGTCCGCTCGTTTAGGATCAGTTCTGCCTTTCTCGTTGATTACTTGTCCCAGATATTTGATTTATGATAGAACAAATACACATTTTTCCATGCTTAATTTGAAACTGAATTCTTTTATTCTTTATGAACACTTCAATTACATGTTTCGCATGTTCTTCAAGATTTTTGCTTTTTATTAGAATATCATGTAAATAAGCTGTTGTCAAGTCCAGATCTGCTAATATTGTATCCATTATTTTTTGAAAAATAGTCGGAGCTACCTTTATGCCATATTAAAGTCTGTTTATTTTGTACAGACCTCTATATGTGTTAACAGTAAATAAAACTGCACACTTTTCTTTCACTAGTATTTGTAGATAAGCTTTTGACAAATCTAAATTAAAAAATACGCGCCCACGATTCAACTTTGCAAAAATTTCTTCCGCTGTTGGGAGGGGATAGTTTATTTCTTTTAGACAATCATCAAGTCCAGTTGAATAATCTGCGCAGATTCTAATTTTTTTTTATAATTTTTTTTACATATACAGTTGGAGCTGCCCATGGGCTGTGGTTAGTTTTTTTCTGTTACTCCCAGTTTTTTCTAGTCTTCCTAATTCTTTATCAATAATTTCAACCGACGCATTAGGTACTTCTCTTTTTTTGTCGAAAAACCGATATAATATTTTTTTACCGCAAATTTCGCCTTTACATTAGAACAAAATCCAAGTCCTTCTGAAAATATTTCCGGAACTTTTATTTTAAGTTCTTTTTTCAGTTTATGTGAACATGTCGTAGTTCCATCTATTTTATTGTAGAACTTATTTATTGGGACGTTAAATAGATCAAATTTTTCCATCCAGTCCGTTCAAAATAAATTTTGGGAATTTTGCATAACAAATGCTTTTGATTTTATTTCTTTTCCATTAAAGAAATGAAGGTTTCTCCAATAAATCTTAATTTTTCTCTGATAACACCTTTTACTATTTTTTCGAGTTACTTAGAGTTGGACATTTTATTTTTTTCCAAGTTTCAGCATTAATTATAGTTAAATCAGACCCAATGTCTATCTGAACTTTTATTTTTTATTGTTGAGACAAATGTTTATATATTTTCTTTGTACTTTTTGATTTGTTGCTTGCTCAGTAGTGAACTGTACCCGTGTTTTTATTTTTGATAATTTCTCCCTCCAAGTCTGCTATCTGAGAATTTGTGTCCTTTGCGCTCGCAAGTATGGCATTTTTTGTGTTTAAATGGACAGTCTTTGAATAAATGCATTTTTCCACACCCTTAATGCGGATTAATTTTAAAAAATGGTTTATTTTTCTTACCTTCAGTTTTGTTCTTTATTGTATGGATATTTGAAATATCCCGTTCTTCAATTTTTGCTATGTCAGCTCTCAAATTTAAAATACGCTGGAATTCTTCAGCTAAACTTTGTAAAGTTTTTTTTCTTTTTTGGTCTTGTTCAAATTTGGTTAATATGCGTGTATGCACTTCTTTTTCAGACGGTGAGGTTAATCCCTGAATGAAAATCAAACATTTAAACATGTCTGGTTTGATTTCATTTAACTGGAACCTTTCACAATACCTGTTAACAGTACTGGCGAAAGTTGTGTAGTCTTCACAATCCTTTTTTCGTAAGGTTGAGACATTGCCAACGAGTATTAAACTTTGTTCCCCAAATATTTTCGTTAGTAATTGGATAGTTTCTCAGAACTTCACTTCACCGGGCTGCCTCAGCAGAATAAAATTTGCGTATTTTTCATGTTCTGCCGCCTAGAATTTGCCTTGTAAAAGTCTCATTTTTTCTCATCTGGCCATTTTTTACAATCTTTTTTAAAAATTGATTCGTACCTTCTAAAATATGCCACGAATGTCACTTCTTTTTCTGGTTTGTAAATAAATTCGCCAATTGAAATTATTACCGACACCTGCGAAAATATATTTAAATTTACCGAGTCGTTTTGCTTTGTAAGACATTCGAGTAGGTTAACGAATTTTTCTTCTTGTCGTTCAATATTCTCATGGAGTCTTTTAAAATCCTCTTGTAGTTGTATTTCCTGTTGTTTTAGGAATTCCAGCATACAATTTTTAAAGTCCTCCATTGTATATCCTTTAACGTCACTGTATGTAGTTCGCTGTAAATTCGATCTTCGAATTCTTCGTAAATAACTGTTGCTGTTTTTTTTTTCTTGTTTAGAATACGAAATATGTAATTCCTTCGTCGTCAACTGTTGTTGTTTTTTTCTGTTGTGAGTACGAAATATTCGAATCCCCCGTCGCCAACAGTTGCATCGCGGGAAGGAAAAGATACACAGTGAAATAGATTTAATTATTTATTAACTCAAGTCCAACAAGTATCATACGTCTCGCGCTGTTGATGTTACGTCCGAAGTTGGTCTTACTACTGACCGATGTCCTTCAGAGCTGTCTCTCTTTCGGCTTAAGCTTCTTTTAGACTTCCGCGATACCGGAAGTCACGTGGCACAAGCCACTATACAACAGATAGATATGAAAAGATTTCGATAGATAGATGAATATGAGTAGGTTGACTTTAGGAGAAACAACAGTTCCCAACACAACATCAAATCTAATGAATCGTTGTCCAGTCATAAAGTTGGATCACAACTGCGATGCTTTTTTTAACTTTATACTCGAGGAAGCTGAGTACTTCAGATAGCATTTCACTAAGCACATCATTTTGGCTTCTGGGCAGATTTATCTTCAACTGACTGTATAATTTCAGTTCCGAATTTTTTTTTTCTGAAGTCGTACTAATTAATGAAAAATTCCTTTGAATTTTTCTGAACGGATTCTGTTTTTGCATGTCATACAGTATTGGTTTACATTTCTCTATTTTTCCTTTCTTCTTCTTCTTCTTCTTCTTCTTCTTCTTCTTCTTCTTCTTCTTCTTCTATAGACTTGCACAATTCCCCGTTGATCAACTTCTCCACCCAGTCATGTCTAGTATTTTAATCTTTTTTGTACTAATATGCTGTTTCGCCTATTATATGATTGATCGTTTCGTCTCTAACACTTCAAAGTCTACATTATTATCAATATTATTATTGTTGTTGTCTTGTTATCCTTCTTCATATCTCAGTTTTAGATAGTTCTGTTTCTTAGTTTGTTCGATTACCGTCTTTTTCTTTATCAATTATTACCTTCTTCTTCTCCTTCTTCACATTACAATACATATCATTTTTGTTAGTTTGTTTGTTTGTTTGTTTGTTTGTTGAAGAAGAAGAAGAAGAAGAACAACAACAACAACAACAACAACAACAACAACAAAGATATTGATTAATAAATAAGCACATTTTTTTACTTTATATAATTTTCCCATATCATATTAAAAGTAAACGAAAAATAATCTCTAATATTCTGGTGTGATTTTAATAACTTTTACATAGACTTCACTTTCATGAAATAAAACATATTAAAAAAGGAATGTAGTCAAGAATGTATAAAAAAGTATATAAAAAAGGATATTAAAAAAGGAATGTATAAAAAAAACCCAGATATATTCTGTTTAAAAACTGACATGTTGTCACATCCTTGGGTTGGGTAAACGCATGATTTATTTAATGCCGAATCCATTATTGTAGAAGAACAATAGTTGTACTATTTAACCCAGACAAAAGGGGAGACAAGGGTGTTCATGTCTTTCCCTATGGTATAAGTCCGAAAATAAACGTAATATCGCAACTGGGGTTCGAACCCAGTTACCATTATATCGCAGTTCAGCACGTTATCAAATGCAAATACAATACAGGAAACGCCTCATCCTACTCTTTATTTTCTCAGAAAAGTCATGGAATCATAACCATTTATATATTTTTCTATGTTTTGATTTCAAAGCTTTTGGATAACATTACTGTCTTTCTTTCGGAAGACAAGGTTGAAATCATGTTTATCTTGAATTGTAGCGTGTAAACAATGATGAAGAGGTTTTCGTTACATGGCAAAATTGCCCAAGAGAATTGATGTAGGATCGTTTTACACGGTTGTTTTGAGCTACAATAACCTTAGGGAGTGTCCGAATGGCAATTGTCATACACGTTTGGTCGTCAGTCTCCGATCAGAGAAAAGAGAGAAAGCTTCCTATTGTTTTCTTTTAATATATTTCATGGTAACAAAGAGCATTAAACTATTTTAAAGGGCTTTCTCGTGGCGTTGTGGCTAATGTGCCTTACTACTAAATTGTATTAAGCGAGTTCGAACTCCACTTACGATATTTATGTTCACTTTCGAACTAATATCCTTGCGAAATGTAAGAACCCCCTATTCCTCTTCCCGGGCTATGGGCTTAATAGTATTACTGCTGTCCTTCTACGGGGATGACTTTGGCATAAGATAATCCACAAAGGTTGATATACCATTAAACAAATAAAGAAAAGAAAGACAACACTTCTCGGTTGAAAAGCAGATCTGAATAACGCTCTGACAATTTTCAACATGGCTTTATTTGGTGTTGGATTGGTTTAGTTTTATGGTATTTCAACCATTGTACGTCATTTAATGCTAATTCGTTTTGATACATATATATCAAATATATGATTTCTAAACGCATTTTGTATATTACATTTTTAATCGAATCTGGGCTCATTGTTTCACACAGTTAAGTGGTTTCACTTATTTCTATCTAATATGAATGATTCTATTTTCTGTTAATTATTTGTTTGCACACAGTTTAATGTTTTTAAGTATTGCTATGTATTATTGAAAGTTATTTGATTACACATCATCAGCCATTTTTTACACAGTTAAATGATGTAACAATTCTACTTCAAATGATTCAGTTCAGCTTAAGTACGCAGGTTTTTTTTTGTTTACTCACCATTAAACGAACAAACAATTCTATTACCAACTATTAGCGTAATTACAGTTTAGTTTTATTTTACCAATAGATAAGATCCTACCACTTGCTACAACTCAGAATGGAGTCAGAATGGACCTGGGAGCGATGGCAATAAAGGTGTACTCTGCATTGCCCAAAACTCCAGCATTACTGGAGCCTCACCACCAGATTGTTAAGTATCATATCTAGGACACTTGTTGGTGTGGTCTTACCCTCTTCAGAAATGCAGTCGATGTATTCTGCAACCCCAACCGACTGAACCAATTCAACATGGCAGCTGGAAACGATAATTTAGAAAGTTTTACCCAACCCACCTGCAACAATTAGGATGTTACACGCAGTCAATATTTTTGTGGCGTTTAATAGTTCTAAACTCAGTTTTCTTTCTCCAAGATCGATTTTCATTGCAAGGTTAAAGAGCTCAGCCTATCCTACATCTTTAAGCAAACTTGGAGAAAGAATAGTTCGATGTATATCTTTTCCGAGAGTATTAGACTTTTTTGAACTCTAAACAGCTTCTTCCAGGATTTGAACTCGAATCAACGATTGCAGTTCCTACCGCTGTAGCCATTTCAGCACGGTTGTGTGTGTGTGTGTGTGTGTGTGTGTGTGAAGAAAAGTCGACATACAAACGTTTGTTAATAAGTTTTTAAATTTCATATTAACCCCAACACTTTTCTGTCATAATTATTAGGCCATCATCAGACAAAAATCTAGTTTAAAAACAAAATATTAAAAAAAAAAAATATTACCAATTGAGGATTTCCGTTCGTGAAAATCAAATGTTTTTACCTTTTATTTGCCCCTACCCTACGCTGATTGTATCCCCTGCCGTAAGCTAACCCCACCCAAAATGGGATATCCTGAGTATGAGACTACTGCATCCGATGGTCAGGCTTCAGTTCTTGAGATCTGGGAAGTGTGGATTACTCTTTCATCGTAATTAATCCTAAATCCTCTATGGCAGTGTACAAAAAAGTCCAAAACTGTACATATTGTGACGGTGCAAAAATATTTATCCCAGGACGGGAGTTTATTTTTCGCACGTGTGAAATCGGGGCAGTCTGGCACTTGATCCCTCGCAGAATAAGTCCTAGTTAAGAGTCCTTTCTTGGGTATATGGGAACTGGCAGATAATGTGGGGGTTAATTTGGGGCTAGACTGACCGCCGCTGGCAAGGGGTTTCCAAATTTTACGTTACGCACACACCCACCAGGCCACTACCTCTTCCTACCACCCCTAGGATAACGGAAGATATGGGCCTCTAGGTTGAGATTAGATATTATTATTTGTAGTCGACTATTTCAATTTCCTGTGTAATGTTTTTTAAAGGCGAATAAGACATTTGGCGAGAATAAATTGAGCCGAAAATGAAGCGGAAAAGGAACATGTAAAAGAAGGCAACTCGATAGGCAAACAATACAATGAATAAATTTTGACACGAGGGGACATTTAAAATATAACAAGGTTTTTTATAGCCAAGGTCCAAACAAATATTTATAGGGGTCGGCTATGTTTCCCAGTAAACAGTCACCGACATAAATGTATCTTTCTTCTTTTTTCTTTTCTTTCTACTTTTCTATCTTTTCTCTTGAACCTTGAAAAGGTTGCAAAATCCACTCATCTGTTTAGAGTTTATGAAATGAATCTTTCCATTCCATTTCTCTTCTTTTCTTATAGCATATAATTCTCTATATGCTTCTTTCTTTAAATTGACCGGGAGAACATACAATTGCAATACTTAGGAAGGGTGGAGGGAGAAAACGGTTTTAAGGTTTACTTAGCTTCGTCGACGGGTTTCTTCGCAGAGTATTTTCTTTAACGAGGTAGACTTGAATAAAACTAACTAATCTATGATACTTAAGGCGAATATGTTTTATTTATTTTTTTGATGTAGGTATCAGTGTTTATTGAAAAGTTAAAAACAGTATTTTTTGATGTTGTAATTTATTGGTGAGTACTTTCAGGGTTAAGATTTCGAGATATATTCATCTATATTCACGACTTTCTTGTGTTTGTGATCGACTACGTGATTGGTTGAGAAATTGTAACGACTTTTGAACCCGTCCATGGTCACTTTATTCTTAAGTTTAGAGAATTGTTGTCATTATGCATTTATATTCACAATTTTTGTACATATATTCATTGATTGATCGATTTAGTGATTTTAACGGCATTTCAATCAAACAAGAGTTATTTTATGCTTAAAGTTTTGGGAACTGTGTTCATTGTTCGTTTATATTCACATTTTTGTGCATATGTTCATTGATTGTTCGATTTAGTGATTTTAACGGCATTTATACGTATCCAGGGTCATTTTATGCATAATTTAAGGGAATTGCATTCTTTGTTCATTTATAGTCACACTTTTTGTGTTCATAATTCTTGATTGATTCATTGACTCATTGAACCATAACGAGTACTTTCACACTGGGTCAAAGTGAACCCGAGAGTAATGGCTATGAAGGGGTACTCAACCCTATACTGATCTCCAGAACTGGAGTCCTATAACCAGTTGTAGGTTAGTGTTAGGGAACCTTTTGGGGATTCTTACTCCTCTTAAGGAGAATACAGTCACCGACTTGGGCGCTATTTGTGTGATATTATTTAATATGTTTTTCTATGTTGGCTCTTAAAGGAAATTTTACATCGGTGTTAAATTCGAGGCATTTTTTCAACGATATGCAGTTTGATAGGAATAATTTATTGTGGTTGAGTTATTTTATTTCATTTTATCATCGTTCATTTTAAAATGGAAAGGTTATTCAATTTGGAATAAAGAAGGCATGAATAGAAACATTTATATCTATGTTCGTCTCTTCATATCTTTCTGTCTGCTGATATCTATCTATCTATCTATCTATCTATCCATCTATCATAGACTTTACATATCTATTTATTAGACTTTCTCTGTCTCTCTCTCTCTCTCTCTATATATATATATATATATAGATAGATAGATAGATATAGATATGTACACACATACATATACGTACAAACTAGACTCTATCATCGGCAGTTCTTTCAATCTATCTATCTATCTATCTATCTATCCCCCTCTCTCTCTCTCTCTCTCTCTCTCTATATATATATATATATATATATATATATATATATATATATATGTACTTGTCTGTCTATCAATTTATTTATTTATCCAGTTTATATCTATTTAGTTATCTATCAAACTTCGTCTGTTAATGATTTTCTTTTTGTTTATATCTATCTATCTATCTATCTATCTATCTGTGATCACGGTCTATTATTATCAATCAATTGATCTTTTTCCATTATTTATTTATTTATTTGGGTTATTTTTAAGTTCTTATTAGAGTTGCAGATTTTGAAAGGAAAAATAAATCAGCAAACATTTCTCTCACAATATTATTTATAGTGGAAATCATCCGGGAATACCGAAGACTTCCCCGGGGAACTTCTCGTCGATACATTAGATTTTACTTAGCAAATATTTACACATTTTCCTCTTGAAGTAAATCAGAAATTACAAGACGGAAACAGGCTCCATAGTATTTCAATTTTATCTCAGCCTGGTCTAACGTTTCCAAATATCAACTTCAAATTAACGACTTTGCAATATATTTGATAATATTATGTGCCCCCGCGTTAATTTTCTACATCAACTTTTGTCAGCACCAAATTTCTTCTTCGCGGTAAGTTCTGAGTTACCCGGCCTCCTTCAAATTATTAATGTCACCGCCTTATTTTGAGAATTAAGGCTTCCCGACTCTAACATTGTCAGGGCCATCTAAACAGCATTATCTTCCCCAAAACAAAAAATGGTAACCGATTATTTCTATCAAGACAGTATATCAGAAACGAAAGATTTATTGCGATGTTTTGTTCAGGGGAATGATGTCTAGAATTAAAGTAATATAGACCGATCGGCTTCTATTCTTTTGTGCAAATTGAATCATTATATGAAGTGAACTGTACGTATAAATACCCGACCGCCAGAAAGATTCCTCAGACGAACAGAATCAAAAGCGTTCAAGGTGTATTAGATGGCACAAACTAAACAATTATCAATAGAAATGTATAGTCTCATACACGATCTATCTATCTTAGACTGTGCACGTACACCAACCCACACACACACACAAGCACGTACACCCCCCACACATATATATGTATATATATATATTAGAATTCGTTCCTATCCGTCTATTCATCATCGTGTGTTCATTAACTTTCCAATCAACTTTTCATTGATAATAAAAATCGGTTCTGTTAATCCAACTTATTTTTAATTCACAGAATTATATTGGATATATATATATATATATATATATATATATATATATATATATATATAGATATATATGTGTGTGTGTGTGTGTGTGTGTGTGTGTGTGTGTGTGTGTGTAGAAATATATGAAATTTATTGCCCCGAAACTGTCATGAAAGTATTTAATTATTTCGAGTTTTATCTTGATCTCTACACAATATTTGAGCACTTTTCTGATTTATAAAAAAACAAATTCATGCTAATTTATTCATTTCACTGTTTATATATATATATATATATATATATATATATATATATATATATATATATATATATGCGTGTGTGTGTGTGTGTGTGAGAGAGAGAGAGAGAGAGAGAGAGAGAGAGATGGAGTTTTTGTTTCTTTGTTCATGGGTATTAACCTTCGTGGATTATTTAATGGCAAAACGTCATTGAAAAAGGACAATAGTGATGCTATTAACACATAGCTTGTATAAGTTCTATATATTTCTAAGAGTGTAAGTCTGAAAGATAACGTAATAGTTTGAACTCACCTAGTAAAGCGCCTTTGGCCAGAAAATTTGCCGCTTCACAAAGGGAACTTCCATTACACACACACACACACACACACACACATACATACACATCACACACACACACACACACACACAAATACACATATATATATATATATATATATATATATATATATCCAGTGATTTATTTATATACATATATATATATATATATATATATATATATATATATATCACAGGATTAAACATGATTGTGTGTGACCTTGTGTGCTAGTTGCGGAAAACTGTTTGACTAATTAAATAAAACACAATTGATGAAATTCAATAATTTTTTTCTTTATGTAAAAAGTTTGTTGACGAATAACAAAAGTTACAATCTCTTTGTTTGTAAGAAAAGATAAGATTGTTAAAGCATTTATATAATCCTATATTTTGTGAACAAAAAAAAAATCAATAGTATGTTGCCTTATTTTAAATTAGGATGAAGTTTTTTTGTGTGTAAAAGATCTTTGTGTGAGTATGTAACCATATAGAAGGAATGTATGATGCAGCTGAATAATCTGTTCTTGGGAATGTATTATCAGTAGAAGATTTACTATCCAGAAGATGTAAATAAGAAGATTTTTTTGCTCGTGGAAAATGAAAGCAAGGTTGAAATAAAGTTCTTTCTTGAAGGAGTGAAATATTAAATTTTCCCTCAAAGAGAAACAAGGACAAAAGTGAGTAGAAAAAGAAACGAATCAATAGCTGCTGCATGTTTATCTATTTCATTGCGTTTATTTATAAGATTTAGATAGGCTTCAAATGAGATTAAAACTGGATTGATTTTTCTAAGATTCGTTTTAAGATTGGTTAAAAATGTATTTTTTGCAGTGTAGGTAGGAAAATATTTCTTGAATTATGTATAGTTTTGATATTTCAATGCAATTCAAATATTATCGTCTGTGAATCTCAGAGAAATTTAACAGAACGGAAACGTCTAAAACGGACGCACCGATTAGTCAATAAATGCAAGAATACAGCTTTGCCTACGTATTTCTTTTTTTGATTAACACTTTTTAGTGGAGACATCAACTGATTTTTTAAACACGCGCGCACACTCACACAAACACGTATATATATATATATATATATATATATATATATATATATATATATATATAATTGTGATTCATAACCGTTTAAAATTTACTTCGCAGCTAATGGCTTCTCGTGGCTGAATGTTTAGAAGCTTTGGCTTGACGTTTGAATCAACCGGGTTTCGATCCCAGCTACAGGAAGTTAATGTCTAGCCACGCTGATGAGTTCTGATAGAACGAATCAGATCTGTCTGTCGATGACTCTCTCTCTATATATATATGTATCATTAAATACGTATTTCTGTGCGTTTTCCCATGAAAGTAACATCAAAATGATCCAAATCTCTTTAACCCAACGTACAATCTTTATTATATAGATTAATACATTGTGTTTATCAAAGATATGCGATATCTAATTCAAATATTGATTTTTAAAAGGTTTTAATAGATAACTCTCCTATTTTATCTATTTGTAATTATATATATAATTATCTATTTTTTGAAAGTCAAAAAGTCATTTTAATTTTATCAAATCTTAGATAAGGGATGCAATTGGCTATATACGTAAATATCTAGACAACAACCTTTCCATAATAACCTGAGTACACTGACGCATGTAAAAGTAGATATTATTTACAGAAACATCCCAGAAACCAAAAATAAAATTTCATGAATATATCAAAATTGTGTACTTATTTTTGGACTTCAACATATACATATTTTTGTTACAGATTTTTGACTTCGGTAAAAATAGTACCTATTAATGTCCGTTTTTATCGAAAATTTTCCACAAGTAATAATATAATCCTGGTATCTATCGTTGATAACAATGCTTTTTAAGTGTAAAAAATGTTACAGCTTTCTTTTAGCATTTATTTAATATGTAGTTATGTAACAGCCTTAATTTAAGTAAATTTCTCATATATATTTATTCAATTTTATTTTATTCGCAGTGTATCAATGCTCTAGATTGGGTTTGATTTGGTTTAGTTTTATGGCTCATCAACCATTGTAGGTTTATTATGCCAAATCCATTTTTATACATATAAACAGTTCGATTTCAAACAATTCATTTTAGAATCAGTATAGTTTATTTGTTTACACACAGTTAAATGTAAAAAACAGTTTTATTTTAAACAATTTCAGTTTAGAATTAGTATGCAGTTTAAATGTCAAAAACAGTTCTATTTTAAACAATTCTGTTTAGCATAAGTACACAGTTTTGTTCTATTTGACCCATAGATAAGACTATCAGGTGTTACTACTCCGGGCCAGAGTGAACATGGGAGCGATAGCAATGAAGGGTTACTCCCCAAAGCTCCAGCATTACTGGAACCTCACCATCAGATTTTAGTGCCATATCAGGACATTCGGTGGTGGTGGGGGGTCTTACTCCACTGCAGAGAACCAGTCGGAGTATTCTACACCCCCAGGAGGCAGTGTAAGCAATGCTGTAGAGTTTGGTCTTAAATAATACCTAATAATATCAATTTTGATTGTATAATATTTTACTTGAAATCATAAATCCCGGTATTTTTGCTTAGGAAGAAAAATAGCTTTTTTTTATAAAAGCAATTGTTTGGGGTGTATTTATTCATTTGTGACTCCGCATTAACATTTTTTAATCTATTGAAAATAGCAATATTTGTTTAGAAGTAACTGGCAGGTTATATATATATATATATATATATAAAACGTGCCACTTAATTCTTAACAAAGGCGACATCATAAAAGTATTTCTATGCTCTAGAGTTTGGTCCTAAATAATACTTAATTATATCAATTTCGATTGTATAATATTTTACTTGAAATCATAAATCCCGGTATTTTTGGTTAGGAAGAAAATAGCTTTCTTTTAAAAAAGCAAATTTTTGGGGTGTATTTATCAATAGATTTTCTAGTATAAAACTAATATCAGTACGTTTTAATGCATTGACAATATGTTGCGTTCTGGTTAATGAACGCAGGTGGTAGTAATAAAAAGACAAACCACGAGATACGAGGAAAAAGAGTTATATTTACAGGAACAGGTATTTACAAGAGAGAGACTGTTAGTAATAAGAACATAGGATTAGTGATAGAGTAATGATATACTTCAACATTAGGAAAGGCTCTTCTGGTCTGACTCGTAGACTGATCTGATCCGTACTGATCCTCTTGGTATTCGAGCTACTGCCATATATGGTAGATGGCCTAGCTCATTATGCTGAAAAGGTAGGTGATACCCAACACAATAACAATATTGTTTTCATGTAAATAATCTTATAGGCAGAGTGTCGTCATTTTAAATTATTAATTTCACTCATGCACTTTGATTATTTAAGGTTTTATTTATTGTGCAACAAACCAGAGTCAGTTTGACACTGTCTGTGAGGAAATCAGCACTATGACACAATTCACTCCTTTAGAAATTTAGAAACGGCTGTACTGCTGGACATTCACCCGGATGCTCTGGCTTAAAGATTTCACAGTGTTTGAATTTCAACATTAGCACAGATTCATATTTATAGTGATGGACACCAAACACTCAGTCCACATCATGGTATTTGGGATGGTCAGTAGTGATGGTGACGTTATGCCTCCGTTCATAGATTGGCTCAGACTCAATGCGGAGGCCGACATCAAGTGCCCGGGGGAGTTCGTGCTGGCCTGAATTTAGAGGGTGTCTGCTGGTTGACCCTATGTCTTGCAACAGAACTTTGCACCATGCCTTACAAAATAGGAGAATCCAGTGTTAACTGTTTAAAAATCTTTGAGACCACACTCCGAATACCTAGGTGCCTATGTCCCCAGATTGTAACCCTTTTGGTTATTAGAGACCAAAAAAACAAGGAACAACTCTAAAAATGAAGTGAACACAAGGCTGCATTTATCAATTTAAACAAAGATACCACCGGAAAGGCTTTTAGGATATTCCAAACCATCTGGAAGTCGTGCTTGAAGTTAGTGAAGACTTCTTTTTATTGGTTTAATCAATAGTTTTTCTTCTAATTTTCGTAAATACCTGCTTAAATATTACTGCTTCCTGCGTAAATACCTGCGTAAATACCTGCGTAAATATTACTGCTTCAGTGAGATATCGGTGTTATTGTCATTTTTACGTAATTGTGTCCATCACACCGAGTATCTAGTGTTTTAACAATTTTATACTGAGATAACTAATATATCTTAGTTTGCTGAAAATATCAATATTTTTTTTCCAAATGCAGGGAATGTAAAAGCCCAATCAGCTATGGCTGTGGAATACACCGACTGCATCTCAGCAGAGAGGTAAAACTCCCACAACGAGTGTCTTGTACATTACACTAAACCATTTAATTAAAGATTATAGTAATACAGATGCTTTGGGGAATGTGGAGTACCCATTCATTGCCATTGTTCTCAGGTCTACTCTGGCCCGAAATGGTAGTACTTGAAAGGGTTCTATCTTCGGGTCAAATAGAACTGTTTGACATTTAAACTGAATGCAAAGAAATGACTAACGATAAATTGAATTGTTTAATGTTGACCATTTAACTGCGTGCGAATGAATTACTGATGTTTAATTGAATTGTTATTGATACATACCAATACTAGGAACCATTTAACTGTATGCTAACAAATTATTAATTGTAAATAGAATTATTCTTATTAGATTGCAATATCATTTGAGTGTGTGCCAAAAAATCGCTCTGAGTTGTTTTAAAAATGTTACCAACAAATTGTGCTTGCAAGTCATATATCTAATATATTTGTTTAAACAGGATTTGGCATTAAATAACCAACAATAGTTGATAGACCCAACCAAACCTAATTCTATGTATTTAATACATATGTATAAAGAGGATCTGGCATTAAATAACCTACATGAGTTGACATGCCATAAAACCAAACCAAACTAAGATTATATAAATATTCATTCGTAAGCATTAAAAAACTATTTCAAAAGTAAATTGTTAATCAAAAGTTGTTTCACTAAAGACAGCAAACTCAAATTGTCAGACTAAAAGAAAATCAAATTCGGCTCTTTCAACATAAATATATCATTGATGCTTGATATCTCCTTAAAATATGCATATAAACAATGTATAATCATCCTCCTCTTCATCATAATCATCATCAAAGCGTGCTAACATCATGGTTTCCCTTGACTTACCATTTGTCCCTATCGTTCATCTTCCTTGATTAGTCTTCTAGACCACATCCAGTTTCTGCACAGAGCCGATGAATATAAGTCTTTGCTGGTCGTCCTACACTTCTATGTCCATGTGCAGGAGTCTATAAGAAAATATCACTTATAAGTTCGTTCTAACTTGTCTAACAGTGCCAAGCTCGTCTTTTTTTGACGGTTTGAGAGATTGGGAGGTAAATGGCCGTGTTGCTGCTTTTTTGTAGGGAGCTGCTTCCAGGAATTTGAAAAACTGCGTGCAAAATCCTCGTGTAGTTTCCATTAACTTTTTTTTTCCAGGAATTTCATTAATGTCTAAGCAGTGCAACCATACTGCAGTCCTGACGCGGCTATAGCTTGAAAGAAATCCCGAATACTTCCAGTGAAGCAATGAAAAAAATAAACTGTAAATATTTGTTTTTCAAATAAGCTTATATGTTCGTGCATTACTTATAATGTCTGTTACATACTTAGAAGCTTGTTAAATAATGAATTCAATTTTATTTAGAGGGAGTTTCCATGGCGTACTGCTTCAGTGCTATATCGAAATAAGCGAGATCTCATTCCACTCGTACTATTATATCAATTTTCAGACTATCAACCTTTGGAAAAATAAGACCCCCCCTTATCCCTTCATTTTCATACATCAATGATAGTTTAATAATGCAACTTGAGTTCGAACTCGTTTACTTTGCAGCCGCAGTCCAATTCTTTAGCCACTACACCTTCAATCATACTTTTCCCAATGGTATTAGCGCTATGAAGTGCAAACAGTCTCGTTTAGGATTGTAACTCAAGTAGAAAAGACAATTTTCTATGGTGATAACTGTTATGCCTCAAGAACCTCTAACCATTAAAATGTTTTCTTAATTTCAGTTTTTTAAGTAACTATTTTTCCAAAATGAGGTTTAGCAATAAATACAATGGAAATATGAACTAAAATCACGTCTGACGCAAAAAAAGGAAAATAAAGATTTTTTTTTTAATGTTATTGTCTTCAAAACACATTTAGCAGGTCATTAAACGCGACATTGAGTAAGATTTCATATCATAATTAATGAAAATAAAAATGAATTAGAATTCTTCATGAAAAAAAAACAAAAAACTATTCAATGGTTATTGCCCCTAAGAAATTATAATGAATGCTTAATACCACTTATACAATGCCCATTTCAGCACACTTGTGATATAATACAGTTTTATTATAACACTTACACATGCAAAAGAAATGGTGATTTTGTCAAGAGAGCGTCACGAAGAGGATATAAAAACTCACTGAAAAAATCTCTCACTTTCTGCATGGTTTGGTTTGGAGGTGCCCATGATTTAATGGTTATCATCGTAGGAAATGGACACGGTGACACGAGTTCAAATCCTGGACGAGATTGATTGAATTTCACATAGCACTAATACCCTTGGGAAAGGTATGAATCCAATTATTCTCCCTCCAGCTATGGGCAAATTGTCGGGCAAACTGGGTTCTTTAGCCTTGGTGAGGCAAGTAGTCTAGGAGAAGGAAAACTCTGAATTCAAACCTGTTAAACTTCAATTAAAAATGAACCTTGTGTCATATCCTGCCCGAGTAGAAGGGTTGATAAATATGGGTTTGGTTTGGTTGGGATTTATTGCATCTCACCCATTGTAGGTAATTTAATGCCAAATTTTCTTTATACAAATATATTAAATATACATAATTTGGTTTGGTTTGGTTTAATGGCATATCAATTATTGTAAGTTATTTAATGCCAAATCATCTTCATACATATATATTAGATATATATAATTAGGTTTGGTTAGGATTTATGGCATATCAACCATTGTAGGTTATCTAATTCCGACTCATTATACATATATATTAAATACATATCATTTGGTTCGATTTGGTTTGATGGCATATCAACCATTGTAGGCTATTTAATGCTAAATCTTCTTTATACACATATATTAAATATATATGACTTGGTTTGGCTTGGTTCAATGGCATATGAATTATTGTAGGTTATTTAATGCCAAATCATCTTTTTACATATATATTAATTATACCCCCGCCTAAAAAAAAACATTAGTGACAAATTATCACCAAAGCCTCCTTGTAATATTACGGACGGACGCTGTCGTCAATCAGTGAAGGTGTCACGAGACTAGAGTGTGCGGGCAGAATGACCTGCAAAGTTAGACGTGATCTTAAAATAATCACAGATGAACTATCACGTTTTTCACTGGTGACATCGAACATTCAGGGATCTTCGATTAATCTCTATATAAGAAAACAAGTAACGATATTTTGACAGAGCTGAAGGCAGTTGTCAAAACGGGTGCGTTAAAGGTTCCAAGGCCCCGACCCGTCCTATCCCAGTCTGCTACGACCTATCTGTCAGGCGTGTGTCAAACAGCCAGCTCTCACCGCACTCCGTCACCACCAAGAGGAAAGGAGAAGAAGGACGCAACTAAAATGAACTTTTCGAGTTGCAGTGATCATAGCTAAATAATAAACGACTGCTATATTTTCTTCCCTTACCTTCGAGTTTGAGTATTTCTTTTCCTGCGGACTTCTTTCTAAACAGCACAACACGTTGGACCTTTGGTGTATCCTGAACCGTCGAGATTAACAGTTGAGTTAAAGTGGTAGATTGTTTGAGTGATTGATTTCCTTTTTATACGATAAAAAATAACTACAGGGTTTCCATAGAAATGCAGGAAACAACACATTAATTATTCGCAGAACGCACAGATACTACACTCAAATCTTAGATTAAAAAATCCTTTCTTATCTCCTCTTATCAACGTGAAGTATAAAATATTGAAACATGCATCATTGTTCGCCAATACTCTATATTGATACCACAATTATACTAATTGATCGATTATTTATTATTGATTGATTTTAACAGCATTTCAAATCGTCTTGGATTATTTTATACCTCAGGGAATTGTGTTCATACTTAGATTTTGTGTAGATTCTTAAGAGAGTTTTTTACCCGATGAGATCGAATACAAATATTTTTGAACAGTTATATTTGAGTCAAGTACTACAAATACAGGTTTGAGCGGATTTCGGAATAATGGCACAAACGGGGTACTCAACATTTTGCACTTTTGGAGGTCCTGTGGTGTAATGGTTATCGTCGTTAGAAATGGACATGGTGATACAAGTTCAAATCCTGGACGAGACTAATTGCATTTCACATAGCACTAATACCCATGGGAAATGTATGAATCCAATTATTCTCCCTCCAGCTATGGGTAAATAATGGATTGACTGGGTTCTTCAGCCTTGATTACGCAACGATTGTAGGTGAATGAAAACTCTGAATTCAAACGTGTTAAACTCCATTGACCTTGTGTTGCATCCTGCCTGTGTGGGTTGGTTGGTAAATATATACTCAACACTTTGAAGATCTCCAGAATTGGAGCCTCGCTTCAGTTGCAGTTTTGTGCCATGACATCACTTTTAAAGAGGGAATGTAGTTTGCGTAATTTAAGCCAGGTTTACAGGGCCCTGAAAGAAAAATGATTGCGCTTTAAAATTCGTAATGCTGCAACAAAACCAAGAACTTCTCAGGCCTTCCATGTCTGCAACTGTGGTAGGTGTCGTTCTATCTCTCGTAAACTTTATTATTCATCAGTGTCCCTGCATCAATCAAAGAACTCCTGCCGAGATGTTCGCTAGCTAAACCAAAAGCTCTTGTAACCATGTCGTTTGAAGTTTTCATTTCTTTTTCCGAATTCCAATTCATCATTTTTCTCTTTAGCCACCTAAATTGTCAAGACCAACCGTAGAGCCTTAATGATAGAATAGATTGATTGATGTGTATATCATGGTTTCACTTGCATGATCAGAAGCATATGATAGTTCCAGATTATTATTAGTGAAAAAAATGCAAATAACTAATTTCAAATTCTCGTCGTAGAAATTGGTTTGCTAAGTTTCTTATTTATTTTTAATTACTTTCAACCTCAAAGGAATAAATAAATCATTCTGCTATATGAAATAAATATTTTGGAAATATATATATATATAGATATATATATATATATTGATGGATAACTCATTTTAATATACTCTTTTCTCAAATAATGACTTATGAAGCCCAGAAATTAGGTTTCAGTACGTTTCAGGTTGATAATCATTTAGGAGACATTTACCACTTGAACTCCTGACCTAGATGTTTTGGACGAATCGCTGTTTTACTATTCGCATTTCTCTGGATCACATTTCAGGTAGCATTAATCATCATCATCATCATCATGATGTCGGGCCGCTAGCACGGATATCCTTGACCCTCTCTCGCCATATTTCCTTATCGTTCATCGCCTCTGACAGGTCTTCAGGGCTACATCCCGTATCCTCACATAGCTGCTGTATGTATGTTCGAGCTGGTCGTCCTGCTTTTGCTCGGCCATATGTGGGTGTCCATAGGAGTACATCACTTATGAGCTCGTCTCTGCTTCTCCAGCAGTGTCCCGCGTGTCTGCTTTGTCTAACTTGGATAGTTTTCGAGATGGGAGGCAAGTAGCCGTATAATTGGTGCCTTGCGGAGTTTTGCCGCCAGGACTTGTTCAATATTGCTCGAAACATTCTTGTGTGATTTCCGTCTAGCTTCTTCTCCAGCCGTTTTGTTAGCGTCCAAGTAGTGCATCCATATAGCAGTATCGACACGACCGCTGTTTGGAAGAAACTGCGTTTTGATATTAGGGCAGATAAAACTCTTGTACCTTGGTATAGAAACCGGTCAAGAAAAAAATTAATTAATTCAAACCTCGGCTTAAAAACGTTTACCTAGTGCTGAGTTATGTAAATTCATCAACACCCTAATCCCTATTCTTTAAATTCAGTGTTATTTTCTTCTGTAAAAGGTAATAAATTAATAAGCTCTATAGACATCATTTTATGTATCAAACACCGTTATAATGCTAATTAATGTCAGTTTTATTCAGAACGGGATTTCTTCCAAGTTGTGGCCGTGTCAATACTAATCTATGGATGCACCACGGGAACTCTTTAAAAACGCTTAGAGAACTACAAAAGAGAACTACAAAAGAGAACTATGAGCTCTCTTGAACTACAAAAGAGAACAACAAAAGAGAACTATGAGCTGTCTTGAACTATAAAAGAGAACTACAAAAGAGAACTACAAAAGAGAACTATGAGCTCTCTTGAACTACAAAGGAGAACTACAAAAGATAACTACAAAAGAGAGCTATGAGCTGTCTTGAACAAATCCTGGAAACAATATCCTATGAAACAACAGCTAGACAACCTCCCATCTCAAAAACTATCCAAATAAGACGAACAAGACATGCTGGACAATGTTAGAGAATCAAGGACGAACTCCAAAGTAAAATCCTTCTATTTATACCAACACATGAACGTGCCAGTGTTCAGTTTAAATTGGGTGATATTGAAATAAAATGCATTATTAAAAGAAAAAAATGTTAAATGTTCACTCAAAAGACGGAAGTTCGAGTAGATATGGAATAATTCCATACTTACTGAAGAAATATTTATTTATTTACTGATTTATACGATTGAGGTAGACTCGAAGAATCTAGGAAGAAAAAATTTATTGAAATTATTTGGGGTTTTGATCCTTCAAATTTTTCGCAGCAAGTCAAATAGTGTCCAACAAATCTTAAAACTTAGGTAAGAGCACTGATTGGTCAATAAAAACAAAAAAGGTAGGAAGAAAATGTACAGCTTCTCGAGTTGTTTTTTTTTTTTTTCGCACAAAAATTAAACTTTTTTCGCACAAAAATTAAACTTTTTTCGCACAAAAATTAAACTTTTTTGGCATAATAATTAAAACTTTTTTGACATGAAAATCAATTTTTTTTTAGTATGAAATCTGTTGATTCGCCATGTTTTATTGTCTGACTTGTAAGACTTTACTAATGATTATTCTTATTCATCATCTCAAACAATAGAGCTGTGAACAAATGATTAAGATTCTATTGAAATAATGTAATATAATGGCCGAGGGATTTCGTTTCATATATCTTGCCTTTCGGTTTAGTTAGGGTGAGAACCTTTCGCTTACCGCATGGGTTAGTTAGGTTTAACATGAGTGCAGGTATTCACGCGCGCGCACAGGGAGGATGTGTCATTCAGAGATGTCAAAATTAAAATCCCAGATAGGAACAGGAATGTGAATGACGTCGTGCACCGGAAGCGCGCGCGGAGGATTTTGGGGGATTTGAAAAAAGTCAGTTGAGTTGAGTTGAGAACTAGGACTTGGCATTAAATAACCAACAAGAGTTGATTTGTCAACCAATGGACCACTACGTCAAGGACACTCCACTTCAGGCTGATTTCATCTCAGTGGAGACTGACAGACAGAAATCATGTTTTTGTCCACTGACACCGTTTGTGTTCGGTACCAAATTTTTCAAACATTGAGACCGGAGCTCCAACAATAGCAAAACACGTCCCTTCTTTACCCGCGTAAATGGTTGATACGGTTTATATGTATGGCTTTAATTAGAGTCATAATAATCTTTCAATGGCAATTCTTTCTCATCAAAAACACAACCCTTATATATGAGCAGCAATAGTTACTATTTACCTACAGCTGGAGAGAGAGTGATTTATACCTTTTCCATGGTATTTAGTGTGAAACTAAACAGTCTTGTATAGGATTTGAACTCGGGTCAACGATTCGATAATCTTATGACGATAACCATTACACAAAAGGCGCCTCCCAATTATTGAAAAGCATACGACAGAATGATTTACCGCTTACCTCTCTAAATCTCGTCCTCGTGGTGTAATGGTTAAAGCGATGCACTGCGGAATCGTAGTACGCGAGTTCGTACTCCAGTCGCGCTATTACGTTCACTTTCGGGCAAATACCCTTGGGAAAGGTATGAACCCTCTTATTCTCCCTCCATCTATGGGTAAATAGTAGGACGGACTAGGTTCTTCAGCCTTGGTGAGGCAACTAGTCTAGGAGAAGGAAAAACTCTGAATTCAAACCTGTTAAACTCCGCTTAAAAATTGACCTTGTGTCATATCCTGCCCGAGCGGAGGGGTTGGTAAATAGTACCTCTCTAAATCTAAAAGTGTGATGCAGAAAAATATTTTATTTTTCTCACACCAGCAATATTTGGATAACGTTAGGTAACATCTCAACGTAGAGGCGGGAAATTTCCTTCCAGAACATTCTAAGAGAGAAAATAATCTAATAACGTATTTCTCTTTTCTTTTCTTCTTATATGAAGGTACTAACAATTTATACATTTTATACATTCGACTTTCATGGTTTCTAATGTTCCCTTATTCTATGTAACATGATTATCATCTTTTTGTCTTTCTTTGTTCTAGTTCTTCTTAGCATCCGAGACCTTCTTCTCCTTCACCTTCTTCTTCATCTTCTTCTTCTTGGGTGTTTTCTTTTTCTTTTAGCAGCTCTACTACCTCTTCATTTTTTGTATTTCTTCTTCTTATTGTAGTCTCTCATATCGTCCTTTTACTCTTCCTCTTCTTCCCTTCTTCATTGGGGTTGCCCTCTTCCTCCTGCGTCGTCTACGTCTTTCTTATTGTCTCTTTTTCTTCCTTCCATCACTCTTATCCTCAAACCTCCACATAAACCTTCTTCTTCTTCTTCTTCTTCTTCTTGGGCGTGTTTTTTTTTTCTTTTAGCGGCTCTACTCCCTCTTCATTTTTTGTATTTCTTCTTCTCGTGGTAGTCTCTCATATCGTCCTTTTACTCTTCCTCTTCTTCCTTTCTTCATTGAGGTTGCCCTCTCCCTCCTGCGTCGTCTACGTCTTTCTTATTGTCTCTTTTTCTTCCTTTCATCACTCTTGTCCTCAAAACTCCACATACACCTTCTTCTTCTTCTCCTTCTTCTTTGTCGTCGTCGTCGTGGTCTTCTTCGTTTTCTTCTTTATCATTGTTCACGACCTCCTCCCCTTTTTTCCCCGTCATCTACTTCTTTATTCAGCGTCTCTTTTTTTTCTTCGTCTCCGATATTCTATATTTATTCTTGTCATCGTTCTTAAAATCATCGTATACCTTCTTCTTCTTCTTCTTCTTCTTCTATTCCTGCGAAAATAAATGATAGACATTTTGTGGGGTGGTTAACTTGCTCATGGCTCTTGTACAATGTTCATTCATTAAAGAACAATAAAACCTTAAAAAAATCTAATATATCATATACTCTACATAATGGCGTTTCGTAGTTGACAAACATACCAACAGCGGGTTTCTCCATCTTGATCAATAGTAATGTGATATACAATATAGATGCTCAAGGGTAGGACATTCCAACCCGAGTGGTAGAACTTTTTTTCCTGTCAAATTCCACCAGATCCTAGACGAAAAGAGATTGACATATCCAGAATAGACAATGGACCACCGTACAGAAAAATATTTTGCAAAAAAGCGAAGATAACAGAAAATTCATTTTCGATGCAAAACTTGCAGGGTGAGCCCAATAGTAAACAAAAAGCTGGTTGGGAATTAACATTTTAAAGAGGAACCGTTGTATCGTAATTATTTTGTATAACACACCCAAACTCACATCTCCAATTTAGTGAAATGAAATTCTAGAAAAAAATCTTGTGCATAATACATAATACATAATAAAACATATAAAAAGTTGTCGCAACTAAACTTAAATCAGACATGTAATTGCCTCACTTTTTATAGGTTCATCATCATCATCATGACCCTCTCTCGCCACTTCTCCCTATCGTTCATCGCCTCTGACAGGTCTTCAGGGCTACATCCCGTATCCTCACATAGCTGCTGTATATATGTTCGAACCGGTCGTCCTGCTTTTTCCCGGCCATACGTGGGGGTCCATAGGAGTACATAACTTATGAGCTCGTCTCTGCTTCTCCAGCAGTGTCCTGTATGTCAGGTTGGTCAAACTTGGATAGTTTTCGTGATGGGAGGCGGGTGGCCGTTGGCCGTATAGGTTCATATTGACTAAAAATAGAAATTAATACCGTATACATTCTGACTTGAGATACACAATTAAACAGTATTCAGGGCATGTGTTACAGAAAAACGCAACAAGCTTGCAACGAAAAAAGGGCACACATTAAGTGAAACAAAATGAAAATTATAAACGCACATTCCAAGGGTTATTTTATATAATTCATTTGAATTATATAAATAACTTAATTTTTGTCACCCCCTCCCGAATATGGAGCTTAACGCAACATATCAAATTCCAAATTAGCAGAGTGCCATTTTACAATAAAGCAGTTCTGTGTAACTTTGCAACAAACTAACCAGGGTAGTCTCCGTGGTGCAGTTGCGAACGTCCTGGACTGTGAAATAGTAGTAAATGAATTTGTCTTTCAATCATGCTCTTATGTTTACTTTTAGACCAATACCCTTGAAAAATGCATGAAACTACTTATCCCTTCCAGTTATGGAACGAGCCAGAAAAAATAACTATACAATTCTTGTCTCTAATACGCACCCAAAACTTTTGGAGTGAAATAACTAGGAAAATAGTTTTTGATCCTAAAACTGTCTTTATAACTGCAATTAACTTAATCTTCATTAGGAACTGTATGTTCCAGTACCACAAAGTAGTTTACTGAAATATTATCGTGTGTAAAAGTTACTACTTGTATATAAAGTATCACATATAAATACTTTTTTGATCTCAGAGGGACTACTTCTCGAGCAATACCTGTTTAGCAAGTCTAAGTTCATCACTTAGCATCTACTGCGCACCAGAAAAGGAACACAAAGTGAATAAAGTATTTTTTTGTGATAGCTAAGTATGATTCTTTATTTGTTCCACCGCTCTTTCTTGTCTTTTTATCAAGTCTGACTTGGTTGAAAGTCGGATGAATAAATACTTTTAAATATAGTTTTGTTTGTTTAACGACATATCAACCTTCGTGGGTTACTTAATGCCAAATCCATTCTTCTAGAAAAACAGGAGAGAGGCTATTTAGCCTATAACCAAAAATTGATCCTATTTACCCAACCCCTACGCTCGGGCAGGATATGACACAAGGTCAATTTTTAAGCGAAGTTTAACAGGTTTGAATTCAGAGTTTTCCTTCTCCTACACTAGTTGCCTCACAAAGGCTGAAGAACATAGTCTGCCCTACTATTTACTCATAGCTGGAGGGAGAATAATTGGATTAATACCTTTCCCAAGGGTATTAGTGCTATGTGAATGCAATCAGTCAGGATTTGAACTCCTGTCGCCGTGTCCATATCCTGCGACGATTACCATTACACCACGGGCACCAACAATTGATATGCCATTAAAAAAGTTATCAAACCAAAAAAAATTAAATTAACAGTTGTTGACATTCGACAAACAAACAATATGCTATTTTGATATGAACTAGATATGTGCTACTTAACTACGAACTTTGTAATACATTGATAGGAACTAGCCGTATGTTACCTTACTACGATCTAGCTTTGTACAACGTCAATATGATCGAACTGTGTAGTCCCTTTTATGAACTAGCCGTATGCTACCTTATTACGATCTAGCTCTTTACAACGTTGATATGATCAAAATACGTAGTCCCTTTTTTATGAACAAGCCATATGCTACCTTACAACGATCTAGCTCTGTATAACGTCGATATGATCGAACTGTGTTGTTCCTTTTTATGATCTAGATGTGTGCTACCTTACTACGATCTAACTCTGTACAACGTTGATACGATTGATCATTGAAGTCCCTTTCAATGAACTAGCTGCATGCTACCTTACTACGATCTAGCTTTGTACAACATTAATATCATCAAAATGTGTATTCCCTTTTTATAAACTAGTCGTATGCTACCTTACAACGATATAGCTCTGTACAACGTCGATATGATCTAACCGTGTTGTCCCTTTTTATGAACTATATGTGCGCTACCTTGCTGCGATCTAGGTCTGTACAACGTTGATAGGATCGAAATGTGTTGTCCCTTTCTATGAACTAGCGGTATGCAACCTTACTACGATCTAACTCTGTAAAACGTTGGTATAATTGAACTGTGTATTCTCTTTCATTGAACTAGATGTATGCCACCTTGTTACCAACTATTTTGATGCTACGTTGACGCGAACGAGCTGTGTACTACCTTGCTATGAACTAGATGTGTGCTACCTTGCAGTGAAGAAACTGGGTGCTACGTTGATACGAACGAACTGTGTCCTCCCTTTCAAAGAACTCGCTACCAACTACCCGGGTGTTATGTTGATATGAACGAGCTGTGTACTACGTCTGTACTAACTAACTATATGCTATTTGGTTGACAACCAAGCTGTGGCAAAACAGAAACTCATTAATTATTTTTCTTGAAGGAGCTCTACTTTTCCAAGTGGAGTAAATCATAAATTAGAATCTTTTCAAATACACCCGATGGTTGCTGACGGAAAGATCTTTTTAATCTTCATCCTTCTTTTTTATCTGATATAATCTTATCTTTAACATTGCTATGCAGATTTATATTCAGCATGAAATATGAAATTGGGAAATGAACATTGCATAGAATTACGTAAACATTCTTAATGGACTGAACTGTAATCACGATGAATACACTTTGTTATAAATGTACCAATAAGTTTGCTGTATCACCCATTAATAAATACTCGCCTAACATTTTTAACTAAAATTCAGTTTCTTCAAAAACAATATGTAAGTAAATTTGACGACTTAAATTAGGGGCAACCCGAAGGCTCCCTTTTCAATAGCTACCACACCGTGGTATAGGGGAAGGCGCTACTCTTTTCCCTGTGTTGCTCCACTTTAACCTTGGTCCTTACATTATAATGCTGAGTGTTAAGCAAGGCGGCATCAAGTAGCATTTTTTGAGTCTTTTGTATGACTCGACCTGGGATTGAACCCCGGTCACAATGGTCCATTGGTGAACACTCTACTGATATGGCCAGTGGCCCATAACAGGATTTCATTATTTTTCATCCTCAACATCAAAGCTTGCTGAAAGCACAGATTCCCTCGATTCTCTCTGGCAACCCGTTCTTATCAACCATCGATCTTAAAATGTCCTCTAGACTGTATCAAATGTCTGCTCAGAGTTCATGTATGAAAGCTTTTGATGGTCAACCATATGTAGGAATCCCTAAGATAACGTTGCTTATGAGTTCATCTTTGCTTCTCCAGTGGTCTTACCTGGAGAGGTTGTGAGATAGTAGGTAAGTTGCCGTAAACTGTTTCGTTGATTCCAGGATATGTTCAAAATAACATGTAGTTTCCTTATATAGTGGTCATTTAGCTTTTTCTTCAGTCTCGTCGCCAATTTCCAAGTGATGCATTGCACAATCAAAACTTATATGATTACGAATATATTATAACCACATATCATTCCCAATATATTATGACCATATAGAATTGAAACTCTGTATCTAAAGATGTGTTGAAGCCAAAATTAGCTGGGCATAATATGTATTCATGTAATTTCAACTGTGGTTACTGGTATATTGCAATTATATTTGTTGTTATAATTTCAATGCTGTAAAATTTTGTAATTGATACTATGATTAACAATGCCGAGAGATTTGTTTTTAGTGTTTTCTGAAAGGCGGAGAGAATTCATTTTCCTTTGCTATCTGTTTCTCATTTTCTTACACAAACCTTAGCTCTATATACTGCAATCAAATGCTATTATCGTTCTCTTCTAAACGTCGTTGAGGTAAAGTCTATCGTCGGGGAAGTCCACGTGGCGTAGTGGCTAAAGTGCTAAACTGCGGCCTCGAGGAAAGCGGGTTCGAATTCCAGTCATGTTACTACGTTTATTTTCCTACTTATACCCTCGGGAAAACTATGAATAATAATCCTACTATTATTATTTTACAATGATGGCTTTGGAATCTATTAACCTCTGAGGGTTAATTTCTCATTGGACAAAGAAACCAAACTGTTGCGTTCTGGTTACTGAACGCTTGTCATATTAAATAAAAGACAAACCACGATATGAGGGGAAATAGAGATATATTCTCAGGAAAAAGTATATACAATAAAGAGACTATTAGTTGACAAGAACATAGGATTAGTGAATACAGAATAAAGATATAGTCCAACTATAGTATTGGCTTCCGTTATTACGGTTGCAAGTAAGGTGATCTAGTGCGATCTCCAGTCTCCAACGCTCTAATACTATTCCTATAAGAAGCTGCGGTATTTGTTCCACACCCCACCGAACGTGAAAGTGTGGCACAAGGCCTTTTTTGGTGGGTCCGGGCGCAGGGCCGTAGCCCACACGCGCCCGGCATTTCCCAAAAATGCTTACGGCCCCGTCGGCATTCCCCTTATTAGGGGCGCCTCAGGCGCCGGGTGATCAACCCAACCTCCCTTCGAAGGGGGTAATAGCCTGGGGGAAGGCCCCCCAAGGCCGTAGGAAAAATCCAGCTACCGAGACGCACCCGGCCAGATCCGCGCCGCAGCCGGCACGGCCGACCGAAATGCGACCGACAACTGAATCAGCAAAAAGCTGCTCCTATAAGAAGCTGCTCTTAACCTACTAATCTGCCCCGGAAATAGTAGCTACAGCTATATATGGCAGATGGACTAGTTCATTGGATGGAGAAAGGTGGGTGATACCCAACACAAAAAAAAAAATTAACAATGTTCTGCCTTGTGATGAACTAGCCGCATCCTACTTTATTATGAATTAGCTATGCGGTACGTTTAACATGCTATGTGTGACCTTGCTATACACTACCTGTGTGCTACGCTGAAACAATTGGTGTGCAAGCTTACCACAAACTAGATGTATACTACTTTGATACGAATTAGATGTATGCTATTTGGCTGACGACCAAGCAGCAGAAAAACAGAAAACAATTGATTTTCTCAAAATAGTTCAAGTTTCCCAAATGTTTAAGGTCTTAAATAGGAATCTTATCCAAATACACCCTTTTGTTGGTGAGTGTTCTCTCTATATTATTTTTTTTTTTATCTAACGAACTCTCTTTTTTTTACTACTGAGAATATTCGTGCCATTCTAAAGTGATGCACCGGAAGGAAGTGACACATTCCGATGGCAGTTATGGGAAGAAATCGCGTAGGCGGGCATGGCTGACAATATTGGACAAGGTAAAACCCCATGGTACAGTTATAGACTGATGCACCGGAGGAGAGTGACCTGTGAACTTCATGACAGTTATTTCCGCTTGATGACGATCAAACATGCCATTCCAAATATTGAGGGGGCGATGGAACTATTATATAACTCGGTGAAGACAGGAATTCAGTTAGTTCTCGAGACCAGTTGGTGAGAAGATGCTGGAATGAGAACATGACCCAGAGAGTCTGGGTCCCCAGGCCCCCGGTCGAGCAGCCCAGGAGAACGAGAACGACACACGGCGATGTCCGGAGGGGCTGGGGAGGTCAGTATGCTGGAGGCTTTGTTCGGTCTCCAACTCCCTCTCACACGCAAACCTTACAATAAAGTGAGAGGTATATATTTTAAAAAAGGCTTCGCTCGTTATTATTATTGCGTCAATATGTATTCTGCATTTATAGTGGTATATGCATATGAGTATACAACATTCGGACGATTGGATATCTCTTATGACTATGCATGAGATATTGTAAACAGAAGGACTTCAATATTTAAGATAAGATAACATTATTCGCCTAAATTTCTTAAATGAAGTTTGATAATTTTTTCACTTAGAATATTCGGACTATTGATCTCCACTTTATTATTATACTCACAATGTGTCCAGCAAGGACACAGAGTACAGTTGATTAGGAGTTTGATTGGAAAATGCCAAGGAGTGAAATCATCTGGAAGTTGTAGGTTCAATCCCAGCAACTGGTTAGAATCACCAGGAAGACTTTCAATAGCTTAACACTTGTACCCGGTTATGGTTTACAGAATTGGAACAATCTACCCAGGTGGATTAAATAAACGGTTCAATTCCAGGTTTTGTGTTGTCTCCCGAGTTCGACATGCAACGCCTGAAAAAGACCGAAAGACGTATCAGCCGAAATATTGTGAGTATAACAATGAAGATGAGGTCAATAGCCCGAATATTCTAAGTGATAAAAAATATCAAACTACTTCTCCGAAATTTAAGCAAATAATATAATCCTATCTTAAACATTGAAGTCCTTTTGTATACAGAAATTTAAGCAAATAATATAATCCTATCTCAAACATTGAAGTTCTTTTGTATACAGAAATTTAGGCAAATAGTATAATCTTATCTTAAACTTTGTAGTCCTTTTGTATACAGAAATTTAGGCAAATAGTATAATCTTATCTTAAACAGTGAAGTTCTTTTGTATACAGAAATTTAGGCAAATAATATAATCTTATCTTAATCACTGAAGACCTTCTGCAGACAATATCGCATGCATAGTCATCATCATCATCATCATCATATCGCGCTGGTAGCACGGATATCCCTGACCCTCTCTCGCCACTCCTCCCTATCGTTCATCGCCCTAGGTAGGTCTTCAGGACAACATCCCGTATCCTCACATAGCTGCTGAATGTACTTTCGAGCTGGTCGTCCTGCTTTTGCGCGGCCATGTGTGGGGATCCATAAGAGTACATCTCTTATGAGTTCATCTCTGCTTCTCCAGCAGTGTCCTGCATGTCTGGTTCGTCTAACTTGAATAGTTTTCGTGATAGGGGGCAGGTGGCCGTACAGTTGGTGTCTTGTGGGGTGTTGCTTCCAGGACTTGTTCAGGATTGCACGCAGCATTCTTGTGTAATTGCCATCTAGCTTCTTCTCCAGTCGTTTTGTTAGCGTCCATAGTCATAAGAGATATAAACATTACTATTTTAACCCACGCATTAATTTTTTTTATCAAAGTACATCTTGTTTACATTCATATTTCCATTTTCTCTTACTGTTCACGAGTCTTTGGCTAAATAGGCCAGTTTAATATTGAATCAGAGCAGGGTGGTTATATGAAAAAGTATTACTTTTAGAGCGAAGCATTCTGTAATTGCATTCCTCGTATCTTCTGCAGTTTCCGTTTGAAATAAATATGAGGTTTTAATATCGGATAGTTCTTCTTTCGGAGGCATCCAATAAGCCTTTGTTCATTGCTAGTGAAAAGGCATAATCAATGGTAGAAACTATGTTGAAAATAAGTTTTGTAGCAATAAACTTCTTTTCTTCACGGATGTCATTGGTTGATTCGTTTCTTTTAACATAAAACAGTCATTTTTAGATGATTTTATGCTAATGTCTGTATTGTTCTTGCAGTTATAGGGTTTCACTTATCTAATGACGATAATCACGCGTGAAAAAATGTGGCTTCAATTATTTAATTACCGATTGACGATAGGAACGGGTGGTAATAGAGACTAAAGAAGGAAATCTGAGTTATTGACACGACTTGGTGGCGATTTTTTTGTTCGTGTTGTATCCAGTAATTCCTTGTGGCTGATAGCTGTCAGAGTATGCTATATAAAATTAAAATGTGAATGACATTTAATTACACAACTCCTGGCTCAGTCGACTGGGGCTGTATAATACACCGACTGTATATCTGCAGAGGGGTAAGACTCCTCCAATGAGTGCCCTTGATATGACACTAAACAATCTGATGGGGAGGCTTTAGTAATGTAAGAGCATTAGGACTGCAGGGTATCCCTTTATTGCCATCGCTCCCAGGTTCACTCTGGCCCGGTGTGGAAGCACTTAATAGTTTCCTATATATGGGAGAAATAGAAGTGTTTGGCATTTAAACTGTACTTATGCTAAACTGAATAATATGAAATAGAACTGGTTTTGACATTTGAACTGCTTACTTACGCTAAACTCAATTGTTTGAAATAGAACTGTTTTACGTTTAAGTGTGTGTAAACAAAAATTGTACTTACGTAAATAAGAATTGTCTGACATTTTTTGACGTTTAATATATGCACTATGGACAGTTATTAGTTTCGATTATTATATACACCTACACATTTATATTCAGAGGCATTTTTATTATTTATTAAGATTTACCTTGTTCGATATATATGCTTCAAATTGATAACCGTCGCCAATATTCTTAAGCGGCACCCTCTTTAAGTAATGAACAGGATTATTGTTGCTTAACTTCCCTGATCTCGAGAGGACTGGTACTTTGAGCATAACTTGAGTGTTAGGCAGCACCAGATAGTGTCCTTTCTATGAGTCAAATAGAAGTGTTTGGTATTTGAACTGTACTTATGCTAAACTGAATTGTTTGAAATAGAACTGTTTTTACGTTTAACTGTGTGTAAACAAAAATTGTACTTGAGCAAATAAGAATTGTTTGACATTTTTTGACATTTAAACTATGCACTTTTGCTAAACTGAACTGTTTGAAGTATATCTGTTTTGACGTTTAAACTGAGTATTATGATAAAATGAATCGTTTGGAAGAGAACTTTTTTTTACATTTAAGTTGTGTACTTATGCTAAACTGAATTGTTTGAAATAGAACTGTTTATATACATAAAATAGATTTTGCATTAAATAACTTACAATGGCTGTTATGCCATATAACCAAACCAAACCAAATACCCAACCGTCAGAAGCAGTATGTGACTCAAGGTCAATTTTGAAGCGAAGTACCTATAGTTTGAACTCAGAATAGTTATTCCCTTGGACTGGTTACCCTTTCAAAGAGAAAGAGCCCAATCTACTATTTCTCTCATGCTGGAGAGGATGAATAACAAATAGATTCACTTTCCAAGGGCGTTTGCACGAACTGAAATTCAAAGGGCTCTGTTAAAGATTTGAACTCAGGTCAACGTTTCCATTTCCAACGATGATGACTGTTACACACAAAAAATATCCTTAAGAATACTGGTGCATTTTACCCGTGGCTACTTGGATCAATTTTCCGATAATCTACCTGATCATAGTCCAGAATCACTAGTGATATAACATTTGCATATAGAGATGATAGGGAAATGATATTAAAGCATCCGTGTATTTACCCCCCGCCACCGTGCACGGACAGAGCATGATACAAAGTCAGTTTTAAATGGCGTTTAACAGGTTTTCCTTCTCCTAGATTGGTTGCCTAACCAAAGTTATAGAATCCACTCTGCTCAACAATTTACTTATAGTTGAATGGAGAATAATTGGATGCATACCTTTTCCAAGAGTATCAGAGCTATGTAAAATGCAACAAGCCTCGTCTAGGATTTGAACACGTGTCGCTTTGTCCATTTATTACGGTTTTAAACATTAAGCCACGAGCGCCTCCCTTAACACCACGGGTACCTCTTTTATTAAAGCATATAAGATTATGGACATCTATAATAAAAAAAGAACGTAAAATTAATTCCTGTAATAAATTTAAAGTCAACTGGATAACTTTATATTCAGTGTAATTCGATATCAAATCTAAAAATATACTGCTGGGTTACATTCCTTTGCCGAGAGGAAGAACTTTCCTTGTCGCCTAGAGGCGACATAAATGGTTGGTATAATGACAGGGAGAAGAATTCGAAGATCGATCTCTTTCACCTAATATATCTTAGGAGGAGGTCGTGTGTTTCTTCCGTTGAATGGACACCTTTTTTCGGGAGACCAGACCCTTCGGGCCATTTCTGCTATCAGATACAATACCACTTCAAGACGCTAAGTAGGTGAAATGGACAGTGTTTAGTTTCTATTATTATCTACACCTACATATTTACATACAGAGACATTTTTGTTATTTATAAAGATTTACTTTGTTCGATATATATGCGTCAAATTGATAACGGTTGTTAATATTCTTAAGTGCCACCCTCTTTAAGTAATGAACAGGCTTATTGTTGCTTAACTTCCCTGATCTTCAGAGGACTGGTACTTTGAGCATGACTTGAGTGTTAGCAGAATTTTCTAAGTTTTGCATGATCTAATTTCACCCATTTCGCACATTGCCATATTCGTGTACATGGCTATGTAACAGAAACACCTACTTTAAACATGACTTGACTAAAAATAAAATTTATAGCTTTGCTCACTCTAGTTCACAGTCCTTAAATTGCCTTAGTTCTAACTATTCGTAAGATGTCACCCTTTTAAAAAACTGAATTACTTTATTGCTTCTTAACTTCGGTAATTTACAGGAAAAGATACTTCTAGCAGGACTTGACCATAAGTCAGAATTTATTACGCTTTGCTTGTCTGGTTCTCTGTCCTCAAATATTCTCATATTCACTTCATATTCATATTACATCAGTTTACAAACGAAATAATTTAAATAAGTAGAAAGAACATGTGCCTCGAATATATTCAACTCAAGCAAAGTTCCATATCGTTTAAAAGTGTTTGAGATATATAATATTGCACTTGTTGGTCGTGTTGGTCTGTTTAAAACAAAAATGATCATACATTATATTTGGTTTATAGGACTTTACACTCCTATAAATTATTTTGGGCGGTATGCCACTTGTTCCCACGAAGATGGCGGACGCTCAATATTCAGTCTCGGGAAACCATTGTCCAGGAGGACCACGTGACATGTTTAAAACTAGGTCCGCGCGTAAATTCAAGTCCTGTGTTTTTGAGCCACCTACAAGACGCGTATTTTCTATAAATACGTCGTCTTCAAACACACTTGTCTTCTTTGACCAAATTTCTCCGCAGCAGCAACACACTCCCTTCAGCGTTATTCAACAGGAGAGAAAAGCAACACCATGAATGGGCCTCGCAGACATTCATATACAAGGACTATGAGACGCTTTCCCGTTTCTGAGAAACTGCCCGTTTCTAACCATAAAAAAGGGACATTTTAAACTTGCAATTCTTTTTGTAGTTTAGTTGTGTTACACACACACACACACACGCGAGCTCACACATATACACACACTATTATTTTGTTAGTAGAGTTAGTAATATTTCTTATGTATCATTGTAAATTTTATTATTATAGTATATAAATTTGTTTTTGTTCGTCGCCTTGTTTTAAATTTTCATTTTGTCCACGCCGTTTTACAACCATTATTTGTTTCATATCTTTTACTCATTTGTTGCATATCTTTACTCATTTATTTCACTGGCTTCCTTCATTTAATACTTTACCCATGTGCTTATATTATGCCCCTATTCAACCTTTTTTCAAAACACCAAACTCTCTTTCAAAACATATCTTCAACATAAAACGTGTGGGAAAACATAAATATTGAACCCTTATTCAATATACATAATATTGTGGGGAAACATCGAAACAGTTGGGGAAAATAAATACATTCACTCACTCACACCTACAGGTTTAAAGCGCCCTTGGTATCCCTTTTCCATTACCAAATTTTTTTTATGCAATCTTTCTCCATGTCCTGCACTTATCTTATTCAGATTTGGAGAAAAATAATCTGGTCGAAAAAGCAAGAAGTGAATTCTAAGAAACATTCTTAATCCAATTTGCTGATTTCCAATTCAGACGAGTCAGCAGGGGATATAGAATAAGATGAAATTATTTCTGCTGAGTAGTATGACTGCCGAGAGTTTTAGGAAATGGAAAATGCCCCTTTATTGTCGCTGCTCTCATATCCACTCTCATTCGGAGGGATAATAGCACTTCGGTACCCATTAATGGGTTGAATAGCGCAATTTAATTATTTTATATACTTGAAAGCCTTAAACTGGCTCACTTAAAAATGTTACCAGCCGGATATCTTACCACAGAGCCATTGACAATCTCAACATAAGTGAAGGAATTTATAATGTATATATTTTTACGAATACGTTATCGGCTACCAGTTGTGCTCAATTCTTGGGATAATTCTTTTGCATTTCAGCGTATGTGACAGCTGGAAAATTTCCTCATTGGAGTGCTCAATTCGCGGTAGGGGGAATATATATATATATATATATATATATATATATATATATATATATATATAGCAATACTTAAAACCACTTATCTATTGAGGTGTCCTCATGGTGTAATTGTTAAAGCGCTAGACGTCGTAAGCAAGTTCGAACTACAGTCAACCTTTTACGTTCATTATCGAACGAATATTTTTGGGAAAGGTATGAACCTCCTTATCCTTCTAGCTAGGGGTTAAATAGCCTCACTACTGTTTTTCTAAAAGTATGGCTTTGAAATTAAATTACCCACGAAGGTTGCTATGCCATTGAACAAAGAAGCCAAACCATTTATCCATTCAAACAAATGAGCTCTGGCTTGTTTTAAAATGGTATCTTTAAACTCTTCGGTTACAAATCATGTCAAAACTGGATTTGGCATTAAATAAACCACAAGGATTAATATACCATAAAAGTCAACCAAACTAACCAAGAAACCAATTTAATTCATTAGGGTTTTTAGTTCTATACTTCTCAAGGAAGTTCTTCATAACCGATACAAATGTCTTGCGGATAAATTGTAAAATATTTAAGATTTAAAATATTTTAATAAATGTTGTTTTACTCAGTATTATTACGACTATGGTGAGGCAACTAGTCTAAGAGAGGGAAAACTCTGAATCCAAACCTGTTAAACTTCGCTTAAAAATTGACCTTGTGTCATATCTTGCCCGAGCGGAGGGGTTGGTAAATATGATACGATAATTATCATTGCAAGTTTTTCATAGCATTTTTAAATGATACTTTTTTTAAACTGAAATCTCGGTTACAGCAAGTCAATTCAAGTCCCCAGGACCTTTCAAAGTATTCTAGCTGATTTTAACAACGTTGTACTCTTGATAACATCGATCTTTCCTACCATCACAAGTTCCTCTAGTCTCTATTCCAGGCTTTTGAGGCCGTTTCAAGCTCATAATCTACAATTCCCATCTTTGTCTCTTACGTCTTCCAATGATTTTTTCAGTTTTCAGGTTGGATCTATATTTTTATAAATTTGTTACTTTCTTTTCTTTTCTTTTTCTCTATGGTCCGCTAAAATGTCAAAATCCTCTACATGACAATTTTATTCTTGTTAATTCACATTAGGCAGGGCTAGGATTAGAGTCAGAGAGAAAAATTTAATTCGGCGCTTACAGTTTGTGTTGTACAAAAAACACATACACACATAGTAATTATTCTTGATTTCTGGGGATATTTAGTGAAGAAAAAAAATTCCCCATAAAAAAAAATGGAAGACCTTAACGAAATGTTTGCAAAAAAGATGAAGTTTCAAATGGAGTCTCAACAAAAAACAAAGAAAGAATGTTAAAAAAAACGAGGAAAAACAACAATAACTTCAAAAAGAGAACGAAGAAAGAATGTTAAAAAACGAGGAAAAACAACAACAGTTCTTCCTTGAATTACAAAAACGACAAGAAGCACTTTTTAAAAGTCTAAGTAATAATCAGCCTACAGATATTACTACTATTTTCACTCAAAATGCAGTGTGAAACGCACTCGAAACATTTTCCTACGCACCAGATGAGGATAAGACCTTTGAGGCATATTACAGAAGATATGAAGATATCTATATTACCGACTGTACCGATTGGACTGATGCAAAAAAAAAGTCCAGCTACTTCTACGAAAGCTAGGAACTGTGGAACACAAGTTCGTAAATTATATCTTACCAAAAAAAATTGTGAACTTGGCTTTTTAGAAACAGTTAAATTACTGTCAGAATTATTCAGCTCCAAAACGTCTCTATTCCATAAAAGATGGAAATGCCTCAACTTAACAAAAAGGGACAGTGATGATTATTTAGGGCTTGGTTCTGTCCTCAATAAAAACTGCGACGATTTTAAACAAGGCGAATTGTCCGCAGATAACTTCAAATGACTGATATTCGCACAAGGCTTAGTGTCGGCAAAAGACGCGGAAATCAGACGCAGTTTTTTGTCGAAATTAGAGAACGAACCCGATCTCACACTTCAAAAACTGGCTGAAGACTGTCAGAGGATGGTGAGCGTCAGAAAAGAATAAAAAATATCGAGGAGTCTGGTGTTGTAAGGAAAGTCAAGCATAGATCCCAATCATACTCTCCGGTAAAAAAGAGAAAAAATATGCTTACCCAAAATTTCAATACAGGCAGACTAGTGTCAACCAAAAAAAAAAAAAAAAACACCCAGTGCTTGCTACTGCTGTGGAGAAGTACATTGGGCCAAGGACTGTTCCTATCGTACAAAAAAATGTCAAAATTGCGATAAATTCGGACATATGGGCTCTCAGTGTAGAGACAGAAAAATAATTAAAAACAGAGTCAGACATACAAAACGGGAGGACAATTAAGACAAAGTCGTTCGTAAATACATAACAGTCAAAGTACTAAATAAGTCGGTAAGATTTCAGCTGGACCTTGGCTCTGATTTATCATTAATAAACTTACAAACTTGGGGAAAATTGAATAGGCCAATAATAAAGATGACAAGCAAGACGGCGCGAACGGTAACAGAAGACAAAATAAAATTTTAAGGTGAAATAATTATCCCAGGATCACTAAATATTATAACCAAAAAATTAAAAGTCTTCGTACTGAAGAACACAGAAAATTTGTTTAGGTCGGACTGGTTTCAGAAATTTAATCTTTGGGATCAACCAATTAACACGTTCTGCCAAAAAGTAGAATGCATTACGACCGAAGCTGGAAAAATTAAGATGGAACTAAGAGGTAGTTTCCCCGAAGTATTTTCAGCAGGTCTTGGCAAATGTTCTAAAATCGAGGTAAAATTTGAACTGAAGGAAAATACACGTCCCATTTTTAGAAAGAAGTGAAACGTACCGTTCGCAGCGACCGAAGAAATAAATAAAGATCTAGACCAATTAGTGAATATGGGCATATTATCGAAAGTGGAATTCAGTGAATGGGCTGTTCCAACGGTATATACAAGAAAAAAAATCTAAGGAAATCCGGGTATGCGCAGATTTTTCAACAGGATTGAACGCTGCAATCAAGGATTACCACTATCCACTCCCCAGCCCAGAAGAGGTTTTTAATAAATTAAATGGAGGAAAACTCTTTTCAAAAATTGACTTAAGCAAGGCTTACCTCCAGATTCCAGTAGAAGAAAATGGCTCAAAACTACTCTGTATTGACACACTCAGAAGGCTGTACAAATTTGACAGACTAGTTTTTGGAATACATGTCGCACCGACAATCTTCCAACAGGTGATGGACACCATGCTGAGCGGCTTTGACTTCACTTTTGCTTATCTTGATCATATTGTAATTAGTAGTAAAAGGAAGAAGCTACACAGAGAATATCTAAACAAAGTTTTCGCATAAATACAGGAATTTGGGTTCAAGGTAAAGGAAGCAAAATGCGATTTCTGTATAAACAAAATCAAATATCTGGGACATATCATGGACAAAGACGGGAGACGTCCCGACCCCGAAAGGGCTAGAGCTATTAAGGATATGTCCGCCTCTGATAATGTTACGACATTACAGAGCTTCCTTGGACTTGCAAGCTACTACCAAAGTTTCATAAAAAATTTGAACGATCTCCGCGCCCCGCTAAATGAACTACGAAAAAAAGATAAAAAGTGGACGCCCGAATGTCAAACAGTATTTGACCAAATTAAAAAGGCATTAATATCTGATCTTTTTCTCACGCCCTATGACCCCAAACTAGATATTATTGTCACAAGCGATGCCAGCTCATATTGGGTTGGTGCGTGTATCCTACATAAAATGCCCGCTGGGACAAAAAAGCCAATAGCCCACCCATCTAGAACGCTTCTTCCGGCCGAAAAGCATTATTCCCAGATTGAAAAAGAGGCCTTGGGGATAATATTTGCAGTGACAAAATTTCACCGATACTTGATGGCAGATTCTTTACTCTACAAACAGACCACAAGCCCCTAATAACCATTTTCGGACCAAAAAAGGTCTACCAATTTATACTGCTAATAGGCTACTAAGATGGGGAACGTTCTTACTGAACTACAATTTTAAAATCGAATACCTCCGGTCAAAACAGACTAGCCTCGCAGATTGACTATCAAAGTTCGTACCGAATTATAGTGAACCCTTCAAGGACACAAAAATAGTAGCATTACGAACAGACTGTAGAATTAAAAACATGATAGCCAATACCATCAAAGAACAGCCTGTGACGCTACAAAAGATAAAAAGGGAAGCAATGAACGGCGACTTTATTACCAATATTAAACAGAAAATCACAGCAAAAAACGAAAAAGTACTAGAAGTATTATAACTATGTGACAACGTAATACCAAAGAATTTGCAAAACAGAATTTGAAGAGATTTCCATATGGGACACCCAGGAATAAATAGAATGAAGAGTCTCATGAGAAGCTATGTTTATTGGCGGAAGATGGATAACGACATTAGGGATATGATCAAAAAAATGTAAAGGCTTTGCCTTAGCGGCAAAAGCACCCCCACTACATTCAAACCTTGGACAAAAACAGAACAACCTTGGTCGAGGATACATGTTGGTTTTGCAGGTCCCCTTGAAGATTTCTACTACCTAATCATATTTACCAACCCCCTCCCCTCGGACAAGATATGACACGAGGTCAATTTTTTTAAGCGGAATTTAACAGGTTTGAATTCAGAGTTTTCCTTCTCCTAGACTAGTTGCCTCACCTAGGCTGAAGAGCCCAGTCTGTCCTACTATTTATCCATAGCCGGAGGGAGAATAATAGGATTAATACCTTTCCCAAGGGTATTAGTGCTATGTGAAATACAATCAGCCTCATCCAGGTTTGAACTCGTGTCACCGTGTCCCCTTCCTACGACGATAACCATTACACCACGGGCACCTCTACAATCTATTTGTAGTGGATAGTTACTCTAAATGGCCCGAGGTTCTCAGTTGCAGAAGAACTACTACGGGGACGACTATTGGGTTCCTACATGAACTGTTTGCGCGGTTCAGTGTAGTAGAATGTGTAGTCAGCGACAACGGAAGCCAATTCACATCAGTCGAATTCAAGGAGTTCTGCGAAATCTTCCAAATAAAGCACATAACCACAACGCAATATCACCCAAAATCAAACAGTCAGCTCTTCTCACCGTTTTAGTACAGAGATTTCGCTGCCAGAAGGGCAGATCACTATCGGTGTTATACGAACACTACGAGACTTCTTACCTTTTCTATGTAAATCTTTCTTGTGTAATATAATCTGTTATCTGATATACGTGTTTGTGTTTTCATTAGTGACCCTATCAGGGGCCATAACAGTAGGTTATTTCAGGCCAAATCCATCTCTATGTAAATAATCAGTTCTATTTAAAACAATTCGGTTTAGCATGAGTACAGTTTAATTTTCAAAAACATTTCCACTTCAAACTATTCAAGCAGTTATATATAACAATTCAGTTTAGTGTAAGTACGGTTTCAATGTCAAAAATTGTTCAAATTCAAACAATTCAGTTTGACATAAGTACACAGTTTAAATGTAAGTACATTCTGATTGTGAAAAACATTTCTAGCTATTCAGTTTAGTCAAGCAGCTCTAAATCAGCTAATTCAGTTTAGTATAAGTACAGATTTTGTTTACACACTGTTAACATTCAAAACACTTCTATGTTAAACAATTCAGTTTAGTGTAAATACAGTTTCAATGTCAAAAAACAGTTCAAATTCATGTAATTCAGTTTAGCATAAGCACGCAGTTTAATTATAAGTACGGTTTAATTGTCAAAAACATTTCTATTTCAAGTTATTCACTTTAATCAAACAATTCAGTTTAGCATAAGTATGCCGTTAGTTCTATCGGGTGCTACCACGCCGGGCCAGAGTGGAGCTGGAAGCAATGGCAATGAAGAGGTGCTCCGTATTCCCCAACGCCTCGGCATTACTGGAACTTCATCTTCAGATTGTTTAGTGTCATATTCAGGACACTTGTTGGAGGGGTCTTACCCCTCTGCAGATTTGAAGTCGGTGTATTCTACAGCCCCAGCCGACTGGGCAATACACAGTGTTAATGTCAAAACAGTTGGGTTTTTTTCAGATAATTCAGTTAAGCATAAATACACAGTTTAAATGTCAAAACAGTTCAATTTCGAGCAATTCAGTTTAGCATTAGTACGCAGTTTTAATTTCAAAACAGTTCTATAGTAAACAATACAGTTTTACATAAATACGCAGTTTAAATGTATAAAAACAGTAAACGCCAACCTCCGTTTAGTTCTATTTAACCCGTAGATAGGACCCTTATCAGGTGCTACCACTCCGGGCCAGAGGGGACCTGGGAGCGATAGCAATAAAGGCGTACTCCGCATTCCACAAAGCTCCAGCATTGCTGGAACCTCACCATCAGATTGTTTAGTGTCATATCTAGGACACTCGTTGCGGAGGGGGATCTTACCTCTCTGCAGAGAAACAGTCGGTGTATTCTAGCCGACTGAGCAAATGGTTTATTTAATGCCAAAGCCATCCTTGTAGAAGAACATGATGGAGACAGTTTAACTCATAGCTGAAAAGACAAAAGCGGTTCATGCCTTTCCCAAGTGTATTCTTTCGAAAGGGGACAAAATAGAGCATCTGGAGTTCGAACTCAGATACTACGATATTGCAGTCCATCTCGTCAGCTATTACGCCACAGGGACTTCCACCTTTGTCTACGTGGTGACTCGAGTTCAAAACCTGGTCAATCCTGTTTTCATTTCACATAGCGCTAATACGCTTCGAAAAAGTATCCATCCAACCATTATTCTCTCTCCAGCTATGGGTAAATAGCAGGGTAGACTGACCCTTTAATCTTTGTATGGAAACCAGTCTAGGAGAATTCAAACCTATTAAATTTCGTTTAAAAATGAACCCTGTGTCGCATCCTGCTCGAGGAATTGGGTAAATACTAATCATATTTACCAACCCCTCCACTCGGGCAGGATATGACACAAGGTCAATTTTTAAGCGGAGTTTAACAGGTTTGAATTCAGAGTTTTCCTTCTCCTAGCCTAGTTGCCTCACCAAGGCTGAAGAACCTAGTCTGTCCTACTATTTACCCCTAGCTGGAAGGAGAATAATTGGATTCATACCTTTCCGAAGGTTATTAGTGCTATGTGAAATGTAATCAGTCAGGTCCAGGATTTGGACTCGTGTCGCCGTGTCCATATCCTGCAACGATAACCACGGGCACCTCCATCTTTGAGTAAATACTAATATACTCACAAGAATTGAGACCATGAGATTTTTTTTCTTGTTTCCTGAATGCACGACTGTGTGACCGATATCAAGAGGTCAATCACAAACCTCGCGTTGTATGCGAGACAATCATACGCGAGGATTTTTTAAAAGTGTCAATCAGTGATAAACCGGCAGAGAATAAGGAATAACTAAAATTTGTGAGTTAGTGAGACCACTCCCTTACTTTGGAAGTGAACTATTTATTGACTCAAAAATACGTTTTCACTTCTTCCTGATGTGAGACCAGTCCAGAACGAGGTTGAAACACAGAAGTAAAGTAAGTGGAATCTATTTCTGTGACGTGAATAACTTTTTCCTCGGGTCTGATACGAACTGTTCTTCATATTTGTCTCCGGCAACTTTCGCTGAGACCCTGCAACGGGACTCAGAGCTAGTTTAAGCAAATATCTCAAGAAAACCCCAAGGAGCATTTAATTATTACCAGTTTGATCCAAAGGTGATGCTTCACTATTGTGGCCCTGGGGCACAAGGACGTAATGAAAGGAATATCTAGACATAATGTAAAGAATATCTTACAATATGTTAACGTACGGGAAATTCTTTGTAGCCAAATTAGTTGAAGTGAATTAACATTCTAAGACCGCCTAACAAAATTTCGTGGAAGACGGCAGAATAGCAATTTTTGACGAGCTGAAAGACAGAGAAATCCGGTCTTTTCATGTCTAGCTGTCAACAAGTCAGTTAATTCAAAATTTACTTGTAGCGATTTTTCAGGAAGATTTTAAGACAGCGTCCTCGTGGTGTAATGGTTAAAGCGATGGACTGCGGAATCGTAGAACGCGAGTTCGTACTCCAGTCGCGCTATTACTTTCACTTTCGGGCAAATACCATTGGGAAATCTATGAACGCCCTTATCCTCCCAGCTATGGGTAAAATAGTACCACAACTCTTCTTCTAGGAGAATGGCTTTGGCATTAAATAACCTAAAAAGAGTTGATATGCCATTAAACCAAGAAACCGAAACCATATCCTCCTAGTTATGGCTTAAATAGTACCACTAGTGTTCTTTTTGAAAGATGGCTTTTGCATTAACAAACCCACAAAGATTGATATGCCATTAAAAACAAAGAAACTGCACAGGTACTGCCACTCCAAGACAGAGTCCACGTAAGAGTATTAACAACAATGGAGGGACACTACATTCCATAGAGATGCAGAACTGGTGATATCTGACTGGAAAAACTTTAGTGTTATCTTTGGGATGATCTCTATTTTTGTGTGTGTGGGGGTACTTACCCTTTTGTAGGTAAATGCAGTTGTCATATTCATGGTTTCAACGACTGAGTGGAAGGAATTCTATTATTCTCAGTCACGCGGTCGTGTGCTTGTTGTTTTGTTGAAGGTAAGTTGGCGGAATGCGGAAATTTATCACGTCCTAATAATAGCATGAAGATCTCCATCGTTAACAGTCGGTGGCGCGTCTCCAGGTCTTCCGAGAAAAAGTCAGATTTTTTTAGATCAATTTATTGATGGCTCTTAAACCTATCCTTTTTTTTCTGCCAAAGCAGTTTTTTTCGCAATGAACCCGAGTCCAAAGAAAATGAGATAGCGATTTAAAAAAATATCACAGAATGTTTTGTTGCTCTAATCCGTGCGTTAAAAATGTTGACGAATTCAGTACACTTTTTTTATGAAACTAAATACTCACCGAAAGTAATTCTTCCCATTTATTTACACTGAGACTACAACTGATTCAAGGAGTAAAATATCAATGCTAATAGAGCAAGTTTTCAGCTACAAAACTGGTATTTTTTTTCTATAGTCATTCCCAGAGATGATACGTTTTTACCAGCTTACAAGAGCCTGTTTAGTCATTTTGATAACAGGCTCACTTTGAAAATAATATCTCCTATTATATAATGCTGTATTACAACGTCAGATGCTGTTGTTATTGGTATGACAGTAGATGTCGAAACATTTGCGCCAATAGCCCATATTTTGGGGCTTTATTCAAAATAATAGTTGGGCAGCAGTTCGGCAAAGTGGAGAATAACATTATAGCAAAGTTTGTCGTTGAATTAGTCCAAACTTTAAAATAAGAATGCACCCAATGATATACGTTGATGCTTCTGGAACTTTTACAAAAAGACGAAGGCGAACTGTGAGGCGACAGTGAACCATCCATAGCAAAACATTGTTAAAATATCTTAGTGGATATGATTGAAATTAGCGCAAATGATGCGACTCGATCTACTCATTCAATATCTCGGGTCCCATGAAAGATGGACAACACGCATATATTTTTACGAGTATAAGATGCAATGTTTCAATTATTGCTGTGGAAAATGAATGGCCACTGGCGTTGACTAAATGGTGAAAATAGCAACTCTAACTGAAACTTGCTCAATCTAATGGCTGTCTCATGTTCACTTTATCTATGATAAATCTTGTAGAAATACATTTGAGCCATTACTTTTCACAAGCCATTTTGAGTAATGAATTAAATGGCCAACTCAGCAACAGGAGCAAGTCATATATATATATATATATATATATATATAGTAAAATAGGCCCTGTGAATAGCGGATGTAGCAGGTCCTGAATGGAGACAAGATAGATAGATAGATAGATCGATAGGGCGGTGGGAAAGAGACAAGCGTTGGTTCATTGGTTCGTTGTTCAGTCATACAACATGGCAATATTTATTTTTCATTTTTTTAGCCGAAGTCTGTTTAACCATAAAACATTCAGGTATATACAGCTCCAAAATGTATTTAGCCACCGATTCCCCGCGAAAAGGGCAGTATATCACATGAAGTCAGTTTTTAAGTGGTGTGAATTTGGTTTGAATTCAGAATTATTTTTCTCCTAGATATGTCGCTGTTCAAAGTTATTTTTGCGTTGCTGGGAGGGAGACAGATTGATTCATAATTACCTCAGTGTCATTATCCCGAAGTGAAAAGCAAATAGCCTCGTCCAAGTTTTGAGCTCGTGTCGTCGAATTCATTTTTTCAGACGATAAACATTAGGCTAAGTGCATCTACGACACAAAATCTTATCTTTACACTCATGTGAAACAGGTAAACAGTTCATTATCACAAACAAATCTATTTGACCCATAGCTGGGATTCTCCTAACAGGTACGACCACTTTTGGCCAGAGTGAACCTGAAAGTAATAGCAATGAAAAGGTGACTACATACTTCCCAAACGACCACAACTGGACTCTAATCACCGGTTTATACCCACGGAATCCGTTTTATTTTGGATCTTAAGCCTCAGTCAGGAGATAAAGTCAATGTTTTCCAGACTCTAATCATTAGATGCAGTTTCATGTCATACGTAAGACACCGTGTGACCAGTCAAAACAATAAGTAACTTTTCAAAATAAATGTTTGATTTTTATGATAAAGAGTGTTTGTCGACATCGTTTGTCACCTGGGAAAAACTTACAACTTTACCTTTTGAAGCCTACAACTATTCCACATTTCACGACTCTACAACATTACTCCCCAGTCGTTGATATGACAGGAAACAATCTGATCTTGAGGCTTCAGTGATGCTGGGGCTTTGGGGAATGCGGAGTACCCCTTCACTGCTATTGCTCTAAGGTCCACTCTGGCCAGGAATGGTAGCACCTGATAGCGCCCTATCAATGGGTTAAATAGAACTAATTGCGTACTGATGCTAAGTTGAATTGTTTAAATCATAACTGTTTGACTAAACTGAATTAAACTGTGTACTTACATTTAAACTGCGTACTTGTGTTTAACTGAATTGTTTGAAATGGAAATGTTTTTGACATTGGAACTGTACTTACTCGAAACTAAATTGTATAATATAGAAGGGTTTTGACATTTAACTGTGTTGAAACAAAATCTATACTAAAACTAAGCTAAATTGGCTGAATTAGACTACAGTCCTGGAGTTTTGGGGAATGTGCATTCCCCAAAACTCCAGGACTGTAGCCTAATCATTAGATGCAGTTTCATAAAAAAACCGACAAAGGTTGATATGCCAGAAAAACCCAATCAACCAGCCAACCAACCAACCATCTACAACATTACATAACTCCCACTCGTAATTATTTTAATTTTGCTTGGGCTTATTTGAAGGAGTGAAATCTAATTTTCATGCAGGGAGATGATGTTTCTTTAGCTAATCAGAACTACAAATTTTGCAACATGTCAACAATAAAGATCTTTCATTATGCTTAAGTTATGTTGCCTCGAAATTTTGGGCTCGTACTCCTGCGATGATTCGATGAATAATCAGAACCTGAGGAGTAGCGAATTGCTTTATCAGAACACTATTTTGATTTTTCCTCGGATTTTACTCAATGTCAGTTTACTACTGATCGAGAAGCTGGGCATTATAAATCTAAGCAGTTATAAAAGTAAGAGTTATATCTCAGTAGTTCTTAGTACTTCTGAGGTTACTTTTTTTTTCTGAAAGGGAAGGATGTACCCTTTCGTCCATATCTCTATAGTGTTTTGTTTATAAACCGCGTGGCATATTCGGAGAAGTATGTCATCAATTATTTTGTCTTCCATATATAGAGAGGAATTAGATCAAAGCTTCCAATTTTTCTGTTTTTATTTTTCTATTTTTTTTCAGGACTGATTCAAATCCTTCCTTCATAAACTCTCCAAGTTTGATGTCTAGTTTGCTGTTAAAAGCTTTTTCAGTAGGCTTATCAATGATTTCATGGGATTTTTTGAGTAGATTCCTGAAATATTCTTTCCCCTTCTGACGTCTTTCTTCTTGAATGGCTGCTAAGTTTGTTACATACCCATACTATACGGATGTGTGAAATAGACATAGGGAATCTAAAAACACGAAACTTTACCAAATTGGTTCAGGTACGAAACTTTTATTCACCTTTTTGAGTTTAAAGGTTTGTCGATATGAGGAGTAAGAGATACAATCTTTCTATGCTGACTGCTTTTACATCTTCAGCTTTGAACCCAACCAACGCGCGGCGCCCGTAGCGCACAAAGTCGTCTGGCCTCACCCAGCTCTGAAAATCAACCTTCTTCTTTCCAGGCAGAAACTCAATTCACTGCTTTTTCTCAAATCTCAACCCACGCTTCCGGTGCATGACGTCACCCAAATACCCTGATCACAATTCCTATCTGGGATTTTTATTTTGACATCTCTGAATGGCACATCCTCTCCGCGCACACGTGAACACCTGCGTTAATGTTGCACCTAACTAACCCATGCGCTAAGCGAAAGGTTCTCAGCCTAAATAAACCGAAAGTCAAGATATATAAAACGAAATCCCTCCGCTATTATATTACAAGTTTTGTTCTTGACGTGCTTTTCCCTTTGCTTACGTCATTTACTATCTTCTATGCTAATCACGAGCGACTATCTTCAATCGAATTTCTGATTTTACTTATTTGGCTTTGAATGCATTCTGGTTGGGGGGTTTTTTGGGGGGGTATATTTTACTTAATACGCTCTTAACTTTCAGCGCATCAGCGTTTGTTGAGTTTCTTTCATTGAAAGATGTTTTTTCACAATATCTCGGTTTTCCCTAACTGCTGTTGCCTTTTATCGCTCAAAATATCCTACAAGGATGAACAAGACATGCTGAGCACTACTGAGGATGTAAGGATGAAATTACATGCGACATTCTCACAAGGACTCCTACACATGGACACACCAATGCTGACCGAATATCAATGAATTGCATATATCAACTCACTGTTGACACAGGATGCTCGATAAAAGAAATACAAAGAGAGACAACCGAGAGGGATGGATGGTGACAGAGAGTAAGATAATCTGAGTTATTGGCAGGACGTGATGGTGATTAATATTCTTCATGTAGTATCCAGTAATTCATTCTGTGTGATAGCTGTTAGGGTCCGTTATATAAGATTCATATGTGGATGATATTCTGCCGGCAGCATCGTGAATATACAATAAACATCCTACGACTTTGTCGACATCCAAGCAAAAAGCTTAGTAAATTACTGCAATTAGCATTTTATACCTTTTGTCATAACCCGGTTGTGAGTCCTGCGTACGACACTGAACAAAATTCCTGCAAATCAGGAGAGTATGGAGACACAAGTTTGTTACTATTGTTCTAAATTAAACTTTGACCTGGCGTAGTCATACATGTTTGAGTTCCATCTATCTATCAAATAGATTATTTAGAAAATATTAGTTTTTTCCTAGAAATACCAGAAACCAATATATCCAAATTATTAGAACCCAGTCGTCTGGGGCAGTAGAATACACCGACTCCATCTCTGCAGAGGGGTAAGGCCCACCCAACGTGTGTACTGGAAATGATATTAAACCATCTGATGACAAAGATCCAGCCTTGGAGATTTTGGCTATGTGAAGTAACCCTTCATTGTCATTGCTCCCAGGTTCATTTTGATCCAGGTTCTTATTTATGGGCTAAATAGAACAAACTGTGTGCAAACACAGGACTCATGTTAAGTTATCACTGTTATATAGCAATACGAGAAAACATTTAGCTGTGCAAAAAAAAAAAAAGCTCAGGCTCGTTTCAGAATGTTATCCTCAAAACGAGTTTACTAATCCTATGTAAATCTAATACGCATGTATAAGCAGGATTTGGCATTAAATAACCCACAATGGTTGAAATGCCATGAAACCAAACCAAACTAAACCAAAACCAAATTATCAGCATAACAAATTAGAATTATTTACAGAGGATTATTATAATGATCTACTTGCGACAATACATATAACGAACAAGTTATTAGTATTAGATAGGAATACTTGAAACCCCATAACTTTGTGTAAATTCATTTGAATTACTTAAAACTAAAGTACCAGCTCATTGGCCAAATGACTACAGTGTTCGCCAATAGTCCAGGAGACCTGGGTTCAATCCCAGGTCGCGTCATACCAAAGACTTTAAAAATGGCACTTGATGCCTACTTGCTTAAGACTCAGCATTATAAGGTACTATCAAGGGTAAAGTGGAGCAATCCATGAAAGGAGTAGCGCCCTCCCCTACACCTTGGTGCAGTAGCTATCGAAAAGGCAGCCTTTTGGTCGTCCTCGACTACAGTCGCCAGCTTTACTTAAAACTATGCTTGTTTACAAAGAACTATTTTCGTTATTTGCTTGAAACCATACAATTGCACTAGGAAGAAGACTGGCTTCGACATTAAAGAACCTAAATGGTATTGACATGCCTTAAAATCAAGCAAGAAAGCAAGTAACAAACCATCCAACAAGCAAACTCGAGGGGCATCAGGTTCGTCATTGAATTTGCTACCTGCGGAGTCACTTCCAATTAGATTGTTTCTAAGTAAACGCAAATATGTTTCTGAAGACGAGGGATAGATCGATTAATTTTATCACACACACACACATATATATATATATATATATATATATATAGCAATATAAATGGATTCCGAGCGATTTAGTACGTCAAGAGATCGATTGATTTTAACGTCATGTTAAACTGTATATTATTTTATGCCTAGTGTTTAGGGAATCGCTTAAATTTTTGGTTCATATTTTCAGTTTTTATGTCGTAGTGTATTAAAATTTTGTTCATTCGTTTTTTCTTTTTTTGTTTTTAGTGCAGTGTATGATATCAAGTATTCCTATCTAAAACAAATAATATGCACACAACTATATGGTTTCAAGTATTCCAATCTAATACTAATAATTATATGTTTTCAAGTAATTATTTCAATCTAATAACAGTCCTTTGTGTGCGCAGTTATATGTTTTCAGTTACCCTCCAGACGGCAACATTGTTGAAATGAGCCAGAAGAGTCCTAAAGAAAAATTGCTGCTACTTAAACTCCAGTGAAAGACCACCAACTAACGTTGGTGTGAAAAACACACAAAGAGTAAAATAATAATAATGATAAAAATAACTGAAGAAGACCAAAAAGAGAGATAAGTGCTTAGGCCTTGCTTGAGAACTAAAAAAAAATATGGATCATGAAGATGACGTTGATTCTATTTGTAATTGGTGCACTTCGTACGGTCACCAAAGGATTGGTTTAGGGACTGAAGAACTCGGAAATAAGAGGAAGAAAGGAGACCATCCAAACTACAGCATTGCGGAGGGCGACCAGAATACTAAGAAAATCCTTGAGACTTGAGGAAACTTGCTGACACTTAGTCTCCAGTGAAAAACCATCAGCTAACGCTGATGTGTAGACCTCTCAAATTAGTAATATAATCATAATAATACTTTATTAACAATTATAGCTTCAAGTTACTCTTCTTAATAAAAATAATTAACAAGAACAACTGTTCTATCTAATCCCTATAATTTAAAAAAAGGAGGTGCCAATGGTGTAATGGTTATCATCGCAGGAATTGGACACGGCGACACGAGTTCAAATCCTGGACTGATTGCATTTCACATAGCACTAATACCCTTGGGAAAGGTATGAATCCAATTATTCTCCCTCCAGCTATGGGTAAATAGTAGGGTAGACTAGGTTCTTCAGCCTTGGTGAGGCAACTAGTCTAGGAGAAGGAAAACTCTAAATTCAAACCTGTTAAACTCCGCTTAAAAAATTGACCTTGTGTTAGGAAATTCAAAGCCCCACCGACTGGTTATTGCAGTCTCCGTGGAAATGAATTAGTGGAATTGTTTACTATCGCATTTTTCGTTACCACGAGAAATATTAAGTAAATACAGAAAATAGATAACATGTGTATGACGATTACATTGCAGAAATTGTCGCTAGTATCTGATAAGAGAAGCCAAAGACTTACATACACAGTGCTGAAATATGCTGTTTAATCTCAGGTTTATTCAATGGCATGATGTTTCATCGACTGCAGAGTTACCATGTAATGTTTACAACATTATTTTAGAACTGTTTCAAACCAATAGCTTCAGATTAGTTAGCCATGTTAAACCGCTTTTAAAGTTTTATATTGATTAGAATGTAACCCTCTTAACAGAATAAAAATACAACTAACGCATGTATGCGATTTGATTAAACGACGGATATAAGCATATTTTCTCTTTTCCTGCGTGTCCAACTTGAAGTTGATACGCTACTTCATTTTACGTCTGTTATATAAAAAAAACGCATTGAAAATCGAAGCACTATTTTTACGCGGATAAACATTCTTCCGAGAAGCCGACATTGCGAGTTGATCTGTGTGAAGAAGGAAGACAACAGACGACGCACATGATCGGAAGTCAGTATACACATAAATAGGCCTCTAATTTGTGAAGAGGGAGGGTGTCCTCGTGGTGTAATCGTTAAAGCGATGGACTGCGGTTTTGTAGTAAGCGAGTTCGAACTCCAGCCGTGCTATTAGGTTCATTTTCGGACAAGTACCCTTGGGAAAGGTATGAGCTCCCATATATGGGTTAAATAGTACTGCTACTACTACCCTTCATAAAGGATGGATTGAGCATTAAATAACCCAAGAAGGTTGATATGCCATTAAAAACAAAACAAAAACTAACATGTGTAAAGAGGCAGGTAATCGCTAGACCTAACTACCAAACCGGAAGTGCACCTATAGAATAAGTAGTTCTAAATCAGGCAACATAACAAAGTCAATAATCAGGCAGAATCTCAAGTTACATATGCAAAACTTTGACAACACCCCTCGCGGCCCCCCGTACTTATCAACTTCTTTGAAACAATTCTGTCTTGGCCGGTGGTTCATCTAGTGGTTTCCGTCAGGGCATTTCACATTTCTTTATGGCCTCAAGAAATACAACCGAGGGAGTGGGAGAAAAAGAACAAAGAACAAACGAACAATCTGGGCTTGGGTCAACTCAAAGTGCAAGAAGGGTGGTTCTGTGACACTGCCTTCCCTGTAAATCTGTAGACTAACGCTGACGTGTATTTTTAGCGAAATTTCTACAAAGTTACGAGGAATGCCAACTCATCTTGACTGGTCTTCCCTCTCTGCTGACGTTGTCGACTACCCTTCTGCGTCTCCCTTCGCCAACTGTTCTCTCTCTCTCGGTTCCTTTTGCCAACTGCCCTGACTGACGTTCCCTTGCCCACTCCCCTGGCTTCTATTGGACCTGCCTTTCATCGCCCATTTCGGAGATCTCGATTCCAAACCCTTTGTTTGGTTTCGCGCCAAGACAGATAAAGGGATCGTCTGCTTAGTTGACCACCCACATAGTGTCACAAAACTATCAGTGCTTGAATCATGTAAAGGAACTTACTAAGCTCATCTGTATTTGTTATGGACTCTGACGCACAAATTCACCAAACAGGTCTGTGATATTCTCTTAATATGGCTCTAAAATTAAATGAAATCAAATTTTTCTTTTCCTCTCTAATAATAATAATATATATATATATATATATGTGTGTGTGTGTGTGTGTGTGTGTGTGTGTGTGTGTGTGTGTAAATGACGGAGAGTCCACCTTGGAGGTATCAAAGGAGCTTTGCAGAGATTATCGAACGATCAAGAAGGCTGTTAAAAATATAACTTTTTTAAGAGGGCCAAGCAAAGGAAAAGGATTTAAGAACTTCCTACCTCGAGATGAACGTAAACTAAACGAATTATAGTAAAACAACCATTTTTAAACGGTGCTCATATCTTTGAAGAGGTTTAAATTAAGGGAGTCAAGAAGGATAAGGTGCCCGTGATTATCGTCGCTGGAAATGGACACGGCAACACGAGTTCAAATCCTGGACGAAGCTGATAGCATTTCACATAGCATTAACACCCTTGGAAAAGGTATGAATTCAATTATTCTCCCTCCATCTATGGGTAAATAGTAGGGAAGACTGTGCTCTTCCGCCTTGGTGAGGCAACTAGTCTAGGAGAAGGAAAAGTCGGAATTCAAACCTGTGAAACTCTGCTTAGAAATTGACCTCGTGTAGTATCGTGCCCGAGTGGAGGGGTTGGTAAATATGGTCAAGAAGGATAAAAGGCGTACAATCTTTGTGAATGGGGATCTGTAAGCCTCTTCTTGCGAAGGTACTATTTACCAACCCCTCCGCTCGTGCAGGATATGACACAAGGTCAATTTTTAAGCGGAGTTTAACAGGTTTGAATTCAGAGTTTTCCTTCTCCTAGACTAGTTGCCTCAACAAGGCTGAAGAACCTAGTCCGTCCTACTATTTACCCATAGCTGGAGGGAGAATAAGGGGGTTCATACCTTTCCCAAGGGTATTTGCCCGAAAGTGAACGTAATAGCGCGACTGGAGTACGAACTCGCGTACTACGATTCCGCAGTTCATCGCTTTAACCATTACACCACGAGGACACGAAGGTAATTATTTTAAAATGTCAAAATTGAGCCAAGGAATACATGATGATTAATTTTTCTAGAGTAATTTTCACGGACGAATCTCGAGTAAATTTGAATGGATCTGATGAATGGAAAAAACGATGGATTTTTTTAGACCTTCCCGTTGCTGAAAAATAGAGACAAGGAAACGGTAGTATGATGATAAGAGCTGAAATTGTAAACTAAACCATTATTATACCATTCAAAGTTGTTTAAGGAGTTAAGCTTAACAGCGCTAACTTGTGCGATTTTAAAGACAAGAAATTCTTTACATGGTGCAAGTCCCAGTCATCCAGTTTCAAAGTGATGTGTGCATTTATGTAGGACAATGTTCCTTGTCATCTATTTATGCTTTACCATTGAATTGTTTGAACATAAAAGATTTACAGTCGAGAAGATAATTATCAATTATTGATCAGAATCCGATAAAAAAATCTATGGTCAATTGTAAAGATTAAATTATGTGAAGGTGTTAAACAATATAACCGCAAATCAGACCAACGGAAAGAAATTAAAACTACCATGTTGAAAAATGAACTTGCTGGAGAAAAAAAAATATTAACAAGATTCATGGAAAATAAATTACTGGCTTTTATTGGGAAGAAGGGTTCATCATCATCATTATCATATCGTGCTGGCAGCACGGATATCCCTGACCCTCTCTCGCCACTCCTCCCTATCGTTCATCGCCCTAGGTAGGTCTTCAGGACAACAACCTGTATCCTCACATAGCTGCTGAATGTACGTTCGTGCTGGTCGTCCTGCTTTTGCGCGGCCATGTGTGGGGATCCATAAGAGTACATCTCTTATGAGTTCATCTCTGCTTCTCCAGCAATGTCCTGCATGTCTGGTTCGCCTAACTTGAATAGTTTTCGTGATAGGGGGCAGGTGGCCGTACAGTTGGTGTCTTGTGGGGTGTTGCTGCCAGGACTTGTTCAGGATTGCACGCAGCATTCTTGTGTAATTGCCATCTAGTTTCTTCTCCAGTCGTTTTGTTAGCGTCCATGTAGTGCATCCATATAGCAGTATCGATGTGACCGCTGCCTGGAAGAAACTGTGTTTCATTTTATCGGTTAGGTCTGATTTCCATATAGTCGATAGCCTATTGATAGCTGTCCATGCTTTCGTTAACCTCGTTTCGATGTCCTTTTCGGTTGATTCGACGCTGCTTCCTAGGTACGTGAATTTGTCTACTAGTTTAAGAGGGGTTCCTTTTAGAGTGGAGATGTCCCCCGTTTGGTTATAGCACATATATTCCGTTTTGTGTGCATTAACATGGAGGCCTATGCTTGCTGCTGCTCGTTCCAAACTATGCAGAAGTGTTTCGGCTTGGTCAGGTGTATTTGCCAGTATCGCTATGTCATCGGCGTAGTCGGCGTCGGTAATTGTTGTTGCGGGGTATCTTCTGCTTCTTTTCTTCGTCAGTTCGAAGCCATTCTCTTTGATTTTGTCAATCGATGTTCTAAGTACGTAGTCTAGACAAATGATAAAGAGATACGGAGCCAGCGTGTCCCCTTGTAGTACTCCTGCTACAATGTCGAAGTATTCTGTGTCTCCATCTGGTGATCGTACTTTTACTTTAGTGTTTCCATAGAGAATCGTTATTGCCGCTACGGTTTCTTTAGGTATGCCGTACGCTAGTAGGATTTGTTCCATCTTTCCTCTGTGAATGGAGTCGAAAGCCTTGGTAAAGTCGACAAATATTAATGTCGCTTGTAGGTTTTTCGCCCGTACACCTTCAAGGATTCTGCAGATGGTTAATATTTGTGAGGTCGTGGATCTATTTCTTCGGAAGCCATTTTGGTTTTTTCTAAGTATGTTGTCGATTTTGGGTTCTATTCGGTTTCGTAGTAGGGCATTGTAGATTTTGGCAGCTATGGATGTAAGTGTTATGCCTCGGTAGTTTTTGGCTAATCCGAGGTCCCCCTTTTTAGGGAAGGGGAGTATGCATCCCTTCGTCCATCTATCTATCGGATTTTGATTGTATACTGCGTTGCAGTGTCGGAGCAGTATGTCGTCGAATTGTCTGGTCTTCCATACTTCCGGGGGAATTTCGTCCAGCCCTGCAGCTTTCCTATTTTTAATTTTTCTGAGAACCGAGTCGAGTTCTTCTTGTGTGAACGGTCCAATTTTAATGTCTAATTGTTTGCTAATTATTCTGGTGATTGGTTCATGCGTTATTTTTGGTGGGTTTCCAAGTAAGTTTTCGAAGTGCTGTTTCCACAGTTTTATTCTTTCTTGTTGGTTTGCTGCTTTAAGTTTTACTTTGGCTGTGTTCTTTCTTCTGCTCACTTCGTTTATTGTTTGCCAGGCAATTCTAGATTGTCTATCTTCCACCGAGTCTCTAATCTTATCTATCTGATTTTGAATGTATTCTGTCTGTTCCTTTATATATATGCCTGCTAATTGATATTGTGCCGTTTTTAGTTTTAAGGCATTTGTGTTTGTTGGGTTTTTTCGATAGTTTTTGGAGGCTGTTTTCACTAGTGCACGTTTTTCTCTCACCGCTAAAGTTTCCTATGGGACTCTATATTTAGTTTTAATTTTTGTTGGAATGTATTTTGCTGCTGCCTCGAGGTGTGCATTGACGAAATTTTCGTATTCGTCGTTTGGTGTACTTTTTTCCGTCTTTTCTTGTAGTGTTTCGAATCTGTTTCTTAATTCTAATACGTATTTATCTCTTACATCTTTGTTGTTTAATAGGGCCCAGTCATAGTGTTTGGTGGTCGCTGTTCGTTTGTCGTTTTTTCGTAGGCTTAACCGTATTTTCGCTGTGACTATTCGGTGATCGGTGGACACACCCGCAAAAGAGGAGTATGCCTCGCAATTCAATGCACTATTCTTCCATTTCTTCCTTACTGAAGAAGGGTTACTATATTTAAATGAGAAGGATTCAAAGACTTATTAAATGTATTTGTTCCTTGTTCTGTTAGAGGTGTTGATCAATTTTTGATGATTCTATTACCTTTTTATTGTAGGAAATTGTGATTATTTTGTAATAACGTCAAACAGATTCTTCTAGAATACATCAAATGATTTCGATGGGTTCAATCATCATTATCATCATGTCGTGCCGCTAGCACGGATATCCCTCACCCTCTCTCGCCACTTTTCCCTATCTTTCATCGTCTCTGGCATGTCTTCTGGGCTACATCCCGTATCTTCACATAGCTGCAGTATGTATGTTCTAGCTGGTCGTCCTGCCCTTGCTTGGCCATATGTGGGGGTCCATAGGAGTACATCAATAATGAGTTCGTCCTTGCTCTTCTAGCAGAGTGTCTGGTTCGTCTAACTTTGATAGTTTTCGTGATGGGAGGCAGGTGGCCGTATAGTTGGTACCTTGTGGGGTGTTGCCGCCAGGACTTTTTCAATATTGCTCGCAACATTCTAGTGTAGTTGCCGTCTAGCTTCTTCTCCAGCCGTTTTGTTAGCGTCCAAGTGGTGCATCCATATATCAGTACTCAGGCTTTGTTTTGACATCTAAATTGATTACTTAATATTTGGAAATTTAATTTACTAATCAAATTTGAATTAAAGTTTATGTAGTTTGCTTATTGATTTGAGAATGGGTATATATGCTTAATCCATAAAATTCTGACAGTGTGGAAAAAAAACACAGGGAAAAAAATTCAATAAAAAAGAAAAGATTAAAGGCACCCCTACCATTTCAAAAAGGATCAAATTATGCTGCGATACTTAGCCAAAAGAAAAAAACACATGCAGAATCAATTAAGCTAAGCGTAAAAAGTGTCTGACATATGAAGTAGAGCGAATTTAAAGTAATAACGCCCACCGATTCAGACCAATCCACCCAGGTTTCACCTGGTGGATCTTCAGGAAGATTCATCCTTAAGATCCAGTAGGTGAAACCTTGGTAGATTGGTCTGACCCTGTAAGCTTTATATATATATATATATATATATATTCTTTATATCATCCAAGGAGGAAATCCAATGTGTAGGAGTATCTAATATGAGCGTTCAATTCTTATGGTTATTGATGTATAATCAATTTGGGATTAACGATACTTCAACACTTAACATGTAGAGCTAAAAATTATTTTATATAAAGATATAAGAAAAAATAATCTTCTTGGTATCATTATAAATTTATTTCAGCCTCCTACAAATTCCCATAAGTTTAAAATTCAACTTATAACCCTTATAAAAACCATCTTCGGATGAAATATTTAAAATCTGAGATGATTTTTATAAGACTTATAAGTTGAACTTTAGACTTATAGGAATTTGTAAGAGCCTGAAATAAATTTATAATGATACCAAGAAAGAGAATTCTTTCTTTTGTCTTTATATATATATATATATATATATATATATATATATATATATATATATATATATATATTGTGTATGTGTCTGTGTGGGTTGCAAGATAAACAAGTTCTGAGTATATTATGTAGAGATAAGTTATAAAAAAAGACCAAGTAGCCAGAAGGGAGGCGTGTTCGACAAACTTCATGCCTTGTCCAATAGGACGCCTTATCTGACAGCTTTGCCAGAAAAAAAAATACCGTGAATCGCCAAAAGCTTCAGTCTCCATCATCCACCTAAAATTTAAAGAGAGCCGATTAGGCGTGCTCTCACTCATGCAAGAAGAAATGAGGATTCGTAGTTCCAAGAATCACAATCAAAGAAATCGTTTTCTTTTTTTCATTCTTTTCTGGCAAAAGAAACGAGTGAGAATAACCTTATCGAGAATTGAGAGAGAAAGAGCCACCCAAAGATCCAGGAAGAGTTGGTTCCGACAAGATCAATCTGAACATTTTGTCCGTTATCCATTTCCATGCAATTCCATGGCTTCAGAAACTGAACGAAAAAATAAACAACAGAACATCTTATATTTGAAGTGATTCATCGTTTGTTTTCCTTCATCTATCAGACACTCACCATCACAGAAATAGCAGCTGTCAGTGACAGTGCCACTGTGTGCTTATATATATATATATATATATATAGCGACCGTAGTTAAGTGCGAACAGAAGGCTCCCTTTTCAATAGCTACAACACTGAGTTGTAGGGGGAGCGCAACTCCTTTCCCTGATATATATATATATATATATATATATATATTCTCTTTTGAAGTAATAGTCTTGGGAATAGTATAAACCCCGTGATCCATTCAGCAATGGGTTAAATAGTAACTGTACTCCAGTAATTTTGTAGAAAGGGTTTCAGTCTAGTGAAAGCAACCTCAATTGAAGTTAATTCCAAAATTAAAACTGGAGAGGGAGGTGTCACCCATGATTTAATGGTTACCACACTGAACTGCGGAATCGTTGTAAGCGAGTGCAAACTCCAGTCGTGCTATCATGTTCCCTTTCAGAGTAATACCCTTAGGAAAGGTATGAACCCTCTTATCCTCCCATCTATGGATTAAATAGTACCACTACTGTCCTTCTAAGAGGATGGGTTTGGAATCAGATAACTCGAGAAGGTAGATATGCCATTAAATAACAAGCAAACAAGCAAAACTAGAAAAGGAAGCACTGGTATCAAACTATTGCTGAGTTATAGATTTCCTTTGGCGGGAAAAGTCTTAGGAAAGTTACTTTAAAATAAAACTTGTAACTTGCATAATAATGTTATCTTGCTATGCTTGTGTAGGGCTGTAACGATGTTGACCCAGAATGTTGCATATGTGTCGTATAAAACTATGTCGCTATAATCCAACGAAGTATGAATACCTTGCTGACTAATCCTCCTACACATCTTGTATATTTTCCGTTAGTTGAAATAGTTATTAATCATGAATTTGAAATCTTAATTTAGGTAGCAAAGATGGCTATCATTTGTTGAGACGTGACAATCATCGTGTATATATATATATATATATTGTCATCCACAGACAGACTGTTTCGTTCTATCAGAACTCTTCAGTGTGGCTAGACACGCAGGACGCTCGAAGCCGGGATCGAAACCCGTCCAATGTTAGACTAAGTCTCAGACATCTCGGCCACCAAGCGGACCACGTTGGCTAAGGGAATTTATAAGGTATTTATTTTAGCAACAGCAGCAGCAGCCTTTGTTTACATTTTTATACCCTATCGGCTACCAGAGTGCTCAATTCTTTCGAAGAGCTTTGCATTACGCTAGCGGCGGCCGACAATTCCTTCGCCAGAGAGCTCAACCCCCATGGGGGAGCGTGTATATATATATATATATATATATATATATGTGTGTGTGTGTGTGTGATGTGTGTGTGAGAGAGAGGGAGAGTTTGGGTGTGTGTGTGTTTATTTTTAGTCATAATAAAGACATGATTTTAATGATTAATAGATTTAAAATCTACTCAAATAAATCCTAAAATAATTTTTTAGGCGCCTTTTAACTGTTATTTTTCTAAGGAAAAATCGTCAGTAGCTTTAAAATTGTTTGATTTTTAATGGCATATCAGCCTTCTTAGGTTAATTAATGCCAAATCCACACTTGTAGAAGAACAGTAGTGATACTATTTAACCCATAGCTGGGGGAAAGTGAACGTAATACCGCGATTAGTGATCGAACTCATTTATTATTTTCTGCAGGCCAGCGCTTTAACTATTACACCACGAGGACCCCCCCCCCCGAGATCAATGATTAATACAAGTACAGATGTGATCTCCAAGGATAGAAGGAGAAAAATATCTGTTATGTCATGGGGATAAATCCTTCAGTAGTACAATCTGATTATTAAATTTATCCTGCCTTCCAGCATATACCTATATATATATATACGAGGATCATTAAATAAGGTTCTAGACTTTTTTCGTATGGGCACTTTTATGAATAGTAGACACATAAAACTCTAGTCCCCTTCGAAGTAATCTCCTCCGGCTGCAATTCACTTGTTCTATCGTTCCAACAACTTCTGGAAGGCCATATGGAAGTCCTCTTGTGTGAGCGTGTCAATGACCTTCGTCACAGCCTCTTTAATCTCAATTGTCTCATGACGACGACCTCTGAGCTTAGGGAATAAGCAAAAGTCACGGGGAGCAAATTTTGGACTAAAGGCAGGGTGGGGAACTGCCTTGATGTTCATCTTGGTCAAACGGTTTGTGACAAGTGATGGAGTTATGGACTGGTGCATTGTCCTGGTGGAAATACCACTGACCCGATTTGAAGAGTGCAGGCCTCTTCCAACGGAATCTCTTCCTGAACTCCCTTAAAACCTCAACATAGTAACCCTAACCCTAACCCTAAACCTGTGGCCAATCAGCTCTAGTGTATTGACTTCCTTACTCCTCCCACACCTCTCATCATCCCTCACAGACTCCCCGCCTTGAATCTCTTATACCACTCAAAAACAGATACTCAATTCATGCAACATGGTCTAAAAGCAGTCTGAAACATTCCATTCGTTTCTGTGACATTTTTTCCAAGTTTAAAACAGTATTTTATTGCATATTATTCTTCTAAAGTGTCCTCACGTCCAGATTGCTTTTTTGAAATTCAACAGCTGTGACAATCAGGCTTTAGTAGGGTGTATTCCAATTGCTGTTGTAGCTGTTCATTCGAATCTGAAATCATAAAAATAGATTAGCCATCTCATAAGATGTATAGCAATAGCATACTGAATTTTCAAGAGTCTACGACAATTTTAAACGCCTGTACCAAAAAAATCTGGAAACTTATTGAAAGCACAACGTATATATATATATATATATATATATATATACATATATATATATATCCAGGTGCTTTATATGCTAGGATTTCGTTTCCTTTCTTTGTTTAATGGCATCTTAACCTTTTTGGGTTATCTAATGCCAAAGACAACTTAGTAGAAGAAAGGTTGTAGTACTATTCAATCCATAGCAGAATGTATAATGGAGTTTATACGATTCCCTAGAGTATTAGTTCAAAAAAGAATATAATCGGGCGACTGGATTTCGAACTCACATAGCATGAGGTCACAGTTCAGTACGTTAACCACGACACCCGGGAAACTCTTCATAATCCAGATGAGAATGTGCGTTTTTGGATGTATCAAACTTGGTTCAATAGGTCGAATCTTTGTTCTTCACTGCATAAATAAATTTGAATATTTCTTAATTCATTAAATAATGAGTGGATATAGATTTGATTGGAAAGAAGGAAAAATATGACAAGAATTGAGGGAAATTCCAGATTTTCTTCGGAGAAGATTATTTTACATACTATAAAAAGTTAATACTGAACATATTGAAATTTGCCGAACATATCTAATTTAAATAACTGCTAATCATTGATGATGATTTTTAAGCACTAAGATACTTAATATGCCCTGTAGGTTAAAGCTTAGAATACGTCGAAGATAACTCTACAGAGGGAGAAGACCTTGTTGCAGAAATAAACTTGGCGCGTAATTTAATTTGACCGTTAGAGTCGCCGAAAATTTTCACCCAATCAGGATGACCTGTCCTATTCAACCCGAACCATATTTCCGAGCAGCACCAAAAATAAGAAAGCCCGCGAAACTTTCTCTCCCTCAGAAATCGTCAATAGGAACAGACGTTTCATTGTCTGCTCTTGAATAGTGGCAGCTGCGTCAACCACTATGAGGAGAGCCATCTAGTTTACGGACCCCCTTGCGTCTATTCTTCTAGACCAAGGGATCCTAGTTAAAAACAAATTAGATGATACACTCTAACAACTTCCTACCTTCTTTCCTTCCTACGAGACTCACAGCATACCAGCGTCAACCCATTACTTTATGCTGCCATTAAAACCTTCATTTAAAACCTTACGACGTCTTCATTCTTCTCCACCACCTTTATTTTTAATCAACGTTTAGCGAGGGGATAACAACCAACGTAATACCAACGCTACCAACGAAATACCAACGCAACCAACGTAATAATAACGCACCCAATGTAATACTAACATAACCAACGCAAAACCAACCTTAAACCAAAAACCTGATAATAATAATAATAATAATAATATCCCCATCGCTATAACATCCCCCAACGAATTTTCTGGCCATGACACTAAATTACATCTAATGGTGTGACTCACGTCAAGGATTTTTGCGGAATATAGAGTCTCCCTTTATTGCCATTACTTCCAGGTCAACTCTGACTCAGATTCGTTGTACCTATTAGAGTCCCATCTATAGTTACAATAGAACTAATCAATTATTTACTAAAGCTTATTATCATAACTTATTCGAAAGCATACAGCCATGCAAACAGGGTTCGACATTGAATAACCAACAAGGGTTGATATGCCATAAAATACCAACCAATCAATCGTACTTAATAATTTTAAATTGTTGGGTTTTTTAATCTTCATCATACAACGTGTGAAAGCATGTGCGATACCCTGCCCTCATCAGCCGCCAACCAGGTGTAATAACACAGTTTCGGTAACTGAAGGTGGTGGTGGTACTGCCACTCTTGGAGCTACCAAGCAGCTTTTGCCACCTGACAGGGTATATATATATATATATATATGCTAGATTAACTAAAAGGAGAAATTACATTGAACGTTCATCTTCATTTTTAGTGCACTTTGCGATTTTTAAAACGCGTTTATTTTCGGCCGTTGATGCCATTACGCGCTTGCAGTAACCGTTTCTTGATTTTACGTAATCACACGGGAATCATGGTTCCACGTGCATTTCTTCCCAGAGAACTGTCAATTCTATGAAGAGGACACTCTTCTTTGAATTGGACCACGCTACAATGTCTGGCCACTTTTCTGTTTGAATAATGTGAACTGGAAATTGTAGAGATGTCTTGAGGTGCGCAGAAACTTTCTAGTCACTGGTTCCATGCAGTAGCTTCATATTGGAATTTTTTTGTTTCCTCACAGGGCATTCAACCTGCTTGTGAAACTGAATTATGGGGTCCTTGGCTGTAACAGTTTGCTGGTTTGGTTCCTCAACTGTGTGCTCTTGACAAATCATTAACCTCCTCCAACACCTTGTTTTGTCACCATGTGTACATCTGAAGCGATTGTGGATATACATAAAATACAAGATATAGAGTCCCTTTCATTAATGTTTTGGATAATCATTCGTATTTGAAGAACGCTTTTTTATCTTTTAATTGCCATGGGATACTGCTTTGTTTACACTAAGCCTAGAGTACAGAGGACGCTTATCATTTTCTTCCTGTCTCCTTCTGGTGTTTAGATGCATGTTACTCATAATTAAAGCATCAAAAATATCATATAGACATTTAATTCCTGAAGGCTTGTTTCTAATTAAAAACAGGATTTCTACGAGTTAATGCCTTTCATATGTCTTTGGTGATATTGCTTTCATCTGAAATACCAAAATAAAGTATTAAAAACAGTATAATTTCCAAAGTTTCAGCTATTTCTTTTTAATTTTAGAAGAAGCATGAATGATTATTATTTCAATAGACAATTTGGTCTTATACTCTTGTTCATGTAATTTCAAGAATTATCATTTAAAAATTTTTTTCCCAACTGTTTCCGAGGAAGTCCTTGTGTAGTAATGGCTAAAGTCCTGGACTTCGACCTCCAGTCGGGCTAATACGTTCACTTTCGGACGAATACCCTTGGGAAAGCTAAGAACTCTCTTATAACTGCTACTATAAGTTAAATAGTTACATTGCTGGAATCTTTATCAGTCATGTCCTCGATCTCACCTACAAATTCGAAAGTTGTTTTCTTATAAGAAAGGTCAGCTTCCGGTGTGCCGTACGTTCTTAATTACCATGGAACTCATTTAACTTTCGTTGAAACCGTTTTTCCAACCTCAGATTGACACGCAAATATTCTGAAAAATTCTTATTGGCGCTTTCGACGTGAATGCAATATATATATATATATATATATATAGAGAGAGAGAGAGTGTTCGCCAATAGCCCGGAAGAACTGGGTTCAATCCTAGGTCGAGTCATACTAAAAACTCAAAAAATGGTACTTGATGCTATCTTGCTTAGAACTCAGCATTATAAGGTACGTATCAAGGATAAAGTGGAGCAATCAAGGGAAAAGAATAACGCCCACCCCTTCACCTCGGTGTAGTAGCTATCGAAAAAGGTTACCCTCGACTTTACTTACTTATATAAAAAAATTAGTTGGCGACCATAGTCGAGGGTGACTCGAAGGCTCCCTTTTCGATAGCTACTACACCAAGGTGTAGGGAAGGGCGCTACTCCTTTCCCTGGATTGCTCCACTTTACCTTTGATCTGTAACTTTTAATACTGAGTGTTAAGCAAGAAGGCATCAAGTACCATTTTTGAGTCTTTGGTATGGTTCGACCTGGAACTGACCCCAGGTCTCCTGGGCCAATCGCAAACACTCTAACGGGGGTGTCCTCGTGGTGTAATGGTTAAAGCGATGGACTGAGGAACCGTAGTAAGTGAGTTCGAACTCCAGTCGCGCTATTACGTTCACTTTCGGGCAAATACCCTTGGGAAAGGTATGAACCCCCTTATCCTCCCAGCTATGGGTAAAATAGTACCACTACTGTTCTTCTAGGAGAATGACTTTGGCATTAAATAACCTACAAAGTTTGATATGCCATAAAACAAACAGAAACCGAATCACTCTATTATGTCAATGTATATATATGAAGAAAGCAGAAAAACAGAATAATCCGAATAGGTGATTTTATTGTGATGTAAAGTCAACGTTGAACGTTTCGGATACAATAACCATCATCAGGACTTTTATATCAGGAGAATTGTTTATACAGCGATGGATACTTGTCTAGATAACAGGAGCAAATAAAATGTATACAACGAAAAGATACAAACGTGCACATAGCGTTACGTGCACATAGCGTTACGTGCACATAGCGTACGTGTTACGTACGTGGAATGATGTTTCCTCCCGTCTTTTAAAGAAATACGCAGAGATAGGTAAGTTTTCACTCTGTCGTATTTAGATCCATATTTATTTTCATATACATATATATATATATATATATACATCATCATCGTCATCATCATGCCGTACCACAGGAACGGATATCCCTGACTCTCACTCGCCACATCTCCCTATCGTTCATTTCCTCTGGCAGGTCTTCAGGGCTACATGCCGTATCCTTACATAGCTGCTGTATGTATATTCGAGCTGGTTGTCCCGCTTTTGCTCGGCTATATGTGGGATCCATGGGAGTACATCACTTATAAGCTCGCCCCGGCTTCTCCAGCAGTGTCCTGCATGTCTAGTTTGTCTAACTTGGATAGTTTTCGTGATGGGAGGCAGGTGGCCGTATACTTGGTGCATTGTGGGGTGTTGCCGCAAGGACTTGTTCAGTATTGCTCGCAATATTGTTGTGTAATTGCCGTATTTCGAATAAATGCTTAATTTTATAACTTTTCCAACTTCATCATCATCATCACGTCGTGCCGCCAGCACGGATATCCCTGACCTTCTCTCGCTACTTCTCCCTATCATTCATCGCCTCCGGCAGGTCTTCAGGGTTACATCCTGTGTCCTCACATAGTTGCTGTATGTAAGTTCGAGCTAGTCGTCCTGCTTTTGCTCGGCCATATGTGGGGGTCCATAGGAGTAGATCATTTATGAGCTCGTCCTTGCTTCTCCAGCAGTGTCCTGCGTGTCTGGTTCGTCTAACTTGTATACTTTTCGTAATGGGGGCAAGTGTCCGTATAGTTGGTGTCTCGTGGGGTGTTGTCGCCCGGACTTGTTCAATACTGCTCTCAACATTCTTGTGTAATTTCCGTCTAGTTTCTTCTCCAGCCGTTTAGTTAGCGTCCATGTAGTGCATCCATATAGCAGCATCGATACAACCGCTGCCTGGAAGAAGCTGCGTTTCATTTTATCGGTTAGGTCTGATAAGATGTTTTAGGGGTTCCCGTAGGGTTGTGGGTAATGGATGATATATGATCTCATAAAAAGTGAGTTCAAACCTCAGTCGCGCTATAGCGTTCACTTTAGGACAAATACTTCGTGGGTTATTTAATGCCAAAGAAATTATTGCAAAAGACAAATGATGATACGATCTAACCCATAGCTGACTGATAAATGAATTCTAAGTTTTCACGAGAGTACTGTTCTTTGTTAATATATTTGTTTAACTCAACTACTCTTTTGCGTCTTTATTTCTGGCCCCTAACAAGACCACAATTCGAGGTTCTGTGTAGGCTCCTGTGGTCGACATGAAACACCTGAAGAAAACCGAATGATATATCCGCCGAAAAGTTGTGTATATAACAATGAAGATGAAGAAAATAGTCCGAATATTCTTAGTCATAAAAATTATTAAGAAAAAACCCCATCCCATGACCCCAGAAAAGAGAACAAAGAAATAATTAATGAGCATTCACTTCCTGTTTCTCGAATGCTGTGGAATAGTCTCGAAGATTCTAGAGAATTCTACTTCAGTGGCGATGGATATAAAACCTGCTCCCTTTCCAAAAGTTGGGGAGAGTAAGTTCCGGCCGGGAAAGTAGAGTAATTCCTGGCCAAAGGGTTAGTGTCGGAAGTTTTACCTGCTGAATTCGAAAAGAAAGACATATAATAGACATTTTTTCGGTGTCCCTTATTTTCCAGGACCCAGTAAGTAACAGTAATGTCACATGATCTGAACCCCCAGCCTCTGGTGTGCGTCATGACCTTTTAATGATCACTGCTTCTATATATGGTCACTGTCAACAAACAGCTTCCTCTCACAGTAAAATATCAGCTCGAAATCATCTCTGGTCACCGTCAACCAAATGTCTCCATCACAGCTATTCTAAATAAGAGGGAGAAGATCAATTTTATTTCCTGATGAATTAGCTGTACCAAATATAGAGATGCCGAGTGAGCTGGATGTTTTTGTTTTTTTTTTATTTTGTTTTTTTGTTGTCGCTACCCGCCTGTTTGAACAAAAGTTCCTGGTTTAACATTGAGATTATGTCACATCTGACCAAATTGTGTTATTCAAAAATTGGGTAAAATCTACGAATCACATGAGCGCTCCCTCAGTAAGCTTGTATCAAAACAGGCTTACTCAAGGATAAGCCGAGTGAAATTCCAAACTGTGAGATTCCCCACTGTTTGATTTAATTTTATATCTAAAATATCATGGTATATATATATATATGCGTGTGTGTGTATGTGAGAGAGAGAGAGAGAGAAAGACAGAGACGGAGAACTTAGTTAATATCAATTATCGCTATTCTCTAAGTTTGGCCAATCTGATACAATGCTAAAGATTCAGAGCGTGTGGTCAGGATCAAATTCAACCGACGATCAAACTGTTCTATGATACGAGTTCGTGAATGGTCTACGATCTTGCAGTACAGCTCGTTATCCATTACGCCAAAAATTATTTAGAAATTATTTATATTCAAGAGGAATACTTGATGCAATATATTGCCCAGTTGGCTGGGGCTGTAGAATACACTGACTGCTTCTTTGCAGAGGGGTAAGACTCCCCCAATGAGTGTCCTGTATATGACACTAAAAAATCTGATCGTGAGGTCCCAGCAATGTTGGAGCTTTGGGGAATGCAGAGTACTCCTTCATTGCCATCTTTCCCAGGTCCACCGTGGCCCGCAGTGGGAGCACCTGATAGGGTCCTATCTATGGGTCAAATAGAACTAAACTGCATACTCATGCTAAACTGAATTACTTGAAATAGAAGTATTTTCACATTTAAACTGCGTGCTTATGCAAAACTGAATTGTTTGAAATAAAACTGTTTTGACATTTACCTGTGTGTGGATAAAACTATACTGATACTAAACTGAATTGTTTAAATTAGAACTATTTGACTAAACTGAATAGCTTGAAATAGAAATGTTTTTAACAATCAAACTGTGTGCTCATGCTTATAGGAATTGTTTGGAATAGAACTGGTCATTTGTATGAAAATGGATTCAACGTTTGATAAACTATTAAGGTTGATATGCCATAAAACCCAACCGCCAACCAACCAACCATTTGAGCCCATATAATTATAAATGATTTTTATTAAGAATAGTTAGTGGGAGCTATAATTATTTATTAAGGTTTATTATTTAATACTTGAAAATATATAACGGTATGCAGACAAATGACTATTACTTAATAGAAATAAATAATTAAGACCACATAATTAGCATTAACATAAAATACATACAACGGTGTGCAATTTATTTAAATTAGGAATACGTGATATCATATCATTGTGTATAAAAACATTTAAGTAACTCCTACGCTAAAAGTGGGCGTCCTTATGTTATAATGGTTAAAGCGATTGACTGCGGAAGCGTAGTAAATGAGTTCGAACTCAATCGTCCTATTATGTTCACTTTTGGATAGGTACTCTTGGGAAAGGGGTGAAACTCCTTATCCTCCCACTTGTTGGTTAAATAGTACCGCTAATGTTCTTCTACAAGGATGGTTTTGGCATTAAATAACCCAAGAAAGTTGATATGCCTTTTAAACTACTGAACTACGTAATATAAATGTTCAAGCAATTTCCATAACTACAAGAAATAAGATCGCTCTTGTCGGATTACCATATATCAACTATTTTTTAGTTATCTGGTTTTATTTAAATTCTGTAATATATATATATATATATATATATATATATATATATATATATATATATATATATATTCAGGTCTTTCGCGGGTTTCGTCGTTTCGAGTTAAGTCGTTCTCGATTATACGTAGCTAGTCAAAAATATATGGAAAGTAAAAATCAATTTTAATTCATTTTATTCGATTTTATGTTGGTTCAATAGAGATATTGAAGCTGTGACATTACTAGAAAGCGGTAAAATCACATTAAAACTTGTCACCGTACAATAAAAATAAATGAACAAATTCCATCAAAAAAATTGGTATATTTCACATTAATTAGTTTATTTTCTTCTATCGAAAAATAATTTTCGTTATTGTGTTTTTTATTTAACCTTATAAAATCATTTTATTTTATAACTTCTTAGAGCAAACCACATTCACAAATAAAGAGTCAGAGATTTACCATAAAGATCACCAAATTGTAAACATCTACATTTACAAGTATGTATGTACATGTATTCGTAAATTTAGATTACTTTTTCTGTGCTATATTAAAAATTAAAGTTTATTTGTTTGTAAGGATAAAATATATTCTTATTGACCATATGTTTAAATGTATTTATGAATAAAATAGAGAACTGGGAATGGTTATTGTGGTTTAGCCTAATGAGAAGTAAATTCGACTTCAGTCATTTTTTGACGTAAGTTGCTTCTGGAACGAATTACCGACGTAAGCATGAGGTATACCTTTAGTGACCGGCAGGATCTTTTTTAAAGCAGAAAACCATCTCATTACAGCCAAAAGCGCCTGTGGGAATGCATATGACTCCTCAGGCCAACTTCAACCTTACTAAGCCAGACAGCATTTGTGACAAACAAAAGATCGTCTTTGGCGTTGAAATTAATACATATATATATATATATATATATATATATATATATATATGTGTGTGTGTGTGTGTGTGTGTGTGTGTGTAAGTATGAGTTAAAAAGGAAGGAAAATATGATTTCAATAAGAAATGGATTTAAAACGACTAGAATATATCCTGAGGCGCCTTTCAACTGACACCTTTCAAAGGAAAGTATTTGTCGTTTACTGAGAAATTGGTGACCATTTAATGAGCTTGGATACTCGTGGCGAACATTATTTAGACGAGTGTTTCTCTGTCATCGATAAGGCCTGGACAAAAATTGTCTGACCATCTTAGAAGCTGTCATAGATTATACACAGCGTCCATCTTTATATTGAGAATATGCCCATCAGCAGGATGTATTGAATAATCTATCATTATTCTTTCGTTTAACAAGTTTCGGTCGAGAGGCGCCTCAGGAATTTTTTCTAGGTTTAATTTCAATCGATTTTAACCTCGTTATTTATTAAATTCATTTTTAGTATTTCATTTGACTTGTACTACCATTTATATATATATATATATATATATGTGTGTGTGTGTGTGTGTGTGTGTGTGTGTGTGTGTGTGTGTGTGTGTGTGTATGTGTGTGTGTGTGTGTGTTTAAAAAAAACAAAATCTGGTCACTTCAGGATTGAAAATTTATTTCCATCCAGCTATGCGTATTGATATGAATCATTAACTCCAAATTTAACAGGACTTCTTCAGATGCTAATGGATATAATGCATAAAACCAGAATAGATACAGGAGGGAAGTCACATTGAGCTCTTTACCAGGAATATTTAAATATTTGAAGTTTGAATTATTTAATTGTCCTGAATGAATTATTCCCCACTACGGAGTGACTGGCTTGAAGAATATATATATATATATATATATATATATATATATATATATATATATATATATATATATATATCGTGTGTGTGAGTGTGTGTGTGTGTGTGAGTTTTCCGACCACCTTTAGATGAGCTGACATAATCATTTCTGCTTTAATCCTTCCGTTTAACCGGGTTATTATTTTTAAGTTCATTTTCTTGCATAGAAAAACTCAGCTTTACTAGTGCTCGAGGTATAGTTTTATTGCATATCGCTCTTCTAAAGTGTCCTCACGTCCAGATTGCATTTTTTAAAATTCACCAGCTGAGACAATCAGGCTTTAGTAGGGTGTATTCTAATTGCTACTGTAGCTGTTCATTTGAATCTGAAATCATAAATATTTGTCAGTCATCTCATAAGATGTATAACAATAACATACTGAATTTTCAAGAGTCTACAGCACATTTAAATGGCTGTTCAAAAAAGTCTGGAAACTTACTGAATGCGCCACTTATATATATATATATATATATATATATATATATATATATATATATATATATATATATATATATATATAAGCAAATTTCATTAAACATAATAGACATTTTATGTCTACATATTTTCTTCTGGATCCGTTCGAATTCCCATATTACTTTTATCGTATTCGGGGGAGGGGGATTGGTTTATGTATTGTCCATAGTTGTATGTATCCCTAGTACTTTCTGCCCGACTTTCTGACACAAGTTCAATAGCTCAGCATTGAAAAAAACATTCATGCTCAACAACACAACTACGAAAAATTCTTACCGACAACACAACAATACTAGAACATCAAAATAATAAACAAAATCTTCAGATTCTCGAAGCACTACATATTAGAAACCTACAACCGACACTTTATGGAATTAATTTTCAAACCAGTGCTAATATACTTAAATGTCTTTAGCTACTGGCACTAATTATAGAATTACATTTAAAAGCAAACGCCATAATCTTCAACGGCAAAGACGCCCTTACACAGTAGTAATATGCTAAAACAAAAGTTACATCACTTTTGTAATAGATCCTCCCCTGATGATGGCCCAAAGTCGGGCAGAAAGTACTAGGGATACATACAACTATGGACAATACATAAATCAATTCCCCCCGAATACGATAAAAGTAATACGGAAATTCGAACGGATCCAGAAGAAAATATGTAGACATAAAATGTCCATTATGTTTAATGAAATTTGCATTAACGAAGAAATGCTGCCTAAATACACACACACACACACACACACATATATATATATATATATATATATATATGTGTGTGTGTGTGTGTGTGTGTGTGTGTGTGTGTGTGTCTTGCTGCTGCTTCACTTTGATTTGTGATATTACTGATTTGAAAATTTGTTCAGTTTAGCAGTCGAAATAACCAATGCTACTTTGATTTCCAAAACTATTTTCCCACAATCAATCATAATTGCCGTTATTATAATATCACTCTTTCTGAGCTGTCGTGTTCTTTTATTCTTTTCATTAACATTACTCTTCATTTGGAGGATTGATTGATATATATTTATATCTAAATAAGGTAGAATAATGAAACTTTTATCATATTGTTAATAAATGAAGTTTCCAGACATATTCATACAAGTTTAAATCAGATAGGATAATTGAATTTGCATCAACCTGAAGTAGATTTTTTCTTTTCAAAATTTCAAGTTAATTCTTCAACAATTTTGTGGTACACACTTTTTCAAAAAGTCTATCTCCTTTTTTAAGATTTTGCTCATTCAGAAAAAAAGGTGGTTCAATTTCAGTTCAATCCAACGGAACTGCTTAGACGTCAGATGTTCGACCCCACCCCATTTAAACTGCTCATTAAATATCAGGAAAATATGCAGACGCCTATTGTCAGTTGGGACTTGTACAGAGAGTTTGTTGATAATTCCAATCTCATCTAACTCTTGTTGGCTCAAGTATAGTCGATATTTAGCATTATCAGACTTATTTAGATCATAATTAAACTGGACCTGAATGAAAGAAAGAACTAAACAAGGATTCTCAACGAGGAAGCAATTCTTTGATCGAGGTGAATTTTAATTGTTTACCTTGGGGTTATAAATTTGGGCCACATATTAGAACGCTATTGGGCTGAACCGCAGGGCTCAAAATACTGACTGAAAGAAAAGTTTTTGTTTCGTTTGGTTTGGGTTTATGGCATATCAACCATTGTTGGTTATTTAATGTATACATTATATGATTTTATACATATAAGCATTTCTCTTTCCAACAATTCTGTTTAAAATAAGTACAGAGTTTAAATGTCAACAACAGTTCCATTTCACACAATACAGTTTAGCATAAGTACACAGTTTAAATATCAAAACAGTTCTATTTCAAATAATTCTGTTTAGCATGAGCACACTATTTAATTCTATTTGACCCATAGATAAGACCCTAGTACGTTCTAACATTCTGAGACAGAGTGGACCAGGGACCGATGACAATGAAGGGGCACTCTACATTCTATGTTCCGGTATTCTGCAGCCTCACGATCAGATTGTTTAGTGTCATATCTAAGACTATTGTTGGAGAGGTCTTATTCCTCTGCAGAGACGCAATCAGTGTATTCAATAGCCCCAGTTGACTGAACCATGACTTATAGATTAGGTCGCCACATTTATTCACTTCAGCTTGAAGCATTCTTCAGATGCCATCGCTCTATTTTTATTCAGGATTTAAATTGCATTAACATTTTGGGTTGCTATGAGATTTGTAAAAATCCTCAATAGAAGTAACTCAAATAAATTTTGATATACAAAGATAGAAATATAAAAAGTTTTAATATTATATGCATAGTATCTAGAAAGCTCATTTTGATTCAGACAATCTTGAAAAAGAAGGAATGATTATTCTGACATATGGAGAAAAGAATATATTAGAGTATAAAAAGAAGAGAATGTTTGGGTTAAATAGTAACCATGCTGAAAAATACACGCGTACTTCAGAAGACATATGAACTGATTTTATTCTGATAATAAGTTAATTTTGAACCTGATTTCAAACTTGTTTTATGAGACTGGAGACGCTATTTGTCAATCAACCTTTTTTCTTATTTTTTTTTTCTTGGTTTCTGGTCTAATTGGGTGGACGACCTTATTTCTTGATTAAATCTCGTAACTTTGAAGTGAAATTAATTCATTTTATTCTTATAATATTTTTATTCTTCGTTCTGGTCTCAAAATTGTTTTATTGGATTAGGAAATGTTATTTATGAAACAAGGCTTGTTGTACTCATTCTTCAATCAGGACTCAATACTTTTTTAAAGAGTAGATGTCATTTCTCCAAAAAGCCCCGGAGTTTTGAAGAGAGACCGATTCATTGTATTTTATTTAACAATCTGGTCTTCAAATTGTTTTATGGGATTGAAGGCCTTATTTTTCACTCAACCCTCATACTTCACTTTGATACTAGTTGCATTATACTATCTGATTTCAGACTCGTTTTATGGGACAAGACATCTCATTTATTAACTAGGCCTATTACTTTATTTTGATATTAGTTTAATTCTTCAGTCTGGGCTTAAACTTGTTTTGTGGAATTGCAGACATTAATCAAATCTTTGAATTTCATTTTCATAATGGATTTTATTCTTAAACTTGGTCACAACTTTGTCTTATTTGAAAGGAAACCTGATTTCTCAATCAAATCTCTTATTCTTAAAGAGAAATGAATTTATCTTATTCTGATGCAAGTTTCGTAAATCAGTCTGTTTTCGTATATGGTTTCTATGATTAGAAACCTTATTTCTTAATCAATGGCCGTTGTTTCAAATGAAAGACCTCAACGCAAAATAAAAGAGAAGGATGTTTGCCTGTCTTTTATTTCTGTCTAACGTTTTATCGTTATTTAAACCAAATTGTTCCTGTTAAATACCTGTTCTTCATTTGCTTTTATAAGGAATTTCTTCATCGTTCTTTAATTTCCACCTAATACGCAATTACCTCTTAAACATTACAACATTTACAATGTCAGTGTGCAGAGGCTAACAGATTACGAATTAAATCAACATTGATTACAGTTAACTGTACAGTACCGCCCAGAAATGCATTTTAACCAGATTAAAATCTGTGGCCCTCCTAATTCACAGCAGGGTTGGGTGGGCGTGGAATTAAAGATCTCTAATCGACTTGGCTATCGGAAGGATTAATTAATCCAATTGCTCCAATTTCTAATACGGGTGATGCTCCAAAATTAGTATATCCAATTTATTTCAACGCCAACAACAGATACTGTTTGAAATTGACCGATTATACGCCGATTGAAACTCCAAAAGAAAAAGGCGTATCCTCTGTATGACACGGAATCGCAACTGGTGGTATGGTGTGGCTTCAGGTCTGAAAATCAGTGCGAGATAGTGGAGACACCTATGTCTTGTGGCTGAAAACTGGCTCTACTTAACAGTGTTCTCGTGATCTTTTTAGCTATATAAGTAAAAAGTTAAGTTGGCGAACTTAGTTGATTGTGACCTGAATGTTCCGTTTTCAATAGCTCCTATACCGCGGTGTAGGGAAGCGCACTACTCCATTCCCTGGATTGCTCCACTTTACCCTTGATCCTTACTTACCTTATAGTGCTGAGTGTTAAGCAAGGAGGTATCAAGTAACATTTTTTGAGTCTTTGGTATGACTCGATCTGGGATTGAAACCTGGTCTCCCAGACCATTGGTAAACACTCTACTCATTTAGCCAATGAGATGTTATTAATATCAAGAGTGTATCCAGTACAAAGCAGGATTTGGTTAATCGGCGATACAACTGGCTCCCCCATCTGACATATTTGTGGGTAAAGAATAAAAGAAAACCTAGACTCATTAAAACTCCGGATGAATTCCAGTAATTTACAAAATACCTTCAAAGATTGTAAATATTTGCAAAGACCTTTCGTACAACTTCAAGAGTCAAGTTGTCTAAATTTCCGAGACGAAGCTTGTTGATTTTTATTATTAAGGGCTTTCGGACTATTGTCTTCATCTTTATTGTTATTTCCACAACGTTTCGGCCGATAAGTCCTCCGTCGTTCTTCTGGTGTTTGTTGAACTCGGGAACCTTCACAGAACTTCGAACTACGTCCTGAAGAAGGCCAGAGGACATATCGGCCGAAACTTTGTGGAAATAACAATAAAGATAAAGACTATGAATGATAAGAATTCAAGAGTCAACACTTGGAAATGGCATCATGATAAAAACATCACGGACAAAACAATAGGATAAAGGAAGCTGTGGAGAGTCATATTAGAATAAGTTTTAAAAATCAATAGCAACACATACAAGTTACTGTATATACTTTTCTATAAACACAGGAGTTAATTCATGTTATAACATCCAGTAAATTTATATAAACTCTTTCAATTTTTTTAGATAAGAAAAAACTCTAATTCTCTATTAAGGTATGTCTCTGAAGAATTCCTTTCGTAACTCATAATGTAACAATACACATCACAAGCTTTCAGTTGTATCGTTGGTTCAATAAAGGTATTCCACTGGTAGAAGCCGAAGAGGTGGCAAGTCTATCAGAGAGCGATTAACGCTTTTTTCCTGAAGTAGTCAGACACCGTCCATTTATATCTTTACCGGTGTCATACTAAAAAGAGTCACTGAGTGTATAGTTCCGGTATAACACTTTAATAACAGAAATACATTTGAAAAGACTTTTACATTAGAAATCCATAGAAAATAGTTTTGATACAGAAATAGTGAGAAATGTATTGGAAAGTGTTTCACTATAGGAATAAATTGAAAATAGCTGTGGTAGAGGAATTCAGCGCAAGGAGTTTTCCTGTATTGATATATTGTAAAGAATTTTACCATAGAAATACTTAAAAAGAGTTTTACACTAGAAACATATTGAAACTAGTTTGACTATAGTGCGAAATATTTTGCTATAAAAATACACTGAAAAAAAAATTGTTTTACTATAAAAATACAAAAAAAAGAATTTTATCAAAGAAAATAGTTTCTTCTAAAGGAATACATTGAAAAACGTCTTAAGATAGGAATGTATTAGAAATGGTTTTGTAATCAGATAATATTGATTAGTTCGATGTGTTTTATGGTAGACAAACCTTGTAGGTTATTTAATGCGAAACCCTGTTTACACCTGCACTCACACACACACACACACACACACACACACACACATATATATATATATATATATATAAGCAAATAATCCGTCGGTAACATTACTTTTAAACGAGCCAGAGCTTACTGTTTCCACACGGTTAAATGTCTTCGAGTATAGATATAGAACATCTATCACCTACACTTGGCACTTTAAATTCATAAATATAACAAACTTTACACACACACACACACACACACACACACACACACACACACATATATATATATATATATATATATATATATATATATATATACTGAATCCCAGTGCACAAGTAAGATGTAACCCAAGACATTTTTGTGGCGTTAATCACATCTGAGCTCTCATAGGCTGGTTGAATAATTCTATTTGACCCCTAGATGGCACCCTAATGGGTACTATCATTCCGAATGCATTTGAATAAGGTTTACAACAGTTATTCATTTGAATGGATTTTTCTATAGAGACATTGAAGAAAGGGTATAACTGTTGGAATGCGTTGACAAAGGTTTTATTGTTGAAACCCACTGAACAATTTTACAATTGGAATTGTGTTGAAAGTTTTTTTGATTGATTTGGTTTGGTTGGTTTTGTGGCATATCAACCATCGCAGGTTATTTAATTCAAAATGCTTTTTATACATATACATTAAATATATGATTTGTAAACCCATTTTGATAAGGTTTAAACGAGCCCCAGCTCATTCTTTTGCACACAGTTGAATGGTTTCAAGTATTGCTAAGCATCACTACTAATTCAATTCAGTCATTTTTTACCTTCAGTTAAACATAAAAACAGTTCTATTTCAAACAATTTATTTTATCATAAGTCATCTGTTTGGACACAGTCTAAATGTTAAGCTGTTTTATTTGACTCATAGACAGGACCCTATCAGGTGCAACCACACCGAGCCAGAGTGGGCATGAAAGCAATGGCAATGAAGGGGGACCTGCATTCCCCAAAGCTCCATTACAAGAGCCTCACCATCAGATTGTTTAATACCATACCTAGGACACTCGTTTAGGAGGTTTTACTCCTCAGCATTGCTACAGTGGGTGAATTCTACAGCCCAAGTCGGCTGGGTTAAAGTTTTTTTGTTTTTTTATACTACCAAGAATAAAACATTCTTTATAATATTAGATCATGTAGCAATAACCAACAGAGAATTTTACACTAAGAATTTATTGAAAAATTTTCTGTGATATACTTATGTCAGATACTAGGTATATCGCTTATATAGATACTGTCGAAATAATAAGAATAGAAAAATAGAAAAAACACAGACGCTACTATCCATTTGCATTTTTGACAATAGAAATTATTTTACAAAAGGAATCTGATTATTACGAAGCGTATTGTGTCGAGACAAATCTACAAAAATATAGAAGCAAAAAACATCTTATTTACGAAAACTAATCTTCATTGTTAGATCATATAGAGATAAAATTGTGGAAATATTAATCAATAAAAAAATTTAACCCATTTTGGAAGTATATTGGTTCATTTTATTTCAAGTTTTTTACATTATTTTGATATATATTTTTAGTGTTAAAAAGATTTTCTTAGACTCATTCTTCAGTACTTTTTGAAGGTTCGAGGGTAAATGAAGTTTTCGCAATGTTTTGATTACATTATGTCTTCATGATATATACGAGGATCATTAAATAAGTTTCCAGACTTTTTTCGTATAGCCACTTTTATTGATAGTACACACATGAAACTCTAGTCCCCTTCGAAGTAATCTCCTCCGGCTGCAAGGCACTTGTTTTACCGTTCCATCAACTTCTGGAAGGCCACATGGAAGTCTTCTTGTGTGAGCGTGTCAATGACCTTCGTCACAGCCTCTTTCATTTCATCAATTGTTTCATAACGACAGCCTCTGAGCTTAGGGAATAAGTCACAGGGAGCAAGGTCTGGACTATAGGGAGGGTGAGGAATTGTCTTGATGCCCATCTTGCTCAAATAGTCTGGGACAAGGGTGGAGTTGTGGACTGGTACATTGTCCAGTTGGAAATGTCAATGACCCGATTGGAGAGTGCTGGCCTATTCACAAGGAATCTCTTCCTGAACTCCCTTAAAACCTCAACATAGTATTCCTTATTGGCTGTCTGTCCAGTGGAAACCCAGTGCATGTAGATCATGCCAGTGCTGTCAGAAAAAGGGATCATCAAAAGTTTGTGGGTAGATTTGCTCTGTCTGGCCTTCTTGGGTCTGGGAGAGCCAGCATGCTTCCATTGAGAACTCTGTCTCTTGGTTTCTGGGTCATAGCAGTAGATCCAGCTTTCATCGCATGGCATTTTTCCCAACTTTAAAACAGAATTTTATTGCATATCGTTCTTCCTCACGTCCAGATTGCATTTTTGAAATTAACCAGCTGTGACAATCAGGCTTTATAAGGTGTATTCCAATTCCTGCTGTAGCTGTTAATTATAGCCTGAAATCATGGAAATTGGTCAGTCTTCTCATAAGATGTATAGCAATAACATAGTGAATTTTCAAGGGTGTACAACAATTTTAAATGCCTGTAAAAAAAAGTCAGGAAACTTATTGAATACACCACATATATTTACTGAAAAATACATTTCCAAATGCCTCGAGGATGATCTTCTGCAATGTACTGTCTTTATTGCCGATTTTGGCTATTTGCACATCACATCGGTTCGACAGGAATCCCAGCATGGATCAGAATTTCCACCTTAGCAGCTTTTTCGTACTACATGATGTCTGAAAATAGATGCAACCCATTAATATGATAATGATTTATCATTGAGACAAGTGCAAAGGCAATCATTTGAAACACGTCCTGTAAAAGTCTACCCGTTGCGCTAAAGGCATCAAATCAATGTTTCTTTTAAATTCATTATTATATCATCTTCCAAAACATGCAATTCTTCTTTTAGTTTCTTGTCTCAGTCATAAACGATTATAATATTTATAGTTGGGATCGATTCTTAGACAGTTTTAAATGATTTTGCCTCAACATAAGTAATGACGTAAAATATTTTTCCACTCTTGTCCGATCCAAAGCATTGTGATCAATGATTAATAGTTTTTATAGTATACTATTTTTAAAGCTGAAACAGAAAACGAATACAACATTATTATTAGTTGAGATATTAACAGTCTCATTGGACGCATGTATATTAAGATACCAAATATCTTGTCCGCCTCTCTTCTCTCTCTCTCTCTATATATATATATATATATGTGTGTATATATATATGAAAAGGCTGCTGGCATTGCCCATAGCTCTATTAACCTCAGGCAAAGTATGCATCCAAAGGTTCCCCGTTTACCTGTGGGTAAATTAAAGGGTAGACTGGGATCTTTAATTTTGTTATTGCAACCGGCCAAGGAGAAGTTCAAACCTAATTAACTTCACATAAAAATTGATCTGCTGTCATATTCTGCTCGTGCACTGTATATATATATATATATATATATATATATATATATATATATATATATATATATATTCCATAGTATATTAAAATACAAAATATCCCTCCACCATGGTATTTACTGTGATTCTAAACTACTATACTACACTCGGCCATTTACGCTTACAAATCGTAACTTTATTTCATTTTGTCCCTTAGTTATAGTCACCTCCACTAATATGCACATAAGTACATATAGAATTAAATAATGAATTTTTCTTGGTTCTATTGTAGCAAAATTTGCTACAACAGTATTCGCCTATCCGGTAAACAACCTCAAGTTTATCGCACTGCGTATGTATCTTCACACACACACACACACTAAACTCCACTAACACATGCAATAATACGCAACTATAACCCCCACACACACACACATAAAGATTTGTACACATTTCTAACGGTCTTTGACTGTATTTTTCGATTTTTTCGATTACTTCATTTTCTTTCGTTATCAGCCTGATGATTGTTGTTTGTAAAACTTCATGAAACCTAAGGTCGCAGACAAACTTCCCTGGCATTAGATACATAAATCTAATATATATATATATATATATATAATATATATATATATATATATATATATATATATATTCTGCGGTATATTTAGAAATAAAGAGTGCTCCTTATCGGTGATAGAGCTAAAATATTCAAGTTAGGTGAGTTCAAACTTGCTTTGTCCAATGATCGAATAGGTGAGAAACTGTCAGTTTTTAAGCACCATTGACTCTGTGTCTACACAATCTTAACTTTGACATGCTATCTATCGAATATGGTCCCGTATATTTTGCCATATTTTGGTGGGTAATAGAGGAATCTATGGCATAAGTATATATATATATATATATATATATATATATATATATATCAAACTGTTTCTGTAGTTTTGTTAACTTATTGGTCACAGGATGATCGTTTTAAAAGAAAAAATGATTACTTATACAAAGCCTTATAACAGCAAACATGCAACTTAGAACAACCAGGGGTTGCCGTTGTGGTGTAATGTTTAAGCCGCTGGACTGTGGAACCGTAGTAAGCGACTTCGAACTCCAGTCCAGCTTTTACGTTTATTTTCGGACAAAGCATGAATCCCCTCATCCTCCTAGATATGGCTTAAATGGCATCAATGCCCTTCTTTTAGAAGGATGGCTTTTGCATTAAATAACCCACGAAGGTTGATATGCCATTAAACAAAGACACAAACTCAACCATATAAAATAGACAGCTGAATATCATCAAGCCAAAAACCAAAGTTATAACATTTATTCAGTAACTTGAAAATCAAAACCTGCTACCCTACAAAAAATTAATTTTTTTTTAAATGTTTACTCTTTTATAGTACGATCATTAGCTACAAACGTTAACATTTAAATATTACTTTTTAATTTTTAAGTCCACACAAAAACAGTTTGTCCCTATTTTAAGATTGAAGTCATCACCATCTTAGTGGGCCAACTGCATTGATCCCTTCGACTTTGTCCCTATCAGCCATCACGCTTGGCAAGTCAGGTATATAGAATCAAATATATATATATATATATATATATATATATATATATATATATATATATATATATATGGAGATTGAGATTGAGTCTCCATTTAATTGTACTATATATAAATAGCTTTTTTCTTATGTTTTCTGGGTTTTTTCCTCGCAACAAAGTAAATAAAATATGTTCTATCTGAAACAAATAGCTAAAAAATGTAAAAGAAATAAAGATACTGATTCGATTGATATTTTCGTTTCTGTGAACAAGTACGATGAATTTGAAAGCATATAGAACAGCTATGATAGCGAACTTTACAATACATTGACTATATCCCCTGAAAAACAAACGTTGGCGTAAACAAAGAACGTGGAACGAATCTTAGATACAAGAAGGGTCCTCTTCAAGTTGTGTACATACACGATTTTTATTAGTTTCCATGGTAGAGGTGGCTTTGGTGTAATGGTTATCATCGCAGAAAATGGAAAAGGCGACACGATTTCAAATCCTGGACGAAGCTGTTTGTACATTGTACTAATATCCTTGGGTAAAAGTATGGATCCATATATTTTCCCTCCAGTTATAGGAAAATAGTCGGGCAGATTGCGGTTATTTAGCCTTGTTAAGGCAACCACTCTCAGAGAAGGAAAGCTCTGAATTTAAATCTGTTGAACTCCACTTAAAAACTTATCTTGTGTCATATCGAGCCCATGCGGAGGTGCTGGTAAATATAGACGATCTCAAACTCTGACGGAGAGAATTAAACAACGAAGGCCCTAACGCTTAAAAGACGAGATATATTTTTGTCTTTTTCCCTTGCTATCTGAAGATTAGTCATCACCAACGTAGCAGTTGTCGGTGATTACGCTTCGAAAGTCAGAATGGCAACACAACGTGTCTCTTTTTTACACGTGGGAAAAGGTTTATTACCTGTATGCGCAGGTAAGTTATTATTTTATTGGAAGTTTTACAATACATGTGTTAGAAATTATTATTCTTGTAGTAATGCAGCATATGTCTCTAGTAGAAAAATAGTAATATAATCGTAATGTATAAGTCTGTTATTGTAATATGTCTATTACAGACATGTAGTTTTAGAATTTGAAAAGTTTCTAACCGTTGAACGGTGTGGAAAAATACTGTGGATCAACATAGTGTGAGCGACCACGTATGAATGCGAGATCAATCTTCGAGCATAGAGTTGATTCAATCATGTGACCAAACGGCCATCAGGTTTTAAAAAGTTGTTTGAAATGAAGTCCGTTAGTTTCCAGAAATTGACTAAAGATGCAGATGAGTGTGCTTATTTTTCCATCGATGTTCCATGGAATCAGCAACCCGATATAGATGGGTAATATGTAAGTAATAACGTATGATGTATACACAAAAGTGTATAAGTTTATAACACTACGTGTCTCAAATAGAAGGTTGTAGCATCATGGTACCAAACAGACGTTGTAATGTTACAAACCAAATGTACAGTTGTACATCCACGTGCCCGAACGTGTCAGTGCGCGTATCACTACTTCTTAGTTGCCGGACCCTATTGTAACTGCACTGTGGGAAAAGTTGACTAACACACGAAACTCTGTCTAAGTTCACTTACACAAAAGTTTATTCACAACTACACTTTTTAAGTTGCCACCAGGAGAAAGAAAGATAGTGTGAAAGCTTAGTCGACTGCGTTAGCTGGACAAAAAGAAATATGTCATGAAGAGAAAGAAAGCAGAGACAGACCTTGACTTTTTCCCTGGTTTCATATGTTGATCAAACGTGTTTGCTGGTTTTCTTTTCTCCGGCTTGCGTCTGGTATGACACCCCTTATCGGTGCCCATCCCAAAATGAGGCTCGTAATTCTCGTCTCTCTTTACATTTTTCTTTATTTCGTCACACGCGTTTGCTGACTCACTTTCAAACCCGAAACGCCCCCTCTACTTCAACCTGATGTCAGTGGGAGTATATATAGTTTCCGGTGATCCCGCAATTCCACAGAAGATTTGGGTCCTCCGGCTTTTTTTTTCAAATCATTTATAATTACCGTAGCTATTTACTCGTGAATGATTTCCTTACCACCAGTGTTTAAGCCTGAATCACTCAAAGTTCAGTGGATCTTTCTTTTAGACTCAACACCTGCTTTTTCTTCTTGTTATTTTTCTTTCTCTTATTCCTCTCGGTTTCTTTATAACGTAGACCTACCATATTACGTTACAAGTTTAGTGTTTATTCTTTCTGGCCCGAAATGTCTTCGAGTTTAACCCGCGTTGGGACTTCAACGTAAGACAACTTGGAGATCATAGAAGGTCACAATCGTGATCAACACAGCAGAGAGCTTTTTAAAATATGGATTGTGTGCTGATGTTTGAGCTGTAACAATTTATTAGCGTTCTCTTGATTTTTCTGGGTTATATCGTTAGATAGCATGTCCCTTGCTACCCGAATCAATTTTCTCCCATGCTAAATTATTTGTCATTGACAAATTAGAAAATAATAATTACATATTCAACCTCCGGCGTTGATTTGGTCGGTTGGAATTTCTTTACACGTTGCAATTTTATTATGTCTCTTTGAAAGGATCGTGACACTCTTGATAAACCTCTCCAATCATTTCGTCCATTTAACACAAAACTTTTCCCTAACACAAATGAAAGGAAAGAGCAAAAGGAACGAGCCAAGCAATTATTAAATCTTTCAGCTTTCCTGGGGATTATGAGAAGTGTTATTTTTCATATATTTCAAATTATTAATTTTTTGTATAGTAACCAACAAAAATCTGTTTACATTTACAGTTATTTTATAACAGGATGTAAATGTTCTGGTTGGGTTGGGTTAAATTGGGTTTTATAGCATATCAACCATTGTGGGTTATTTAATGCCAAATTCTGTTTATACATATACATTAAATATGCTGCCTAAAGACATTTGGTTAATAACATTTTTAAACGATTCTGAACCCCTTTTTACACAGTTTAATGGCTTCAACTATTTTTTTTATTTAATACTATTAATTCTGTTTACTGTTAATCATTTGTTTGCTTCAAGTTAAATGGTTACAAGTATTGCTGTGTAACAGAAATAATTTAACACCAGTCATCTGCGTGCGAACATTTAAATGGATATATATATGAATTCTATGTGTATACTTTGTCGGTAATTTGATTTTTAAATAAATCAGAACCAATTTCTAGGCACACTAGTATTGTTATTGTTTTTACACAGTTAAATGGTTTCAATTATGTCATTAAAACGCTAATAATTCTATTCAATACTAATCATTTGTTTTTTTCGATTGTAAAGACGTTACATATATTGCTTTTTTTCTCTAATTATTCTATTCAACACCATTCATTCATTTACACACAGTCAAATAGTTCCAAATATTGCTATATAATATCAATAATTCAATTTAGGTACACTGTTAAAGAGTTTCAAATATTTAACTATTTAACAGTCATAATTCTATTCAACATTACTCATTCGTTTACACACAGTTAAATGTTTCCCAAGTTTTGCTATTTATCCCTAACAATTTAATTAAATATCAGTCATTTGTTTACACTCAGCTAAATGGTCAAGCTGTTCTATTTCTAACAATTCAATTCAACATTTAGTTATACGTTTACTCATAGTTTAAATGTCAATCAGTTTTATTTGACATATAGATAGGATCCTCGTCGTTGCCATAATTCTGGGTCATAATGAAATTGGGAGCAACGTCAACGAAGAAATACTCCACATTTCCCAAAGATCCAAGACTGGAGCCTTACAATCAGATTATTCAGTTTGATATTCAGTACACTCGTTGCAGGTGGGTTCTTACCCCTCTTCAATGATGCAGTCGGTATATTCAACAGCCCCAGCCGACCGGGTGGTATAATTGTTTTGTATTTAATGACTGATTAATTTTTTCTAACGGGGTGTCAAACCACTTATTTCATGCCAAGTGGATGGGGAATTGCGTTCATGGTACATTTATATTTAAATTTTTGCAAAGTTATTTCTTAAGAGATTTTTTGCGCACTTTTATATATCAAGTATCTATAAAAAAAAAACATTTACATAAAATTGTTTGGCTTCAAGTATTCCTCACTATTATAAATAATTATATGGTCTCAATTAGTTGTTTAAAATAAGCTTCAATTAATTAATCTAAATGTAAAAATTTATCGTTATATGGCATCAAGTATTACTATGTAATACAAATAATTCTTAAACATATCTATTTGATCCATAGATGGGAGCTTAATTTGTATTACCATTCCAAGTCAGAGTGGATCTGGGAGTAATGGCAATGAAGGGTACTCAAAAATCTTCAGAACTCCAGAACCACAACCTCACTATTATCAGCAGTGTTATGTCCTAACCAGGACACCCCTTTTGGGGAGTTCTTATCCCTCAGCGGCGTGTTCAAAAGATCAACTGGCAGAAAGAATTATATTGTTTCAAGTATTCCTATTTACTACTAATAATTCACATACAGTTTGTTTTTTGTTTTTCCTTCTAAAAGAATTGGGCCAAGTAACAGATACACATATAAAAATCGATTATATTCCCAAAACTTTTCCATGCGCTTTATCGATATTGATGAATTATCTTTTGAAAATTATAATGAAACATTGAATTTACTGTATTTTGTATAAATATAAATGTGTTATTAAGAAGTTAGAAAAATCTCAGACAAAGAAGAGATGGCTCTCCTCATAAAGTTTTGAGTACACTGTAAATATTCATTCAAAACAAACAAACAAACAAACAAACAAACAAACAAAAGAATGTCTATGAAAGAAATATTTTCTTATTTACAATCACTTATTTTAGTGGACATGCCACACCAAAAAAAATCCTTCTCACGTTTAAGTGAAACACAAAACGAAAGAGGAAAAATATTTATATTGATATCATTTAAGAGAATTGAACGGTGCTGAAATCTAAGGAATTGATTTTTGTTGATACATACTGTTGTATATAAAATCGATTGATTGAATTTAATAGCATGTCAACAAAACACAAAGTTTAAGGAATAAAGTTCCTAATATTTATATTGTTGTGTAAATGTTTCTCAAAGGATTTTTATAAAGCTATATGATATCATGTATTCCCATTAAAAATTATTTGTACACAGTTATATCATATCATGTATTCATTTTAAACCATTCATTTGCACACTGTTTTATGATGTCAAGTATTCCCATAAAAAACAATAATTTGCACACTGTTATATCCATTATTCCAATCTAAAAACATTATTTTGTGCTCAGTTATATGATATCGATTATTCTTATCTAATACAAATAATTTGCTCACTATCATATGATATCAAGTATTCCTATCTAATACAAATAGCTTGCACACAGTTATATATCAATTATTCCAATCTAATACAAATAATTTACTCACAGTTATATGATATCAAGTATTCCAATCTAAAAACATTATTTCGTACTCAGTTATATGATATCAACTACTATTGTAACCCATTTGTTTTCACACTGTTATATGATATCATATATTCCCATCTAAAACATTAGTTTTCTATCTAAAAACATTAATTTATACCTACCTAGTGAGCAGAGTGTTCGCATATGGCCCAGTAGACTGGGGTTCAATCTCAGGTCGAGTCATACAAAAGACTCAAAAGATGGTACTTGATGCAGCTTTGCTTAACACTCAGAATTATAAGATACTGATAAAAGGTAAAGTGGAGCAATCCAGGAAAAGGAGTAAAGCCCTACCCTATACCTCGATGTAGTAGGAAAGGAATTCTTCGTGTCGCCCTCGACTGAGGTCGCCCACTATATGTTGTCACGTATTTCCATCAAAAACATTAATTTACTCACAGTTATATGATATCAAATTTTCTCTAATAAAAACATTAATTTGCACACATTTGTATTGTTTCTAATACCTTCATGCAAAAAACTTAATTTTCAAACTGTTATAAGCTTTTAAATATTCACAAGTAATACTAATAAGTCATGCATAGTTATATTCTTCCATTAGTTTTTTTCTATTTAATAATATTCATATGCTTTACAACTAGTTATATGATTTTAAGTAATCATTTTCAATTATTAATACACAAATATTCCTGTCCATTGGCCAAGCGGGTAAAGTGTTCGCCAATGGCCCAGGAGAGCGGGGTTAGGCCTCAGGAAAATTTTTATATGTGTATCTGTTACTTGGCCCAATTCTTTTAGAAGGAAAAAAAATCAAGAAGTAAATAACAAGGAAAATAAGGAAAGCAAAAGTGAAAAAAATGCAAACAAAACAGGAAGAAACAAAGGAATGAAAGAAGAAGAAAGAAAAAAAAAGAAAAGATAAAGGAAAAAAAGCAAAAATCAAAAACAAGGTGAAGAAAAAACAACAAAAAATAAAGGAAGAAAGACAAAAAGAAGAGAAGGAAAAAACGAAGAGAAAGAAAAAGAAATAAATGAAATAAAGAAAGGACAAACAAAAGGAAAAGAAAAAAAGAAAGAATGAAGAAAGAAGCGAAAGAATTCAAAAACAAAGTCAAAAGCAAAGAAAAAAGAAAAAAAGAAACCGATGAAGAAAAAAAGAAAAAAATCTAAGGACAGAAGATAAAAGAAAATAGAGGTAAAAACAGGAAGGGAATGAAAGAAGAAGAAAAAAGAAGCAAAAATAGACTAAGCAAAGAAGGTAAAAACTAAAGAAAAAGAAAAAAAAGAAGTTAGGAAGTGATAATGAAAAAAATTTAAAAAGAGGAAAGGCAGAGACTTCCTCCAAAGGAAAAAAATGTTAAAAAGAAAACAGTAATATACGAAGGCAAAGGAAAGTGGGTGACAAAGAAAATATACAAAAAAAAAAAACGAAAGAAAGTCAGAAACAACGATCAAAGAAAGAAATTACAATAATTGAGTTTATTTTATAACATATCAACTTTGGAGGGTTATTTAATGCCAACGCAATTCTCATGAGAGAGCGGAAGTGGTGTTGATTAACCCTTAGCTAGGGAGAGAGGATGTTCATACCTTTTCCAAGCGATTAAGTCAAAAACTGAAGTTCGTACTTGCTAACTACAATATCATTGCCCATTTTACAACCAGTACATTCTGAGAACTCCTCCAAAACACAAAGAAAGATTGAAAAAAAAGAGACCGAGAGAAATAAGAGAAGGAAAAATAACAAGAAGAAAAAGCAGGTATAGAGTCTAAGAAGAAGATCCATTGACCTTTGTGTAATTCAGGCTGAAGACATTCACGAGTAAATAGCTACGGTAATTAAAAATTATTAGAAAAAAAACAGAGGGCCCAAAAAAGAAAAACAGAATTAAAAGCAAAAGGAAAGAAAAGAACAAAAGTAGCTAAGAGGAAAAGAAGAGAGAACAAAGGAAAGAAAGAAGGAGAAAACACAATCAAAAGAATAAAAAAAAGGCAAAAGCAAACAGAGAAGAAATAAAAGAATGGCGGGAAGCAGAAACAAAGAGAAAAAGATGACAAACAGAAGCAGATATTTAAAAAGATGGGAATGAAACCAAAAAGATACAAAGTAAAACCCAAGAAAGAAAATGAGAAACCAATAACAAAGATTAAAAGAAAAGGAAAAAGAAGGAAAAAAGACAGAAGCAAACAAAAAAGAAATGAAAAAAGAAGGAAATCAGTGACAACGGCAAAAAAAAGGACAAGAAAAAAATGGTGAGGAAAAGGACGGTGTTTAAAAGTGAAAGGAATAAATAAAAAACAAGACCAAAGGAAAGAAAAAAGGAATAAACTTAAAGAAAATAATTAAAAGAAAATAAGTTGAAACGAAGGAAGGGAAAAAGGATGAAGAGAAGGAAAACAGAGCAAAAAGGCTTAACGAAGAAATGTCACTATATACCATTTAATGATATTTCGATCGGTAACGGTGGAATAATGTTTATCAATGCGGAAAATGGAACCAGTGGGACGATTCACTGATTAATTGATTTTAACGGCACATCAACTTCACTTGCATTATGCTAAGTGAATTGCGTCAATTTTACATTCATGTTTGTATTTTTCATGAAGTTGTTTCTTTATAGGGTTTAATTTGCATACAGTCAAATAGAATATGAATATTTTTTTCAGCATATCTATTTGAGCCATAGTTAAGACTATAAGGGTTACTTGAGTTCTGCGTTAGAGTGAACCTGGGAGTAATGGCAATGAAATTATACTCAACAACCCATGTGCTCCAGAACAGGTGAAGTTTAGTTTCATACCCAAGACAAACTTTTTTGTAGGGTGGGTCTAACCCCTCTGTATAAGATATAGTCCGCGTATTCTAAGACCAGCTCGATATTATAAGTTCAAATTCCGACCAAAACTGTTTTTTCTTCTTCGTTTTGCTGTAATTCCACAGAAAGATGTAAAAACTCATTTATCGCTTCTGCTTGGCACAAAATACCAGTGCTGATTATCCTAGACCCTCTCTCGCCTCTTCTCCCAATCGTTCATCATCTCTGGTAGGTCTTCAGGACTACATCCCGTATTATCACATAGGTGCTGAACGTATGTTAGAGCTGGTCGTCCTGCTTTTGCTTGGCCATATGTGGGGGTTCATAGGAGTACATCACTTATGAGCTTGTCCTTGCTTCTCCAGCTGTGTCCTGCATGTCTGGTTCGTCTAGCTTGGATAGATTTTGTGATAGGAGGCAAGTGGTCGTATAGTTGGTGCCTTGTAGGGTGTTTCCGCGACGACTTGTTCAATATTGCTCGCAACATTCTTGTGTAATTGTCGTCTAGCTTCTTCTCCAACCGTTTAGTTAGCGTCCAATAGTGCATCCATATAGCAGTATCGACACAACCGCTGCTTGGAAGAAACTGCGTTTCATTTTAGCGGTCAGGTTTCATATAACTAATTATATAACCAATTATAACCATTTATTACTGTTTCATATAACCAATTATAATAATCTTATAACCAATTATGATAATCCCAAAAAAGCAATTCGAGCTTCAGTTAAATTTCCTCAATTACAAAACATGATATCAAGTAACTAATTTTATCTAATAATAATAATAATAATGAGTTTACTTACAGTTATATGATTTTAGATATTTCAAGCAATTGTATACTTTCAAGAAACTATTGATAAATATTTTTGGTAACCAATAATAGCGTCAATTAAATATTCTTAATACAAATAACAGTTATGTCGTTTCAAGTATCTATTTCTATTTGATAACAGTATTCATTTAAAAGAGCATAGTCTTCCCAACAATTTACCGATAACTGGATAGAGGAAATAGCTGGATTCATGCTTTTCCAAGAGTGTTAGCACTTGATGAAATGCAAGTAGCCTCGTCCAGGATTTGAACTCGCGTCACCAAATCCATTTCCCCGGAGAGATAACGAGTGCCTTCATTGTTTGCTCCAAGTATAAATCATAGTTCAAGAAGAAATTAGATGAAAGAATTATTTTTTAATGAGTCTATCGCACAAGGTAGAATCCTATTGTAGTATTTTAAGAATTGAATTGAATCCAACTGAATGTAGAAAAAAAGTAAAAACCGACGTAAGATATACGTTTGGTGGTTCGTTTATTGTGCTGATGCGTTTAAACTTCAAGGTATTGTCTGAATGCAAAAATATTTTATCAAAATTACTCTTTGCTTTTTTATATGAGAAATATCTAAAATAAATATTTCTTTTGATTCACTTCGAAGTCTTCAGCATGACTAGTAGATGTTGTTATGTAAAAAAAAAAACGGAATAAATTTGGGTGATATGTTCTAATAACGCTATAAGCAATCTTAAAAAATATATTTCTCATACAAAAAATAATTATTTTGTTCAAATATATTTGTATTCCGACAAAGCCTTGAAGTCGGAACACGTTGGCTTAATAAAAATTACCAAACATATATCTTTCTTCCACTTTTATTTTGACCCCCCACACACACACATATATATATATATATATATATATATATATATATATATATATATATATATATATATATATAGCCAATGAAAGACTTTATAGCAGTTTAATACAGCCCTGGTCGGTCATGTATTAAATGAAGGATATTTCCCACTAGAACTTGAGTCTATCTCCCATAATCTCCATAGATTGCTTATATCTAGAAGCCAATAGGCCGGTGCCTTTTACTGATATCAAAAAGAATTCAAGATGAAGCCATACGTATAAGACTCTCGAAAGAAGTTCTTTTGTCTAGTCTTTCTTTCAATAGAATTGCAAATTTTAATGATAATATATACAATACAAAATTAAACTGGCTTATTTATCAGAAGAGATTTTAGATGTCTGGATGATCCTATTAAATGTGATGATTCTTGAATGTAGAGACAAATCTGTTGTGTTATGAATTTGGCAAAAATCGAACGGAAGGAAGGAAGGAAGGAAGGATGGGGATGGAAGGAAGAAACAAAGAAACAAAGAAAGGAAGAAAGGAAAGCAAAAGAAAGAAAAAAAATGCAACTACAAGTCCATACGGAAACAAAGAGAGGAAAAGAAAGAATGAATCAACAAAGGAAAAAAAACAGATATGAAAGGGAAAGGAAAGAAAAAGGAATAAAAGAAAAAAATCACAAAGAAAAGGCACATTGCACTCACAAACACATAGATAGATAGATAGATCGATAGATAGATTTCTTTTAAATCAAAGATATCAAGATTGTAAGTTTTTTGTGGAATATACAATCAATATAGATATTAAAAGAGTAAAACGACAAACAAAAACAAATTCGAAAGCAAATGCTATTTATACACAAACACACAGAATGAGTGAGAGAGAGAGAGAGAGAGAGAGAGAGATTATTAGTAATTTATTTATTACAAAACTCTACAGGATTTCAACTTTGTAACCAATAATATGAATGTAGCAGTTAACAAATAAGTTATCTCCTACTCGCAAAACAATTTTATTTCATACTATTTAGTTATATTCGGAAACTAAACCTAAGCCTCCACCACAAAACGGCCTTGTGCCATATTCTAACACTATGGGATATCAGATAATTCAGAGCTTCGGCCGGAGTTTGAACCCAGCGCGCCGACTTCAGTTATTCAGCGCGCCCATATATATATATATATATATATATATATAGGTGCGATGAATATATATATATATATATATATATATGGGTACGCTGAATATAGCATGTTAGGTATATATATATATATATATATATATATATATATATATATATATATATATATATATATATTTAACATGCTGGACTACAATATAGTTGTGACTTCGAACTCCAGTCGTTATATTACAATTGCTTGATGCTTTTACGGCCGAGCAGGCAAAAAATAAGTTCTTTAAAAATACTATAACTATGGACATTAAAAGTTCATTACCTGAAGTTTCCTGTGTGCACGATCATCAGACGGAGATGCGAGAAAAAAAGCTAATCAAGCGTCAAATATAATCATGTTATAAGATGAAAGAATACATGACATTCAAGCGAAAAAATCGATACATAAATAAAGGCGAATAAATTGTAAATTATTTAGATATGTTGACATATTTCACTTGCATTATTTATCACCTGACTAATTTGGTAATTCATCATTATTTACTTAGGCTGCGTTAAGCTAGTTTCTTCAGAACTCTAATACTTTTTCTAAGCTGATTTTTCAAGCACTCTATTCTTCCTCTCATATTCACTTCATCCAATCTTTTTCCAGTTTCTTAGGGACTGATCCACGGGCTTTAAACAAGCTTTTGGCCAAGATTTGGTATCTTTTTAACTGGCCCATTGTCCAGTGGGGAGAATGTTCGCCAACAGCCAAGAACCCTAGGGTTCAACCCCAGGCTGAGCCATAAGAAAACCTCCAAAAAATCTACTTGATGACTCATAGCTTAATACTCCGTAATATAAGGAAGAGATCAAGAGTAAAGTGCGGCACTTCCCCACACCTCGGTGTAGTATCTATTAAAAAGGGAGATTTCTGGTTGCCCTCGACTACGGTCGCCAACTTTTATCTCAAAGTCCATGAGAATTTTTGTGTCTCATTTTAGTGGGGTTTTTTTAAACTCTCACTGGCATTTTTAACACCTCTAAAAGATGTTTTTAGTTGAGTTTAGGTGACAGCAACTCTTCTCATGTCATCAGAAACCTTCTTTATAAAGTCATCATCATCATGTCGTGCTGGTAGCACGGATATCCCTGACTCTCTCTCTCGCCACTCCTCCCTATCGTTCATCGCCCCAGGCAGGTCTTCAGGACAACATCCCGTATCCTCACATAGCTGCTGAATGTATGTTCGTGCTGGTCGTCTTGCTTTTGCACGGCCATGTGTGGGGGTCCATAAGAGTACATATCTTATGAGTTCGTCCCTGCTTCTCCAGCAGTGTCCTGCATGTCTGGTTCGTCTAACTTGAATAGTTTTCGTGATAGGAGGCAGGTGGCAGTACACTTGGTGTCTTGTGGGGTGTTGCCGCCAGGACTTGTTCAAGATTGCTTGCAGCATTCTTGTGTAATTGCCGTCTAGATTCTTCTCCAGCCGTTTTGTTAGAGTCCATGTAGTGCACCCATATAGCAGTATCGATGTGACCGCTGCCTGGAAGAAACTGCGTTTCATTTTATCGGTTAGGTCTGATTTCCATATAATCGATAACTTATTGATAGCTGTCCATGCTTTCGTTAACATCGTGTCGATGTCCTTTTCGGTTGATGCGACGCTGCTTTCTAGGTAAGTGAATCTGTCCACTAGTTTAAGAGGGGTTCCGTCTAGAGTGGAGACGTCTCCCGTTTGATTATAGCACATATATTCCGTTTTGTGTGCATTAACATAGAGGCCTATTCCTGCGGCTGCTCGTTCCAAACTATGCAGTAGTGTTTCGGCTTGGTCGGGTGTATTTGTCAGTATCGCTATGTCATCGGCGTAGTCGGTGTCGGTAATTGTTTTTGCGGGGTACCTTCTGCTTCTTTTCTTCGTCAGCTCGAAGCCATTCTCTCTGATTTTGTCAATCGATGTTCTAAGTACGTAGTCTAGACAAATGATAAAGAGGTACGAAGCCAGCGTGTCCCCTTGTAGTACTCCTGCTACAATGTCGAAGTATTCTGTGTCTCTATCTGGTGATCGTACTTTTACTTTGGTGTTTCTATAGAGAATCGTTATTGCTGCTACGGTTTCTTTAGGTATGCCGTACGCTAGTAGGATTTGTTCCATCTTTCCTCTGTGAATGGAATCGAGGGCCTTGGTAAAGTCGACAAATATTAATGTCGCTTGTAGGTTTTTCGCCCGTACACCTTCAAGGATTCTACGGATGGTTAATATTTGTGAGGTCGTGGATCTATTTATTCGGAAGCCATTTTGGTTTTTCCTAAGTATATTGTCGATTTTGGGTTCTATGCGGTTTCGTAGTAGGGCATTGTAGATTTTGGCTGCTATGGATGTAAGTGTTATGCCTCGGTAGTTTTTGGCTAATCCGAGGTCCCCCTTTTTAGGGAAGGGGAGAATGCATCCCTTCATCCATCTATCTATCGGATTTTGATTGTATACGGCGTTGCATTGTCTGAGCAGTATGTCGTCGAATTGTCTGGTCTTCCATACTTCCGGGGGAATCTCGTCCAACCCTGCAGCTTTCCTATTTTTAATTTTTCTGAGAACCAGGTTGAGTTCTTCTTGTGTGAACGGTCCTAATTTAATGTCTAATTGTTTACTAATTATTCTGGTGATTGGTTCGTGAGTTATTTTCGGTGGGTTTCCTGTTTCCACAGTTTTATTCTTTCTTGTTGGTTTGCAGCTTTCAGTTTTGTTTTGGCTGTCTTCTTTCTTCTACTCACTTCGTTTATTGTTTGCCATGCTATCCTACATTGTCTATCTTCCACCGAGTCTCTAATCTTATCTATCTGATTTTGAATATATTCTGTCTGTTCCTTTATATATATGCCTGCTAATTGATATTGTGCCGTTTTTAGTTTTAAGGCATTTGTGTTTGTTGGGTTTTTTCGATAGTTTTTGGAGCCTGTTTTCACTAGTGCACGTTTTTCTCTCACCGCTAAAGTTTCCGATGGGACTCTATATTTAGTTTTGGGTTTTGTTGGAATGCATTTTGCTGCTGCCTCAAGGTGCGCATTGACGAAATTTTCATATTCGTCGTTTGGTGTACTTTCTTCCGTCTTCTCTTGTGGTGTTTCGAATCTGTTTCTTAATTCTAATACGTATTTATCTCTTATATCTCTGTTGTTCAAAAGGGCCCAGTCATAGTGTTTGGTGGTCGCTGTTCGTGTGGCGTTTTTTCGTAGGCTTAGCCGTATTTTCACCGTGATTATTCGGTGATCGGAGGACACACCCTCGAAAGAGGAGTATGCCTCGCAATTCATTGCACTATTTTTCCATTTCTTGTTTATAAGGACGTAGTCTATCTGAGCTTTAGTATTGTTCGCGTACGTGTATGTCCATAGTTTGCCCTCCCTTTTTTGGTAGTTTGTATTGAGGCATGCTAATCTATTTTCTACCATAAAATCTGTTAGATGTTGCCCATTCCTATTTGACGTGTTGTGGAGGCTGTATTTGTTGTTTCCGTTTTTCCTGATTTGGGCATTCATATCTCCGCCAATGACTAACATGTTGTGTTTCGAGATGCTACGCACTAGTGGGGATAACTCATCGTAGAAGGTGACTAGTTCCGTTTCTTCACTAACATTGGTAGGGCTGTAGCAGGAGATGATTGTTGCTCTGGGGTTGCCGTTAAAAGTAGCTGCCATCATTCCTAGGTTGTATCTTCTCAATGCTATTTAGCGTTTTTAATGCTCTAGGTCCTATAAGCAATCCTACCCCTTCTACTGCGGCGTTGACAGAGTTTTTCCATGCCGATACAGTGACGAGCGACCATCCATTGCCAGTTTCGTGATATTTGATATCTTCGGTGTGCGTGTATCTGTGTTCTTGTATGCATATTATGTCTATCTTATGTTCTACGGCCGATGCGATTAGCTCTGGAAGTTGTCCTATTATATTTAAGGTTCTTACGTTAAATGTCGCTATTTGTAGCGTTTGCTTGCATTATAGTAGTTTTTGTCGTTTTAGCTCTTTAGCTGATTTTTCGAACACCGAGGCCAGGCCTCCAACCTCAGCAGGACGCACCCCTTTTTTAGCCGCGCGAAGAGCGATGCGGTTTGTGTATGTATTTTGAGTGTGGGTCATGGTTATCTTTCGATGGCTGTTTTATTCTCTTCTATAGACGCCACTCTTATAGAGGAGCAGCAGTAGTTCCCCGATCGAACTAACGATCCTGAGCGTTAAGTCGTCAAACTTACGTCCAGGACCTATTTAGGTATTGAGTTTGGACGTCCTGTGTTTATTCAAATACCTTTACGTACATCATGCTGCTTCCCATGTGTACGTAAAAAGGGGGGGGGGTAATTTTAAGTTAAGTTTTCTTAAGTTTTAACTTAGTTAAAGTCCAAGATTAAGGTACTTTCGTCAGACTTTCACTGGTCCTGGAATTTTTTTTTTTTAAAGCTTAAAATTCTTTATAAAGTAGTCAAGTTTAAGTTCTATTTTCTGGATGGTTTCAATTCTTTCGCTAATCTCCTGTTAATCCAAGTATTTTGGGGGACTGTTCCAAGGAAACCAACTACGATTATAACTGTCACCTTTATAAGCCACAGCTTTTCATCTCTCTGACATGATAAAAAATATTTGTTCATTTTTTGCTTTCTTTTATTTTAACTCAATGATCAGCTGGAACAATAAAATCTACCAATTAACAAAATATTTTTTTCTTGTTGAAACTCGGTCTGGTTTTCTGGTCCGTATTTGAAAGTTCTTTTGTGTCAAAAAGTCACTGAGAATATTATACGTTTTATTGTATACGACTGAATTATTATGATTATTATGAATAAATATAAAATTGATTGAATTAAATCTAATTAATTAAACGGTTTAGATGACGTATAAATTCAATTATTAGTATATAAATAAAACGATTTTTTGGCCGGTATTAGATAGCTTCTTTGAGTCAAGACCCTCCCAATGAGTAACCCATGGCCCAGTCTGCCGGGACAGCAGAATACACTGACTACATCTCTGCAGAAAGGTAAGACCCTCCCAACGAGTAGCATGTGGCCCAGTCGGTTGAGACTGTAGGATACACCGACTGCATTTCTGCACAAGGGTAAGACTTCCCCCGCCAAACGAATGTCCTGTAGCCGAGTCGGCATCTCTGCAGAAGGCAAAGACACCCACTCCACAACAAGTGGCTACAATATGACACAAGCAATAAGATGGTGAGGCTCCAGTAATGCTGGAGCTTTAGCGTATGTGGACTCCCCCTTTATTGCCATTGCTTCCTGATCCACTGTGATCCAGAATGGTAGTACCTGATAGGGTCCTATCTGTGGATCAAATAGAACATGCTTGACATTTAAACTGTGTGCAAACAAAGGACTCATGCTAAATTGAATTATAAAAACTAGAACTGTTTCATCATTCAACTGTCTGTAAACAAATGAATATTTAATTGAATTGTTAATGATAGCAATATTTGGAACCATTTCACTGTGTACAACCGAATGAGTTACGTTGAATAGAATGATTAGTGTTCAAGAGCAATACTTGTATCCAATTTACCTTGTGCAAACAAATTATTAACATTGCATATAATTGACAGTGCTAGATATAAATACTTAAAACCATTTGACTGCATACAAACAAATAATTAATAGAAAAAAGAAGTATTCGTATTAGATAGAAATACCTGAAACGTTTTAACTATGTGCAAAAAATGAGCTAATGCTCGTTTAGAAATATAACCGACAAAATGTGTTTGAAAATTATATATATTTAATATATATGTATTAACGGAATTTGGCATTATATAACCTACAATCGTTGATATGCCATAAAACCCAAACCCAATCATATATATATATATATATATATATATATATATATATATATATATATATATATAAAGAAGATTTGGCATTAGATAGCCTACAGTGATTGATATGCCATAAAACTCAACCAAACCAAATCATATGTGAGTGTGTGTGTGTGTGTGTGATGAGGATTTGGTATTAAATAACCTACAATAATTGATATGCCATAAGACCCAAACAAATCAAACCACAATTATTATAATGAAAATTGAATTTATTGAATTATATCAAGTTAATTAAGCAGTTTAGAAAATGTCTGCTTCTGTTTACTTGACATTTCAAATCAGAGATAACAAAATGCCCTGTACTTTTTATTGCATAATATTTTGACTATATTGTTTCTGTAAAAGAAATAGCATTTTTTTTTACATTAAAATCTAAAGAATAACTGAAAATGGAAAAAAATTCTTCTTAGTGATAGGATTATCTTTATTTGGTGGTTCTGCTTACTAATATTTCTTCGTCTTTCTATTGCAATTTGATACTTAATTTAGAATTTATATTCATTCTTACTTTTCGAAACATCATTTTATCGTTTATGTAAATGTTCGTGTACAAAACAAAACAGGAATAAAGATAGAATAAGGATTAGTTTTGTCATTCGTTAACCAAAAGTATTTGCGTCTCGAAAACAGATTACTGAACGGATAATGGAAGATTTGCTTGATTTTTTAAAAATCTTAAAATGTTTGCTCAGACATTTTCGCTGGACACATACATAGATAGGTCATTAGATAGATATCGTCAGAGTAAATGGATACGATGATCCGAGTTCAAATCCTAGACCAGGTTTGCATTTCAACTAACGTTAATATCATCGTGAAAAGTAAGCATCCGTCTAGTCTCTCTCAGCCTATGGGTGAAATGGTAGGACAGGCTGGACTCTTTAGCCTTGGTATAGCATCCGGTTTAAGAGAAGTAAAATTCTTAATACAAACTTGTTTAACTTCCCATAAAAAATTGACCTCATGTCGGATCTTGATCATTTGAAAGTGTTGGTAAATACATATATAGATATATCAAATAGATATCTATCTTTGTTTTAATATATATATATATATATATATATATATATATATATATATATATGTGTGTGTGTGTGTGTGTGTGTATAAACGTGTGTGTGTGTGTGTGTATGTGCATGCATATAATTCTGTTACTATCTATCGATCAATTTCTTTATTTGTTTCTTCTTTACTATCTTTCTTTTTCTTTCTTTCTGTTGATTTTTCCATTGCATTCTTTTAAATGTTTCTTTTGTTGTCGTTTATCAAATCCAAAAATATATTTTATTCCGCTCACGTCTATATATTAATATAACTATGTATCTATTTCAGTCTGCTCATATCTATCTATCTATCTATCTATGTACCGTTGTGGTACTAAAGAGATTTTTGCCCTCCGTTGTAACCACGCCGTCAAACAAGTTGACAAACCGAAACTCTGTTAAACATACACCAAGATTTATTTACTAGTGGTCGCCGGGAGAAAGGAAGATCGTATAGAAACACGAGACGTCCGTTAACTAGACAGAAATAAGTAACATTTCCGAGAGAGAAAAAAATGAGCCGACACTAACTTTGAATTTTTCCTGGTTCTAACATGCTTGTCTACCAGATCCAACACCACCTTAGGGGGGGTGCCCCAGAATTTGGAGCTCGTAATCTTTCTTTTGACATCTTCGTGGCTCGTTTTCTACTGATGTCTTCACCTTCTAACGTCTCGCAGCCAACTCTCGAAAGGACACAAGTTGTCCCCTCACTTCCGCCTGTGGTGTCGGAAACAGAAACATCAACTTCCGCTCGCACCGCGTATACGCAAAAGATTTCGAACCTCCAGTTTTCCCAAGGAATTTTAGGCCTTGTTATTTAACGACTACTGATTGCTTTATTTATTTTTTTATTTATCTTTTCATTCAATTTCCTATGAGTCGATCAATTACGTTACATCTATCTATTTCAGTCTGCTCATATCTATCTATCTATCTATCTACCACTCTGTCGGTTGGGGTTGTAGAATACTCTGACTGAACCTCTGAGGTGGATTAAAACCCCAACGAGTGTTCTGTTTAAAACACTAAACTGCTTTTGATAATAAGCTTTGGAGATTTGGGGAATATGCAGTACCCCCTCATTATAATTACTCCCAGGTCAACTCTGACTGGGAGTGGTAGTACCTGTTAAGGTGCCATCTATGGGTCACTTTGTACTATATATTTACTATACATGAAACCAAATTAAAAAGCTTTACATGAAAGTATTTAAATGTGAGCAAACAAATAAACTCTCAAGTTTTAACTTATATCACCGAAAACTATAAGTTTACAAATAATATATGATATATTTATATGCAAAAGCTAAATTTGGCATAAGAGTTGATATGCCATTAAACCAAACAAGCTAATCTATCTATCTATCTATCTATCTATATATATATATATATATATATATATATATATATATATATATATATATATGACCTAATTCTGACAATGTATCTATCTATGACTTAATTATGACAATCTATCTATCTATCTAACTATTTATCTATCTATCTATCTATCTCAGTCTATTCATATCTATCTATCCTTCCATGTCATAAATTCTCATTATATCTATATCAAGGTATATTTTTAAAGTTTGGAGATTAATTCATCTGTAACATTTTCATTTTTTTTTTAATTGTTATTTTTTTGCTTAGAGTCTTTCTATTTGAATATTAAAGACAGAATTTTATATTTTGCCAATAGTATTTCTATTTGAATAATTGAGATAAAATCTTGTTATATTGATTATTTCGGGCTAGATTCCTTGCCTTTATTCACTTTTTACTGTAACAATTTGGTCTTTCTTTCTTTTCATATTGATCCTGTCTGAATCTTAAATACATTCTTTTCTATTATGAATTGATTCTTATGAAATTCCTTGTCTTCATTGTCTTCGTCGCAACAATTTGTATAGCAAATAGCAAGCAAAATGCCAGTACACGAATAGAAAAGTAATCAAAAAATCCACGGGCTGAAAGCAGAACGAGATCAACATCTCTTTCAGTGAGAGAGTTGTAAAACGAAAGGATTGATCTAGCACTCCGGAACCACTCTTATTGAGATCAGAATTAGTAACCCATCCAAAGTTGAACTGGAGGTAGCATCTTCTGGAAAACATATATATATATATATATATATATATATATATATATATATATATATACGAGTATGTTTCCGTCATCTATTTCTTCCTGCACTCCGGGCCTCACACAAACGTACAGAAAATAAACATCGAAGATCAAAGCTAAAATCAAGTGATTTTGTGTTTTTCTCTCTAACAGTCATTGGTGACTCCCGATAATCGACAGATGCTTCCTTTAATATTTTTTGGCAGAATTGTTTTAGACAAAATCTTGTTACTATTATACATTGATTCATTCAAAGCAGTCCGTAGACCAATCGGCTATGGGAGCTGTAGAATATATCGACTGCATCTCTGCAGAGGGGTTAAACTTTCCCCAGGAGTGTCCGGTTAATGACACTAAACAATTTGTTGGTTAGGCTTCTATAACACCGGAGCTTTGGGAAAAGTGGAGTACCCCTCATTGCCATTGCTCCTAGGTTCACTCTGATCCGGAGTGGTAGCACCTGATAGGGTCATATCTATGGGTTAAATAGAACTGTTTGACATTTATACTGTGAGCATAAGAAATGACTTATGCGAAACTGATTTGAACTGTTAGATTATTTATCTGTGTCTATCTAAAATATGTTTACAAACACACACACACACACACACACACACACACACACATATATATATATATATATATATATATATATATATATATATATATATAACCAACAATGGTTGATATCCCAGAAAACCAAAGCGACCGTTCTTAATTTATTCATTTATTTTTTTAAATATTTTTTTTTTAATTCTGGTGTTTCCGAATTTAATAGAATTTTTGTGTTTGAATTTCTGTAAAGAAAAGCTGTTACCATATTAATATATTCATGAGCTGGACCTGGAAAATGGAAATCTTAACTGATGTAATTAAAAGATACAGCTCTCTGTTTTTAGGCATGGTGAGATTTAAGATGACACTGCGAAGCGCGAAATCAATGTGCTAAACCGAATTGTTTACTTACACTAAACTGAATTGTTATATATGCAACTGTTTTGACATTTAACTGTGAGTAAACAAAATATGTGCTTATACGAAACTGAATTAGCTGAATCAGAACTGTTCGAATTATCTGAGTAGCTTGAAATAGAAATGTTTTTGACAATTAAACTGTGTACTCATGCTGAACTGAGTTGTCGAAGTAAAACTGATTATTTGCATAAAAATGTACAACCCGCTGGTTAATAAGTACCAATAGAGATTTGGCTAGTAACTGTTTATACTAAACAATCAGTAGTTTATTCTACACACTCACATGCATACACATATATACATATATATAGGGGTGGGGAGAAAGAAAGTCAGTATGTTCAGGAAGTTAGATTTGGTTCGGTTTCTTTCTTTAATGGCATATCTACCTTCGTGGGTTATTTAATGCCATATCCATTTTTAGAGTTGAATAGCAGTAGCACTATTAAGCCCATCGCTAGGGGGATAAGTTTTTTGGGTTTTTTTTTTTAGTTTTTTCTTAAAGTTATTAGTCCAAAAGCAAACGTAAAAGCGTGACTGGAGTTCGATCTTCATGAAGTATCGAAACTGAAGCGATACCTAAATAACAATGTGCAATGAATTAAATAATTTCTTCAAAAGATTTCTCTTGCTATTCAGCATACTTACTCCAACAAGTTAAAACACCTCATAAATTTTTCTTTCCATGTGTTGAGCTAATGAATCGACTGATTTCTTGTAATATCATCCAAATTATTGTAAAAGCATATTAAAAAAATTGCTCAATGTTGGTACATGACTAACTGACACTCAGGTTGGTTGGTTGGTTGGTTGGGGTTTTATGGCATATCAACCTTTGTAGGTTATTTAACGCCAAATCCACTTTTATGCAAATAATCAGTTTTACTTCAACAATTCAGTTCAGGATGACTACACAGATTAATTGTCAAAATCATTTCTATTTCAAGCTACTCAGATTAGTCAAACAGTTCTAATTCAGATAAAATAAGCACATATTTTGTTTTCACACTGTTAAATGTCAAAACAGTTGCATATATAACAATTCAGTTTTGTGTAAGTAAACAATTCGGTTTAACACAAACACGCAGTTTAAATGTAAGTACATTTTAATTGTCAAAACATTTCTATTTCAAGTTATTCAGTTTAGTCAAACAGTTTTAATTCAAACAATTCAGTTTAGCATTAGTATGCAGTTTAGTTCTATCTAAACCATAGATAGAGCCCTATCAGGTGCTACCATTCCGGGCCAGAGTGGACCTGAGAGCAATGGCAATGAAGGGGTGCTTCGCATTCCCCAAAGCTCCAGCATCACTGGAACCTCACCATCAGATTGTTAAATGTCATATGAGGACACTCATTGGAAGGGGTCTCACCCCCTCTGTAGAGGTGCTTTCAGTGCATTCTACAGCCCCAGCCGACTGAGCGAGTGACACTCAAGTAATATATATATATATATATATATATATATATATATATATATATATATATATATATATGTGTGTGTGTGTGTGTGTGTGTGTGTTCAATTTAAAATCAATGATTTATTTCCACTCAGATAAATGGTTTCAAATATAGTTAATGATTAAACAGTTCTACTAAACCGATAGTTGTTACCCAAAAAGATACTACCACACAAAGTTACATGAACACAAATAGTCCTTAGAGTAGGACTCCCTCAATGAGTGTCATGGATATGACACGAAACAATCTGGTGGTGTGGCACCTGTAATTCTAGAGCTTTAGGAATGCGGTATACCCCTTTATTGCCATCATTCCCAGGTCCACTGTAGCCCAAAGTGGTAGCAACTGATAGCGTCCTATCTATGGGTCAAATAGATCTAAACTGTATTTTTATACCAAATTGAATTGTTTGAAATAGAACTGTTTTGACATTTAACTGTGTGTAAATAAAATATGTACTTAGACTAAACTGAATAGTTGGAAACTTATCAAAATAAATTAATTCGACGTTAAATAACATGAAAAGTTTTGATACGCCGGAAAACAACCAACCAACCAACCTAGCAAGCATAGACGTTATGTGAAATTTACTATGATGAGTAAATATACATATAAATTTAAACCACGAGAAGAAAAGATTGTAACTTTTTTCAAGTACAGACGAGCAATCACCTTTCAGATTCCTGAAAATTCTGTTGAGATGAAAAATTAGCTTAGATATTAGTTTTGTTTTGTTTTGTTTTATGCCATATTAACCATTGTTGGTTACTAAATACCAAATCCATTTTTATTCATATAAACAGTTCTATTTCAAACTATTCAGCTTAGCATAAATACTGTTTAGCTCTCTTTGACCCATACATAGGACCATACCAGGTCCGACCTCTCCGAGCCAGAGTGGACTTTGAAGCTATGACAATGAAGGGGTACTCCGTAGTGGAGCTTCACCATCAGATTGTTTAGTGTCATATACAAGACACTTGTTGTGGGAGTCTTACTCCTCTGTAGAGATGCGGTTGGTGTATTTTACAGACCAATCCGACTGAGCCTTATCTTAAATATGATTCCTGTATAAAATTAATGACTGAATAAACGACTTGTATGGGTATCTGAATAATGATAGTAACCTCACAACAATAAAAAACCCACAGAAATAACAGATGACTCATTCTAAAAGAAACAGAAAAAACAAGTACAATAAGACCTTCCCTTCACAGGAAAATTTCCCGACAAAATAAAACACTATTTTATAGGGTTTTCAATTAGTTATTCTTAATAGTTTTCTCGCCAAGTGAATATTTCTACGAATTCCTTTCTTTGTGCTGTCAATAATAATCGGTTACTCAAATAACAAATACAAACGAACCTACTTTCCCCGTCAAAACAAAATCGTCTGGAGAGTACTTCTGTCTTAAACGTAAACTCAATGCAAAGACGTTTGCCGTTGTGTGCATCCTCAAATGTTCTGCATTAACATCAAGTCGCACTGACAGGCACATATTTGCTGACTCTCCCCTCCCCTCCCTCTCTCTCTCTCCCTCTCTCTCTCACTCTCTCCGTCTCTATCAACCACCGCTTCCATGAGATCTTCCAAACTACACCCTGTGTACGCACAGAGCTGATAAAAATAAGTTCTTGCTGGTCGACTAACACAAACACGTCAATGTGCTGGTCCATAGAAAAACATCACTTAAGACTTTGTCTTTGCTTCTCCAGCAGTGTTCTGCATAACTTGTTCATCTTACTTGGATGATTTTTGAGATGGGAGGTAAGTGGCTGTACAGCTGTTGTTTTGTGGGATGTTGATTCCAGGATTTGTTCAAAGTAGCTCGTAGCATTCTTGGTGCATCCATTCATTAGAATTGACATCGTCATAGCTAGGAAGAAATCTCGTTTTATTCTAATCAGATAGATCAAACTTCTATATGATCGATAAACTATCGATAGCTGTCCAGACTTTTGTTTGGCTTACGTTAACATCACTTTTAGAAAATGAGATATTACTGCCGACGTAACTGAAATTATTTACTAATTTCAGAAGCCTACCACGTAGAGCGGCCATTCTACAGGATACGTTGTCGAATAAAACGAAAAAGCGACGAATGAGGTGACAAAAAATGTTGTCACTTGATCCCGGTGATAAAAAAACGGGCAAACAAGTTGTTAAAATGTATTTAGTACATCAGTTTAAATAATTATCATGTCCGACTATCTTTATGATATTCCAAACCATCTTTTTGCCCTGTCTGTTGAGCTTAAAATATGCTGAATGTATCCTCTGCAACGTGGTGGAGGCATCCAAGGTATGACACTAAATGGCATCTGATGGTGAGGCTCCTGTTCTTAAGATCTGGAGAATGTGGAGTACTTTTTTATTTTTTTTATTTTTTTCATGAGGTCCATTGAGATTAGAAGTGGTTGTAGCTATTACAGTCTCATCTTGAAGGAGGTGCTCGTGGTGTAATGGTTATCCTCGCAGGAAATGGACACGGCGACACGAGTTCAAATCCTGGTCGAGACTAATTGCATTTCACATAGCACTAATACCCTTGGGAAAGGGATGAATCCGATTATTCTCCCTCCAGCTATGCGTAAATAGTAGGGCAGACTAGTTTCTTCAGCCTTGGTGAGGCAACTAGTTTAGGAGAAGGAAAACTCTGAATTTAAACCTGTTAAACTCCGCTTAAAAAATTGACCTTGTGTCATATCCTGCCTGAGCGGAGGGGTTGGTAAATATGATTACTGTCTCATCTAAGAGTCAAATCAATTTCTTTAAAGATTATTCATATTCATTAAGAATACTTGCAACTCTATATCAGCAAAATATTTCTTTTAAGAAAAGTTACTTGAGGTAATTTATTAATGTTGCATAGCTAATAATGAAGGGGGAAGACAATAACACTTTTGTGTGAAAATACATACCTCTTTTTATTACAACGAAATAGTCGAAATTTTGCGGGTGAGAGAGAGAAAAAAAACATAGAGTCAGATTGCAATGATTGACACCACGTGGTGACTGACTTATTCAGAGCCTTGCTTCTTTCACAGGATATTTGATACAGAGCCAGCTTCTCAACCCGGGAGATGCCAGCCTCCTGGCTAACGTTTCTACTTAGCTGATTATGGACTCCTCGACCTACCACTTTGTTCAAAAAACTTCTATCATTATATATTTTCTGGACGCCCGCACATTATTCTCCGGCGCAATTCACATGATTCATTTCTGCTGTTCTTTGTTAACCTTAAGACACAAGCTGATATCCTGTTTTCATTATCCACCCTAACTGGCTGTCAAAGATTAATATGTAACACTAAAGTTTATCATTAGTGTCTGAAACCATATAAATATTTGTTCCATTTTTAATATTTTTGACATATCAAACCTCTTCGGTTATTTAAAGCCAAAGCTATCTTGTAGAACAGTAGCTGTAGAGTTTAACCCATAATTGGGGGTATAAAATTGTTCGTACGTTTCCCCAGTTGGAAAGTGAACGTAATAACGGGTTTAGAGTTTGAACTCGCTTATCATAATGTGACAACCCAACACATTAGCCACAATAAAAAGGTCGCTACTCCACCATAAAATTGTGTATAGATTATTAAGATTACATTTAAATCAATAAGTCAATCAGCTAAATTATTTTTCATAAAGGCGAAGAAAATCTCGTTATTTTCGTAGGAAATTATCGAAGCCTGTAAAAATACCTCCAATGGTAAACTCATATAAGCATGATTGCTTAGCAGCAACCTCAAAATGTAACTCTCAAACGCAGACTCTCATCGGATGCTCCAGTCAAATATAACCTTTAACCCCCTTGTTGTTCGTCTAATCTTCTATATCAACGTGATGCTGAGAACGAGAATACATAATTTAACATGATTCTTTTTTAGTAACAAACGAAAGCTATCGTTATCTAAATCATCGGAATTATATGAAATCAGTCTGTGTAATCCTCTTTTGTTTTTTTACAGCGACATTCTTAACTCACACCCACCACGTCGAAAAAAGATAATTCTTTCTTGTACAATACATGAAGTCGAGGTCAAATATCAAAAAATACATTTGAATAACTTTGTAACAATATATAAAAAATCAATTAATAAAAATATCTGTATAAAGGAAGGACAAGAATAAACTAACATTTTTCACAACACTATTTTTGTCTCTCTTCTGTGTGCCTCACTCGAGCTGGCAATTTTTTGTTGTTGTTTGACATAGTTCTTCTTCTTCTTCTTCTTCTTCTTCTTCTTCTTCTTCTTCTTCTTCTTCTTCTTCTTCTTCTTCTTCTTCTTCTTCTTCTTTACCTCTGCAAAAACATACTATTCACTGCATCAGATAGGTTGGTTGGTTGGTTGGTTGGTTGGTTGCATATCAACCTTTGTAGGTTATTTTATGCCAAATCCTTTTTCATACGAATAATCAGTTCTATTTCAAACAATTCAATTTAGCATTAGCACACAGTTTAATTCTCAGAAACATTTCCATTTCATGCAATTCAGTTTAGTATAAGTACAGTTTTTGTCCACACACAGCTAGATAATAAATTCAGTTCCATTTCAAGCAATTCAGTTTAACATAAGAACGCAGAGTGAACCTGGGAGCGATGCCAATGATCGGGTGCTCGCCATTCCTCAAATCTCCAGTATAACTGAAATCTACCTATCAGGTTGTTTAGATTTATATCAAGGACGATCTTTTTTTTTCTACAGCCCTAGCCGACTGGGTAAGCATCAGATAGGGTCATATATTGCATGATATTTTTATGAGCTAGTTAGCCGACACTTGCTTCAAGATAGAACTCAAATGTCATTGAACGTTATTACTTTCAGTGTGTCGCAAATAGTGGATATGGTGTGCTTTAGTTTCTTTGTTTAATTGTCATTTAATGCAAAAGCCGTCCTTGTAGAAGATGAGTAGTGTAGTATTTAACCAATGGCTGATGGGAAAAAATGGTTTCATTTCCCTAATTGTTTTCGTCCAAAACTCTTGTAAATATCCCTTATTAGTCTTACTTGTTGTAGGGATTGAACCTGCAACCTATAGATGATTTCACCCAAAAAAACACCTTCCAACCAAACTCCTTATCCACTGTGTCATGTGTCCATGATGGAATAAGACGAACAAGGAATACTTAACACTTGTACCCGGTCATGTTTAACAAATTTGGAACAGTCTAAACCTCTGCTTCAAATAAAGGGTTTAGTTCGAGATTCTCTGTGGACTCCCGAGTTCGATATGAAACATCTGAAAAAGGACGAAGGACGTATCGGTCGAAACGTTGTGATTATAACAATAAAGATGAGGTTAATTGTCAAATTATTCTAAGTAATAATAATTAGCTTTTTTATGGTGAAATGCATGAGTCTACTCTGCGATGCATCTTATCTCTAAAGGCTTTCTAGGAGAAATGAAGGAAAAATCGTGTGAACGAGATAACACTATACAATGGGCTGAATTGTCCGTTTCGTGGATATTTAGATTGAATTGTGCAAATTTCTCAGAAATATGATAAACCATAAAACGAACGCATGTGTATGGGAAAGTATTTTGCCAATACTAAAATTCATTGATAACCTCTAAAAAGTCCTAATTTGGAATATTTTTAATCTTTATTACACTTTAAAAGCATAAAAAGAACAAGATCATTTAAAACCAGAATTTGGAGGACGATAACTTCATCAAACTAAATGAAATGAATGCAGACATTTAAAATCAGATTTTTGCATCAAAAATGAAATTGTCCATGTAATGTAACTGAAATTTATTCTAGAAATCAATTTGTCGACAAAGAATTCAAATTAAAAGTTTTTTTATCATAAAAGTATGTTAAAGAGACTGTTAGTAGATCGTTTTTGTATATATATATATATATATATATATATATATATATAAGTTGCATGTTTTTCTACGGAACTATATTTATTTGTATACAGAAATATTTCGACGTCATATACCCCAAAATAGGCATTTTTGTGAGGTGTTCAATTAATATATGGTCATGAAAAATAAGATTTTACTGAAATTGGTATAAAAAATTTTTACCCTTCAGTCAAAAAAGTCCGAACATTTCAGGAAACTATAATGATATTTAGGAGGTGCCCGTGGTGTAAATGTTATCGTCGTAGTAAATGGACACAGCGAGACGAGTTCAAATCCTGGAGGAGACTGATTTCATATCCCATAGCACTAATACCCTTGGGAAATGTATGAATCCAATTATTCTCCTCCAGCTATGGGTAACTAGTAGGGTAGACTGGGTTCTTTAGCCTTGGTGAGGCAACTAGTCTAGGAGAAGGAAAACTCTGAATTCAAACTCGTTAAACTCCACTTAAAAATTGACCTTGTGTCATATCCTGCCCAAGTGGAGGTGTTGGTAAATATGATAATGATTACATTAAACTTTGCTCCGCAATTTCAATGATTAATTTGCACGTTAATAATTGATTATTTTTGATAAACTGTCAATTTCAAAGCACCACATCTTTTCAAAAAGGATTAAAGAAATGACGTTGAAAAAATTTGTGGTTGTCCAAAAATTCAAGATTGAAATATTCCTATGTCTTAGCTTGTTTTGGTATATTTGTTAAATGGCATATTAAACTTCCTGGGTAATTCAATACCAAAGCCATCTCTCGAGAAGAACAGCAGAAATACTATATAATCCATTACTGACGGGATAAGAGGGTCACACTTTTTCAAAGGATGTAAGTTCTGAAGTGAATATAATACAAATTGATTTCAAACTTGCTTACTTGAAGATCGCAGACCGGCACACACATGTTAAACAAACAATATTCAAAATAGCCAATGTCTGGCCGTAGCCCACATTACACATTTCTCGAATATTTAAATAAAAGCCCTCATGGATATCACAAGAGAAAAAACTATTTACACTGGCTGACAAAATGACAGAAACCATTCACATCTGTAAAATTAGTTTCTGTGGATGAATTCGACAGTGAATTCGTTGCAGGTCGTAACTGCCTTCAAGACTTCCTATCTCGCTGCGATTCTGAAGGTGGATAGGATTCATGAATATTGACAGTCGTTTGATAAATTTGATTTTCCTTTCCCTACAGTAGGTTGGACAGAGAGGTCTCAAAGTTTCAAAGGGAGAATAAAAGAGAATTTCTCGGGGTAAAAATCTCACCAGGTTCGTTTTGTTCGTGAGTTCACTTTCTTCAAGCTATTAGTTGCTATGAACGAAATTCCTTTCCCAAACAAAAAGGTCAGTTGAAGGCCAAGTGAATAGTAGAAACTTTAGAAAATTCCTTATCAAGCAAGCTACATTTAGAATCTCGGGAATGTTTTTTATTAAGTCTTTTACACAAAACCTTGAAAAGAGAACTCAACACACATATAGCCCTTGCCCAGCCGGCTGGGACTGTAGAATACACCGACTGCACCTCTTCAGAGGGTTAAGACACCCCCCAAGGAGTGTCCTGGTATTGACACTAAACAATCTGATGATGAGGTTTCAGTAATGCTGGTGCCTTGAGGAATATGGAGCACCCCTTCATTGCCATTGTTCCCAGGGCCACTCTGACCCGGATAGGTAGCACCTAACAGGGCCCTATCTACGGGTTAAATAGAACTAACGGCAAACTTATGCTAAACTGAATTGTTAGATTAAACTGAATAGCTTGAGATAGAAATGTTTTTGAGAATTAAACCGTATTTAGATTTAAACTGCGTACTCATGCTAAACGGAATTATTTGAAATAGAACTGTTTTTGACATTAAAACTGTATTTATACTGGACTGAACAGTTTAACATTTTGACATTTAACTGTATGTAAACACTCTAGCCTTGGGTGAAAGACCCTAGGAAGGGTCCTGTCTATGGGTCAAAGTAATGCAGATACTCAGCATTTGAAGAATGAGTGGTTGCACCAGATTGGGTCCTATATATATATAGATCATAATTTAACTGTTCTGCATTTAAACGATGTACTTATGCTAAACTGAATTGTTTGAAATAGAACTGTTTTACATTTAACTGTGTATTTAAATTAGATAAATGAGTGAAACCATTTAACTGTATGACAAAATGTGCTCAGTCTGGTTTAAAATATTAACCATATATTTATTATACATATAAAATATTAATTATATATATATATATATATATATATATATATATATATATATATATATATAAAGGATTTGGCATTAAATGACCTACAGCAGTTAATATGCCAAAAAACCAAACCAAACCAAATCAACACACACACACACACATAAAATAGACTGTTTGTTTCTTAGAGTTCGAAAACCAAGCAGAAGAGAATTTACAGCACCATAAAGTTTTTGCTGGTTATTTGTCACAAGGAAAAATCGTATTCAAAGAACACACGGTTTAGAAGTTTTAAATGATTAAAACATATGCTGGCCTCATTCAAGTATCCATTCCTTTGTGTTGGATCAGTTATATAGGTTTTAAATGATAATCAAATGATAATGTATTTTAGATATTTCCCGTATAAATCTTGCAAAAATATGAGAAATATATTTAACGATGCGCTAAAAGTGTCCTAAGTTTCATTTAATTATTCTATCTTAGTTCTTCCAGAAAACGTTTCGTCATGAGACCATTATAAAAAAAGATTCAAATCTTAACTTTGAACACACACACACACACACACACACACACATATATATATATATATATATATATATATAAAGAAAAGTTGAAAAAAAAATAATTAAAAGTTTGATGAATTTATTGTGAAATTCGGCGTTGAACGTTTCGGTTATATGAACCTTCTTCAGGACTATTCAAAGTCCTGAAAAAAGTTGTTAAAGTATCAATAGATGTTTAATGAAATAGCTGGAGAAAAAAAAGTGTGTAGAATAAAAGAAAGATTCATAACATTGTACATCATTATTTTTTCTTTTCTCTTGCAATTTCATGAAACATCCATTGTTACTTAGCAACGCTTTTTATGAATTTAAAGTCCTGAAGAAAGTTATTACAACCAAACTGTTAAACATCGACTTTCATTATAAATTCATCAAATCTTAAATTTTTCTTCAACTTTTCTGCATACTGTCGGATTTAACTTCCTTATTTACTTCCATATATATATATATATATATATATATATATATATATATATATATATGGAAAACAAATACCAAATACATTCTTACATAACATTTAACATGGATGATTCCAAATGATCAATACATATGTAAACTTATTTGTTGCGTATTTCTCAATAAACGGGAGGTTTTGTCTCGTTTCTTTGAAAAATCCAACATTTTCAAATATTTTTCCGCGTGCCAAACACGTTCTGATGACTTTTGAATTTTGAACGCTATGTGCATGTTTATGCATCTTTTCGTTGAATATTTCTCATTTGCTCTTGTCATCTCAGCAAGCACCCATCGATATGTGAACTATTTCATATCCAAGTCCTGATGATGGTTAATGAAACCGAAACGTTAACGTCGACTTTACATCATGATATATTCACCTATTTAGATTGTATTTTTTCCTGCTACCGTCATATATATATATATATATATATATGTGTATGTGTGTGTGTGTGTGTGTGTGTGTGTGTGTGTGTGAAAGTATTCTCCTTAATCTTCACGTATGAGAGCCCAACATTACGCTATCGTCTAGCTTCAAAAGTCATTTAATAATAGAGATGAAGTTTTGTGTAGAACAACCTATATTTCTTGAATAAACTGATAACAGACGAATAGTATACCAATGAATTACAGATTATTCTGAACAACATTCCTCAGGTTTTTAATTCAGAGTTTCTACTTCTTCTAGAGTTGTTGCACTACCAAAGCAAGCAAGCTCATTCTATTATATAATTAAGGAATGACTTTTTTATATTAATCATTTTTCGTTAATTATATTTTATCATTCAGTTTGGTGGGGCTTTGAAATATTCAGCACTTACTTCAGGTGCTCAGTCATTGGAAACAGTTTTACGCTCCTCACGGGCAAAGGATATAACAATCGCCATTGTCATAATAAACCCCAGACAGGAAATGGAGATGGAGTGTGGATGACGTCATACCCGGAAGAGATGGTCCTGGGAATTTGAAGATTTTGAAAAAAATATAAGTTGAAGGTTGACATTTGTACATGCAGGCAGATAGTTGAGTTTATGCCATTTGGGCATAGAGTTGAGAGTTGGATTTTGACCGTTGAAGATGTAGTTGGGTTTTTCGGATCTCAACTGCCAGAGATCTTACACACCACAAGATGCGCCGCGCGTTGATGGGATCAGATAGTATGGTCAGCATAGTAAGAATTGTGTCTCTCTCCTCGTGTCGAAGAACCGAAGCCAGAACTTAATAAATGCGTTCGTGTCTGTAACAACTAAGTCCCGCTTGTATATTTGTATTGTGTTTTGCATTTGTAAATGTATTTGTATCACAGTTGTGATTGTTATGGATTCTACCTGACTATTTTACCGTAGCTGGTATTTACGCACACACACACACACACACACATACACGCATGAACTCTGCACACACACATATATATATATATATGTATATATATATATTGTTTGTGTGTGAGTCTGTTTGTGCGTACGTATGCATATGTTTATTTACATTTTGTCTTGTTAAAATCTGTGGAATGAATACTCATTCTTTTCAACGAAAAGTTGTTTTCAAAACTCTTAAGAGAGGAAATATTCTTAAAACGGACTTTAACAAAAGACAGTTGAAATAAACAATTTAAAATAAAAAAGAGCTTCATTCTATATATATATATATATATATATATATATATATATATATATATATATGTGCGTGTTCGCGTGGATGGTGTAAATGAGGGGATGCATTTCGAATATAAATTTCACAAGTGGGATATATGCGAATTTATTGATGCAAATTTGTAAGAGAAATATATAAATTCCCGCGGAGTCTTTCAGTTTTTTTTTTTTTTTATTTAATTGCATATCAACTTTTTGGGGTTATTCAAATCTAAAGAACAGTACTGGTAATATTCAACCTAGATTTAGAGGAATAAGCTTTCCCAAGGGTATTCGTCGGAAAGGGAACGTAATAGAGCGACTATAGTTCGAACTTGCTTATTACGATATAGCAGTCCAACACGTTAGCCACTACACAACGCAGAAACTCCACACGGAATATTTCAATATGAAAAATAAATATAACGTGAACAATAACGATTGTGTTATTTTTGCTTAGTTGTATTTTTGTTATGGTTGATGGGTTGGTTAGTGGTTAGAGGTGGTTTAATATTTGTTTTAAGGTTATTTTCCCCTTTTAACTATATATCGAAAACCAAACTTGTTATAAGGATTATTTTTAACCAATTATAAAGTAAAAAATGTTAGCGACCGTAGTCGAGAGTGAACCGAAGGCTCCCTTGTCGATAGCTACTAAACCAAGGTGTAGGGGAGAGCGCTAGTCCTTTCCCTGGATTGCTCCACTTTACCCTTGATCCCGAACTCATAATGCCAAGTGTTAAGCAAGGAGGCATCAAGTACCATTTTTTGAATCTTTCGTATGACTCGAACTGGGATTGAACCCAGTTCTCTCGGGATATTAGCGAACACTAACCATTATGAGTGTTCGCGAATGGTCTGGGACACCGGGGTTCAATCTAAGGTCGAATCATACCAAAGAATCAAAGAATGGTACTTGATGCCACCTTGCTTAGTACTCAGCACTATAAGGTGAGGATCAATGGTAAAGTGGAGCATTCCTAGGAATGGAGTAGTGCCCTACCCTACACCTCGGTGTAGTAGCTATTGAAAAGGTAGCATTCGGGTCACGCTCGACTAAGATCGACAACTTTAGTAAACACTTAATAGTTTCAACCAACCAATCGTAATACGAACAATTTATAAACTATTAAATAGTTTCAAGTAATTATTCCTATTTAATAATAATAATTATGATAATAACGTTACGAGGTGACCAGTTTGCTTGGTTTGTGAGGGTTTATGGCATATAAACCCCAGTTGGTTATTTAATGACAAATCTTGTTTATACATCTTCATAATAAGTATATATGATTTCTAAACTCAGTTTATACATTACATTTTTAAACGCCCCATAGCTTATTTGTTTGCGCACAGTCAAATGGTTCTACGTATTGCTATGTGATTCCAATAATTCAATGTTTACACACGGTTAATTGGTTTCAAGTATTCCTATCTAACACGAATAATTCTCTTTATTATGAGTCGTTTGCTTGCACACACTTAAATGGTCAAGTTAGGGAAGTCAGACCTGACCGATAAAATGAAACGCAGTTTTTTTTTCATGTTTTTTTCATACTGCGGTCATATCGATACTGCTGTATGGATGCACTGCATAGATGCTAATTAAACGTATGGAGAAATAGCTTGACGGAAACTACACAAGAATGCTAAGAGCAAGATTAAACAAGTCCTGGAGGCAGCACCCCACAAAGCGGCAGCTATACGGCTACTTAACGCCCATCACGAAAACTATCCAAGTTAGACGAACCAGACATGCAGGACACTCCTGGAGCAGTGGGGACAAGCAAAGATAGGACGACCAGCTAGAACCTACATACAACAGCTCTGTACCGATACAGGATGTAACCTGATGTCATACCGGAAGCGATGGACGATAGAGAAGGGTGGCGGGAGAGGGTCAGGGAGATCTGTACTGATGGCTTGACATGATGATGATGATGATGATAATTGCTATCTAGCACCAATAGACTTATTTGCACACAATTAGATGGTTTCAAGCTTTGCTACGTAAAGCTAAATTTCTATTTAAACATCAGTCATCTATTTACACCCAGTTACATGGTGAAACAGTTCAATTTGATCAATATATGGAAGCCTAACAGAGTGGACATGGGAGTAATGGCAATGGAAAGGTATTTCATATTACCCAATGCTCCAGAATTGCAGCCTCAGCATTAGAAGGTTAAATGTTGTATCCAGGACACTCATTTTTTTGGAAAGATGCTGGCGGCGTATTATGCAGGCATCAAGTATTCCTGTCAAATAGATATAATTTGCACACTGTTGCTTGTCTTCAAGTTTTCCAATCTAATGTTAATTAAAAAGTAAAGTTGGTGACCATAGTCAAGGGCGATCAGAAGGCTACCTTTTCAATAGCTTCAACACCGAGGTGTAGGAGAGAGCGCTACTCCTTTCCCTGGATTGTTCCACTTTACCCTTGATATGTACCTTATATTGCTGAGTGATAAGTAAGGAGGTTTCAAGTACTATTTTTAAAATCATTCGTATGACGCTACCTGAGATTGAACCCAAGTCCCCTGGATCATTGGCGAAAACTCTACCCACTAGCTCAAAGAGCCTGCTGTTAATTAGCTGCTAAATTATATGATTTCAAGTAATTTTATTGAAAACTTTTAATTTACACACAATTATATGTGACCCCTTCACATGGACGAGCAAAGGCAGGACGACTAGCTCAAACATGCAAACAGAAACTCTGTGCCGATACGGGATGTAGCCTGAAGACCTGCCGGAAGCAATGGACGATAGGGTGGAGTGGCGAAAGAGGGTCAGGGATATCCGAGCTGATAGCGCGACATGATGATGATGATGATGATGATGATTTATGCATTTCAAAAATATATTGCAAGTAGCTAATGATAATAGTCGTTTGCTAACAATTATAGTTGCAAGTACTTTTACATGCAAATAATGTGCGCGAAGTTATAGGGTTAAAGAAACCCTTATTAATTCTAATGATTTTTTAAATATTTATTTTCCCAATAGATGTCCTGTAACAGGTATTACTACCCATGGTAAGAGCTGACCTGGAAGTTATGGCTAGAAAGGGCACTGGAATTCATACAACCCAGAGCTCCAGAAGAGGTGTCTCACCACCCATATAATTCCAAGTATTTCTATCGGATAATAAGAACTATTTGCACACATACATATGGTTTTAAGTATTCCTATCTAATATTAAAAATTCTATATTTGGCCGACAAACGTACAGGTTCACTATCAGAGTTTCAATGACTTTGTGTCAGAGTTTGTATCGGCCCAATTTATCTGTCAAGGTCCTTTTTAAAAGTAGAGTACAGCTGGTTTGAATTTAGTACTTTTCCTTCTCCAAAATTGGTTGTCTTACAAATGCTACAGTACCAAGTCTTCCTTCTCCAAAATTGGTTGCCTTACTTAGGTTAAAGAACCAAGTCTTCTTTTTTCTTAAATTGGTTGCCTTACTAATGCTGAAGAAGCAAGTCTTCCTTCTCCTATGATGGTTGCCTTACTAAAGTTAAAGAAATAAGTCTACCCTACTATTTACTACTAGCCAAAGGTGAGAGAAGAAATGAATTCATGCATTTTACAAGTGGATTAGCGCAAAATGAAACGCAAAACCCTGTCCAGGATTTGAACTCGGTTCACCATTTTCATTTTCCATGATGATAACCGTTACCCTAAGTGCATTTGAATCAGAGTAGGCGTAAAAGCAATAGCAGTGAAGGAGTGGCTCCGTATTCCCCAGAGGTCCAGAACTAGAGACTCACTCCAAAATTCAGTTTTGTTTTAATCACAGAATATTATTTATAGGTTTGTCTTAACATCTGCAGACAATGCAGTCGACATATTCTGATCCTACCAATACAATCTTCATTTTTTTAAAAGAACACCACGTAATCGACAAGAATGCTACGATAAAATCTTGTAACCTTTGCCAACTATGAAAATCCCATTAAATTGGCCACAAATTCAACTGCAGAAGCAAGTGTTTAAGTAATTTATGAAATTATTGACTCGGGGGAAAGAAATACATTGGAATGTTCAATTGGCTATCGTCTTTTCGATTAAATCACTACAAACACAGAATTAAATCTACGTATTCAAATAAAGAGTTTCAACGTCAGAAGGGAACTGTCTCTTGGACTGAAGGATAGTATCGATTAGAATTCTGCATAAAGGATTCTCAGCTAAACTCTTCCTAGTGTAACCAGTTTAGCGTCTGTTGTCTAGTGTTGTTTCTGTTGCATTATGTCTGTGCGTTTTCTACAATACTAACTGCATGACAATGACCTCTTAAGAGCAGAAAGGAAATTTAGGTTAACAACAAAACTAGAAAAATATGGCCAATATTCATTTTTAAACCGTTTATTTTTCTCAAAACCATGATAGTGGGGTGTGATTTGTAGTTATTGGAAAAATAAACAGATAAATGAATAAATCCAAAGAGAAGCTGTTCCCAAAAGCCTCTGACAGGAAGCGAAATACTCGCATGCCTAAAAGCAAACTTACGGATACGAGAAAGAAACTCTTCTCATTCAGCAATAACCACTTCGACAGAAAAGATGTTTTACTCTTCTGCTGATGTGGGAGGGGAAAAAACACGTGTCCGCTTGGCAGCACGCTGGTTCACCCTTCCATTAGTAGCAGCCGTCTTTGCTAACAGTAACCTGTATTAAAAGCACCAACTGGACTCATTACCCACTACTAAAAACACTGAATTTGGACGTATCAACCGTGAAAACGCCAAATGCATTTCAACGCCTTATTTAGGAAAAAAGACTGTTCTCAAATAGTCCCGGAAGATATTCTTCACTACAGCTTGGCCGTAAAAAACTCCAAAACAAAATTGAAATTCAAAATGTATCTTAGTCTCTTTTCTTTCTTCCTTCAGTAATTCTTTTGCAACCTTCTACAGACACAGAAGAATTCAACGAATTAAATGTAGTAGAGCACAGCAAACTAGTAAACACGGCCCTGCATGTTACATTAACAGGCTGATGTAAGATAAACAAAAATAACCCATTCATGGCCACATCTGAAATTAACATTAAAAGAGAATTAACTTTAAAAATTAAACAGAGAAAATAATATAATCATTTTAGTAGAATTTATCTGATGCTATTTTAATTCCTTTCAACATAAAAATACATATTTATTCTATGTATTTTACTAATCCATGACTTATAAACGGCTGTGAGTTACCTTGTTTTTATGATTTTCAACCGCCTATACGACCTGTTTTGTTTATTGACACAAACTGGTTATTTTTTCTTTTTCTTCAGAAATGTGATAATAAAAGATAGTAAATAAACCAAAAATGTTTTGGTTTCTTTTATTTATATTACATCGGCCTATTAGAAATCAGACTGTCAATGTGATATGCGGGGCCGTATTTACTAATCGGTCGTGGGTAGAGAAGAAAATCATTGGAGTCTATTATCTAACCACCAACAACTTATCACAGCCCTAAAAATTCTAGATGGCTGAAATTCAGTAATCCTTAATTTTGCTTAAATTTTATATAGCGCTATACGGAGTTCAATTGTTAGAACTGATGATGGTTTGATTCGATCAACCGTTCTTCTTTGATATTCTTAGAAATAAACATAAACTCATTTAATACTTCAGACCATTCAAAAATATTCTCATGTACTCACAAGATGCCACTCTGTTTTTAAAAAGTCCTCATTGATCAACGTTTTTACAGAAAGGAACACCGCTTCAAAAAACATGTAAAATTCACTATAAAAGACACGAGAAAAAACATTGGAAAATATGACAATAAAAATAAAGACACTAAAAGATATATACTTAAAACGTCTACAAACACTAATGTTTGTAAGAATACTCTTTGTTTTATTAGAGAGTTCAGCTTCTTCTAAGCTGAAGACGTATCAATAACATTGTATGGTGGTATCATTTGGACTCTAACAAAACATTAAATGAAAAAGCTGATGGGAACAACAAAAGATTGCTATGGAATGTTTTGAACAAATGCCGGGAGCACCTCTCTACAATACAGTTGCTGTACAGTAATTTACTACCCAGTTCATAAACTATCCTATTAAGACGAGCAAGACATGCTAGCCACTACTGAATGACAAACTCATGAGTAAGTTTTTATTTTTGCTGTCATTTAGACTCCAATGAAAGACCACCTGTTAATCATATTTACCCAACCCCACCGCTAGGGCAGGATATGACACAAGGTCAATTTTTAAGCGGAGTTTAAAGGTTTGAATTCAGAGTTTTCCTTCTCCTAGACTAGTTGCCTCACCAAGGCTGAAGAATCCAGTCTGTCCTACTATTTACCCATAGAATAATTGGATTCATACCTTTCCCAAGGGTATTAGTGCTATGTGAAATGCTATCAGCCACGTCCAGGATTTGAACTCGTGTCGCCGTGTCCATTTCCTACGACGATAACCATTACACCACAGACACCTGGTGATAGTTAACACAGAAAAAAAGTACTTGTAGAATTGTGGATTTTGCCGTCCCGGCAGGTCCTGGAAGGAAAAATCAAAGAAAAAGAAAAGAGACAAGTAATCAGACCTTGCCAGAGAAATAAAAAAAAACAATGAAACATGAAGGTGACAGTGATACCAATTGTAAGTGGGGCACTCGAAAAAATCCACAAAGGAGAGGTAAAGAAACTTGAAAACTTGGAAATAAGAGAACAAGTGGAGACCATCCACACTACAACATTATTAAGATCGGCCAGATTATGAAAAAGAGACCAGGAGACTCGTGGAAGCATGATGACGCTCAAACCCAAGTGGGAAACCATCAGCTAACTCTGCCGTGAAAAAATCTCCAAAGAGTAACAATAATAAAGTCAGACCTAAAGATGTTTCATGGATTTTGCCGTCCCAGCAGACATTAGATTATAAATCAACGAGGGCGAAAAAAAGATAAATACTTCGACATTAACCGAGAGCTGAAAGATATGTTGAATGGGAAGGTGACAGTGATATCTATTGTTGTTAGTGAGCTTAAAACAGCCAAAAAAAGTTTGGAAAGGGGCCTGTAATAATTGGAAATCAGAGGAAGAATCGAGATCCTACAAACCATATCATTGACAAGATCTGCTAGAATATTCTGTAGAGTCTTGAAAACCTGAACTTTTCTGTCACACAGATCCCGGTGAAAGATGACCAGATAAATCTGGAGTGAAAAAAACTCGTAAGAGGAGAACAAGGGAAGAACTTAGACAAATGGACAAGAGGACAAGACAGATGAGGACGATGCAAAACGCCTTACACCCGAGAGATGACACAGACAAACTATAAATGTCAAGAAAAGAAAGATGAAGAGGATGCGCCAAAATTGAAGATAGCGCCAATGTGTCAATATGAGGATACGAAGACAATGTGAAAGAGAGCAAAGAAAGTCTGATTACAATGATCAAAAACAGAACCGACAACATAAAGACAAACAGAAGAACAATAAATAGGGAACAGAAGTGGAAAGAAAAACAACTGTATGGATATTTTAAGCAACAAACTAGAAAAATCTCACACAAGAAGACCTGGACATGATTACGGAAGTGAAAAAATAAGAGAAAAACAGTCTCATCTAATAATACCACAAAACACTGCTATAAGTATCAATTACGTTAAAGCGAAAATTAATAATACTCAACAAAATTGCAAGTGTTGGCTTTGTTGTGATTGAGACAAATAGAGATATATCACATAATAAACAAATATAGTAAACTAGCGCAAAGAGAGTATATGACTAAATAAGATTGGTTGGGGAAAGGTGAGCCATCAAGAATTATGCAAGAAAGTGAAGTTTGAACATACTGCCATATGGTACATGCTAAAGCCAGAATGCGTTCAAGAGAATAAGAGGTATGAAATTCTCTGGCATTTTGAGATACGACCAAAATACTTAATCCTGGACAGAATACCAGACTTGTGATAATCAACAAAAAAAAGTTAATCAACTGTATAGTGGACTTTGCTGTCCCATTGAACCACAAAATGAAAGAAAACGAAAAGAGAGACAAGTACTTGGACCTTTCTGGAGAACTAAAAAAAGCTGAGGAACATGAGAGTAATGGTGATACCAACTGTAATTGGCACTCTTAGATCGGTCCCAAAAGGTTTAGTCAGAGGGCTAGAAGAGTTGAAAATCGGGGGACGAATAGTCCAGCCAAACAACAGTACTGTTAAGATCGGCCAGAATACCGAGAAGAGTCTTGGAGACTTTGCTGTCACTCAGGCTCCAGTGAAAGATACTCAAGTAATGCTGACGTGAAAAACGCGAAAGAAGTAAAATGATAATAGTTGTAATAGAGACTGGGGGATTCGAAAATTAGAGGAATAGTCGAGACTGTCCTGACTGCACCATTGTTGAGATCTGCCAGAATTACCAGAAGAATCTTCATGACCCGAGGAGACTTGCAGTCACTCAAACTCCACGGAAAGACCACCAGTAAACGATGGCATGAAAACACGGAAAGAGTAAAACAATTCCTTACTTCAGATATCCTGAAAAATTCTCATTTATATTACATATCACAAGAAAGACTGTACAATATGGAAGACCCATTGCCTTTAGCTTAACGTATGTTTGTCCGGATGAATTCTTTTTGATATCCACCCCCAATTGCTATTTACGGTCTTCAGATTCTCTATTTGTTTTTATTAATGAAAGATTGAATATGCATCACAGACATCTTTTTATACAAAATCATGAAAATCTCAAAATCTCTTTGAGACTTTCCCATGTCTTTAAATTGGTTGAGTGCGCATAACCATTCTGAATATTTTACTTAAAGCTAAAAATAATATATATATATATATATATATATATATATATATATGGATTAAAATCAAACAGTATGAAGGTAGCAGACAAAACATAATCCAAATAGGTGAATATATTATGATGTAAAGTTGACGTTAACGTTTCGGTTTCAGTAACTATCATCAGGACTTAGATATGAAATAGTTCACATAGCGATGGATGCTTGCTGAGATGACAGGAGCAAATAAGAAATATGCAACGAAAAGATACACAAACGTGCACATAGCGATCATAATTCAAAAGTCATGAGATCGAGTCTGGCATGGGGAAAAATATTTGAAAATGTTGGATTTCACAATGAAACGAGACAAAACCTCCCGTTTATTGAGAAATACGCAACAGAAAGTTTTCTTATGTATAGATCGTTTGGAATTATCCATGTTAAATGTCATGTAAGATTGCATTTCGTATATATATATATATACATATGGATTCTATGATAGTCATTATTTAAAGTAAAGGACCACATATCACTTTGATAACATTTTTCTAGCTGTTTTTATTCATATTTCATAAAAGTTATTAAGAATAAAAAATCAACAGTTACTTTTATTAATTTTACTAACAGGTTTTACTAATATTACTCATGGGTTTTTATATTGTCATTATAAAAATAAAGAACATTGACTTTTTTCATCAAACCTTTCTTGTATTATTTGTCAATATTACATAATGGTTTGTTGGTTGGTTTGAGTTTTATGGTATATCATATCTTTGGAAGTTATTTAATACCATATCCATTTTTATACAAATAATCAGTTCTATTTCAAATAATTCAGTTTAGCATGAATACACACTTTAATTATCGAAAACATTTCTATTTCTATATATTCAATATAGTCAAACAGTTGGCCGAAAGTGAACATAATAGAGTAACTGGAGTTCGAACTTGCTTACTTCGATTTCACTGTTCAAAACGTTAGCCACTATCCCACGGGGACTCCTGTAAACGCTATATCATTAAAACTATGAACGCCAAAAAATTGTAAAAATATATAAAGGCTGCTCGAACTTTCTGACTGATACGTATTCATATTTTCTTTACTAAGATTTTTGTACAGTTTGGTTATAAATCATCCCTTATAAATTGTTCTACGTGAAATTGTAAAATCTTTGTATATTTGGTGCCGCAACTAAGCTTAGCTTAGAAAATAACAAAGATTCATTTTCTGTATTCATGGGAGATATTCTATATTGATAATTTGCAAATGTACATGTATACTTACTGAACGCCGATAAAGAGTTTAACGTAAAAATACGTTCCTGGTCTCTAACAGTAAACATTAATCCCCAAGAAGCCATATTGCTGCAAGACGAAACTAATCTTATAGTATTTAAAGATGGAGGACCACGTTATCATCGTAGAGAATAGAGTCGGTGGTTCAAGTTCAAAACGTGAATGAGGCTTTTTGCGTTTAACTTAGCGTTAATACCCTACTGAAAGATATGAACCCACATGTTCTCCTACCAGCTATAAGCAGATAGTTGGGCAGACTAGCCTCTGTAGCTTTGGTTGACAATCAGTTTAGGGGAAGAAATATTCTGAATTTCAAACCAACTGTAAAAGTAAGAGTAATGTTGGTGACCTTAGTCGTGGGTGACCAAAATCTGCCTTTACAATAGCTACGAAGCCGAGATATAGGGGAAGGCGCTACTCCATTCCCTGGTATGCTCCACTTTACCTTATAATGCTGTGTTAAGAAAGGTGGCATCAAGTACCATTTTTTGAGTCTTTGGTATGACTCGATCTGGTATTGAACCCCGGTCTCCCGGACAATTGGCGAACACTACTCTTCTTAAAAATATGATGAGTTAGTTTAATTTACAGTATTTAAACTTACACTAAAATTTCTCTTAAGAACATGATTATAACGATTTATTCAGATGTTAGAAGGTTAATTTCTCCGATTTCTCACCAAATCTAAATTTACATGGAATCATTCCATGTAAATTCCATGTAGTTGGCGGGGGTTGAACACGTAACTAGAGACTAGTGTGTGGTCATTTTCTAAAAATGCTTGGCATGTTCAACATTCTATTTTAGGGAAAATGCGGGGGACGAAAAATACACTTGACCCGGCCCTGTTTTCTTTGATTTTAGGTAGTTTTCGTTTAAGCTGAATGTTGGTCACGTTTATATTGGTAATCTACGTGAGAGTTTTTCACACCAGCGTAAATGGATGTTTTTTTTTTTTTGTAAGTGGAGTTTGAGTGACAGCAAGTATCCTCAAGTCTCCTGGACTTTTCCCAGTATTCTAGCCGATCTTGATTATGCTACCATTTGAAAGATTTCCTCTCGTCCTCTTTTTACAAAGTCCCCCAGTCCCTTGATCAAACCAATTACAAATAGTATCACCGTCCCTATCATGTTCCATAGTTTGTTTTTCAGTTTTCTAGCAACGTCTTGTTACTTACCTTTCTTTTCGCTTTCTTTCGGTTTTATCCTGTGGTCAGCCAGAACGGTCAAGCCCCCTCTTCGACCGGTTTACATTTTTGTTGACTCTCACTAGGTCTAATCATCTGACCAAGATTAGGTGATTCGTTTGTATCTTAAAATTATACGTTTTACCCTTTGATAAATTTTCACATCAGCGTTAGCTGATGGTCTTTGGAATCTGAGTGACAGTAAGTTTCCTCAAGTCTCCAGAGCTGTCCTCAGTATTCTGGCCAATCTCCCTAATGCTGTTGTTTGGATTATCTCCACTCGTCCTCTTATTCCCAAGTCCTCTAGTACTTTGACCAATCCTTTGATGACTGTACCAAGAGTACCACTTACAATTGGTATACATAACTGTCATTTTCATGTTCCACAATTTTTTCAATTCCCTAGCAAGGTCTCGGGGCAGACGTAAATAGAGACTAGAGAAATGCTTGGTATGTTCAACATTCTATTTTAGGGAAAATGTAGGGACCGAAAAATAAACTCGACCCAGCCCCGTTTACTTCGATTTCAGGTAGTTTTTTTAAGCTGAATGTTGGTAACGTTAAAAATGGTAATCTGTGAGAAAGTTTTTCACACCAGCGTAAACGGAATTTTTTTTCGTCCTTTTATTTCCAAGTCCTCTAGTCCATTGCCCAATCCTTTGATGACTGTATCAAGAGCGCCACTTATAACTGTCATTTTCATGTTCCACAATTTTTTCAATTCCCGAGCAAGGTCTAGATACTTAACCTTCTTTTCGTTATCTTTTAGCTTTACTCTGTGGTCAGTCGGGACAGCAAAATCCACAATTCTGGCAGTTTTTTTTTCTTTTTTTTTTCTGTTGATTATAATAAGGTCCGGTCATCTAGCCGAGATAAGGTTGTTATATAATTGCGGAGGGAATTTTTTTATATTATCATTTTTCGTTTTATATATCTTGCCTTTCGGTTTAGGTAAGCTGAGAATCTTTCGCTTAGTGCATGGGTTTGTTAGTGCATGGGTTAGTTGAGATTTAAACTCCGAACAAGAGAGTTGATTTGTGGACCTCGCCGAGGCGAGACCAGTTTGTGTCTACGGGATGCCCGCGCGAACGAGTTAGTTGAGATAGACGATTTTTGGTCTCGCCTCGGTGAGACCAGTTAGGGTCTACGAAATGTGCCGCACGTGGTGGAGTTAGATGGAAAAGTCAGCATGTGTGTGTGTCTCTCTCCTCATGTTGAAAAACCTTAAACTCAAAAAGGTAATAAAATGTTTCGTACCTGAACCAATTTCGTATATTTCGGGATTCGCTATGTACATTTCACATATCCATATCTTGGTCGTATGTTTTTGGACGTGGATATGATACAAGGTGATCCATTTGTATTATTATTATTACTATTATTATTATTATTATTTTTTGATAAGAATAATAATATTCCACGCAATTTTACTGGTAGTTTTTTCAGAACTCTAAGCGACAGCAAGTCTCCTTTGGTCTACAGGATTCTTCAAAGCATACGAGCCTATTTTAACATTTCTGTGTCTTGATATTTCCTGTAATCACTATTGCCCCATTCTTTTTCCAGGTTTTTGGGGAGGCTTCCAAGCGTACAATCTATAATTGGTATCACCGTCACCATCTTATTCCACAGATTTTTCAGCTCTTTGGCCAGATCAACGTATTCGTTTAACTTTTCCCTTTCTTTCATTTCCTCTCTTTTGTTCATTCGAACAGCAAAATTAATTAGATCACAAATTCTTTTCTTATTGTTAATTCGATGTTCGATCTTCATGCGGGGATTTGGGGATCAGCTTGAATCTCAAAATCCCAGAGAATTGTAGGCATCTCATTTTATACCTCATATTCTGTTGGGGTTGTCCTCGTGGTGTAATGGTTAAAGCGATGGACTGCGGAATCGTAGTACGCGAGTTCGTTCTCCGATCGTGCTATTATGTTCACTTTCGGGCAAATATCCTTGGGAAAGGTATGAACCTTGCTCATCCTCCCAGCTATGGGTTAAATAGTACTATTCTTCTAGGAGAATGGCTTTGGCATTAAATAACCTAAAAAGAGTTGATATGCCATTAAACAAAGAAACCAAACCAATCATATTCTGTTCTGTGCATTTTATCATTTGTCAGTACGTTCAAATTTTAATATTTGCACAATTCCCAATGGATCACCTTTCTCATTCAGTTATGCATTTTTGTACAAATTTCCTGTGTTCGGTTATTATGTGATTAACAATTTAGTATGTCTCCACATAACCTACCCTTGCTATTCTTCAGCATATAATCAATTATTGCTTTGATACGATTGTTTCTTATGGCACAATTTTGTACTGCTATTAAAAATGATTTAGCTGTTTTCTAGAAGTTTTCCTTTTCTTAGCCATGTTCAGCTCGTCTCGCTTTATTATCTTATTCCTTGAGAGTTTTTAATATAAGCGTTAGCTGATGGTCTTTCTGTGAGACAATAAGACTCCTTAAGTCTTCAGGACTCTTCTCAGTATTCTGGCCGATCTCTATAATGCTGTAATTTGGAAGGCCTCCTCGCATCTTTTTATTTCTGAGTCCTCCAGCCTTTTACCAATCCTTTGGTGACTGTACCAAGAACACCAGTTACAACAGCGATAAACTTCACTTTCATGTTCCACAGTCTTTTCAATTCTCTAGCAAGGTCGAAATACCTATTCTTCTTTTCGCTTTTCTTTCAACTTTACTCCGTGGTCCGCTAAGACAGCAAAGTTCCCAATTCAGCAAGTTCTCTTTTTTGTTGTTGATTATAATATGGTGAGGTCGTCTGGCCGAGATTAAGGGATTCATTTGTATCTCAAAATCCCATAGGAATTTGTGCATCTCATTCTCCAGGAAAAATTCTGGGATGTGTAGGTACCATTAGTTCGTATAAGCAAATTTAAATTTCTTGCTCAGTTCCCAGTGGATTACCTTGCCCACCCAGTCGTGTCTAGTCTTATTGACTTTCTATGCTACTTTGCTGCATTCGCTTATTATGTGGTTGATTGTTTCGTCTCTACCTCCACACAACCTACATTTGCGATTTTATTGCATCCAATCTATTTTTAATTTGATATAGTTGGTCCTTATGGTGTTGTTTTGTGGCGCTATTTGAAGAGATTCAGTTTAGGTTTCCCTTTTTTAGCCGTGCTAAAGTTTTCTCATGTGAGATGTCGCTTGTTTGTCGCTTGAAATGTTCATAGAGTTTGTTTTTTTTTCTTTCTATTTTTGTTTCCTGGTTATTGTTTCCAGGTTGTTGTCTGTATTGTTTCTGGTAACTGTAATCAGTTTTTTCTCGGCGCTTTTTTATGTAGTTTTCTTAGTCGTTGGATCGATGCATCGACGCTATCTTGAAATCCACTCTCCTTCTTTTCTTGACACATACTTTCTGTCTACGTTATCTCTGGGATGTAATACCTTATGTATGGTCATTAGTTTTCTTGTTCTCTGGTCCATATGTTTAAGGTCTTCTCTGGTCCACTTCAAGAACGGTCCCGAATATCTTACAAGGGAGACAGCTGAGGTATTTATCCCTTTGATACGATTCCAGCTATTTATTTTTATCTCACGTAGCTTTCTGGTTCTCCTGAGATACTCTTTCTTAATTTTTTTTCATCTCCACTTGTTTGATAGTATCAGCTTCAAATATTTCCAAGTATTTGTTGGGTTTCCTGTTCTCCGAGCGTTGTGATTCTTTCTTGATTTGGTAGTTCGATTCCCTTTGTTATATGTATTATTATTATTATTATTGTTACTAGAATACACCCATCAATAATGACAGTTAAATTTTATATAAAATATATGTGAACATCAAAATAGCTAAATGAATAACAAACAACAGAACGGCAATTTTTTTTCAATTTCAACTTATGATTCCATAAATAGATATCTCAATATGATGCGCAAAAATCGATATGAAACGCGAAAAAAATCCCTCGGAAATATCTCAAAGAAAATTCTTTTCATATAAAAAAAAAATTAATTCAAGTTTTTTAAACTAAAAAGATATTAAATTTTTTTCTAGGCGGAACATTTTCTGATTTATGAAATATTTTTTCTCCTCAGATATATGACTGTTTAAACAACATTGAAATAATACTTTTCATAACTTTTAAAATTAGTCCGTGGACACATTTCTTCTTGTTTTACTTTCATTTGGTGTCTTCTTCGACGCTGGGAAATTACAAATTACTTAATTCCTTTGATTTTGCTTTCTTTCTACTTTCATTTCTTTCTTTCTTTTAAGATTTCAAAAACACCAAAAAAAAACATATGACATATCAACTTTAGCTCTTTGTTTCTTCCTTTCTATCTTTCTTTCTTTCTTTCTTTCTACTTTTTTTTATTGTTACGACTGCTGACTTTTTCTGCTTTCTTTTCTTTTCTCTTTCAATGTAGGAAGCTACAAATCACATGATTCGTTCTTTCTTTTTCTGTATTTTTCAATTCAATTATTTCTTTCTTTAAAATCGCAAAAATCTCACGTTGTTTCTTTTTTTTTCTTTCTTTCGTTCTTTCTTTCTTGAATAGTATGAGTACAGACACAGGTATACACACAGAACACTCGTGTCTTATATTATTGGGAGATTATTGATATTTTACGTCTTTGAGCGTTTTTCAAACCAACAGGAATTGATGGATTTTTAAGGAGTTTGAGTGAGAGTAAGTCGCCTCAAGTCTCCATGACTCTTCTCAGTATTCTGGTCGATCTTAATAATGATGTAGTCAGGATGGTCTTCACTTTTCCTCTTAGTTCCAAGTCTGATAGTACCCTTAATAATCCATTAGGGATTGTTCCAAGTTCACCAATTACATTTGGTATCACTGTCACATTCATATTTCATAGTTTTTGTTTTTTCAGTTCTCTTGCAAGGTCTAGGGGTTCATCACTTTTCACTTTCTTTTAATTCTATTCTGTCGTCTTCCGTGATGGCGAAGTCCACTATTCAACAGGTTCTCTTCGTTTTTTTTTTTTTACTATCATCAGGCCTGGTCGTCTGGCTAGGATGAAGTAATCAGTTTATATTCAAAAATCCCTGAGAATTTTATGCGTCTCATTCTCCGGGACATTTATGGTTTGTGTATATACCACTTGTTAGTATGGCCAATGTAAATATAATCTAAGAAAATCGGCACCTCATACAGTGACTTTTAGTAGAGAAATCTCCAGTGTATGCTGAATGAATATTGTGTGGTATCTTTGTTGGTATTGAAGGTTTTTTTCAATCATCCAAATTCTCCATATAATTGGAAAAACTACGAAATAATCAGTTTTTGCAATCAAATTACATTTGGTTCTTTAAAATGTATTTCCATTCCTCTGGAAATTAAAACTCAAACAATTCTAAAAGACTCAAATGACAAAAAATGTGTAGATAATTGACTATCTACCTTCTCGCCATTTTGGCTAGGAAGGTTATGAAAATAATTGACGTTGAAATTTTAATAGGCTTTTCTAGTATAATTTGTTAATATTACTTATATGTTGTAAGATTTCCATTATTGTAAAGATAAAGGACTTAAGGTTGCATTTCTTAAACTTTTCTATCTTTATTTGTCAATATTACTTTTAGGTTGTTAGATGTCCATTAGTGTTAAGATAAAGAGCGGAGATTGGTTTTTATTAAACTTTAATAGTAGTACTCACGAATATTACAAATGGGTTGTAAGATGTCCATTATTGAAAAGATAAAGGACTTAGGGTTGCTGAATGTCCATTGGATGAAAATCATGTGGCGTCTTTGTTGGTGCCGAAGATTATTTTTAATCATCCAAATACTCCATATAATATAATAAAAAAGAAATGAAATAATTAGTTTTTGCCATTCAAATTACATTTGATTTTTTACTACGTATTTCCACTCCTCTGGAAATTAAAACTCACAGAATTCTAAAAGACACAAATGATAAAAGAAAGTGAAGAGAATTGACTTAAATCTGCCTTCTCGTCCTGTCGACTGGAAAGGTTATAGAATACACCGACTGCATTTATGCAAAGGGGTAATAGCCTCCCCCAACGTATGTATAAACAGGATTTGGGTTTAAATAGTTAACAATGATTGATATGCCATAAAACCCAACCAAAACAATTCATATATATTTGATATATATGTATGAAGAGAATTTGGCATTAAATAACCTACAATGGTTGATATGCCATTAAACCCAACCAAAACAATTCATATATATTTGATATATATGTATAAAGAGAATTTGGCATTAAATAACCTACAATGGTTGATATGCCATAAAACCAAACCAAACCAAACCAAATCATATATATTTGATATATATGTATAAAGAGAATGTGGCATTAAATAAACTACAATGGTTGATATGCCATAAAACCCAACCAAACCAAATCATATATATTTGATATATATGTATAAAGAGAATTTGGCATTAAATAGCCTACAATGGTTGATATGCCATAAAAACAAGCCAAACCAAACCAACTCAAATCATAAGTTTTTAATGCGTATGTATAAATAGGATTTGGCATTAAATTACCTACAACGGTTGATACGCCATAAACCAAAACCTAATTAAAAATAGTATCTACAAAATGTGTTTACAAATCATATACATATTTAGTATATGTACTAACAGGATTCGGCATTAATTTACCTACAATGGTTGATATGCCATAAAAGTAAACCAAGCCAAACCTGTTTTACCGATAGAGGATCTGGGAGTAATGATTAAGAAAGTTATTCCACACTCTCCAGAACTCGTTGTCAGATGCAGTTTAATGTCATACCCAGGATAACCCTTCTGAGGGGTAGGGATATTTACTATTCTTCAGCGGATACAGCAAACATAGTTTACGCTCAGCTTACAGGGTTGAATCCTTCAATAGTTTCCGTTACGAAAACTATGCAACAATGTTACGTGTCGTGTTGTCCATTTGAAGTTGTCCCTTACTTTTGCCATCACTCAGTACTTTGTGAAATATTAGTTTGATGGGTAATAAGAAACACTATGAATAGTGAAAAAATCCATATTTTCCATTATTTATCTCGAAATGTCCTCTTGTCAATATCTGGATTTGAAACCTTTTTCACGTCACTGTCGACATATTAATTAACTTTATGTATTGTTTACGTTTCTCAAATATAACACCGGACATATATCAATGACATACGTACGGATTGGTGTATAGAAAAGAACCCACCATTCTCCCGATGAAACAAACAAGTGGCTGTTGTTGATTTTATTTGATTGCGAAAAAAATGACAAAAAAATTGGCCCCTACTGGGTATAAGAAGTTACAAATATCGATGAAGCGAGTAGACGTGTTTGTTATTGACATATTCCTATCCAAATAACATCATCAGTTTGAAGTGAATTCAAAATAATGTAAAGTAGTTTCAAGCTTCCACCTCCAGGGAACCTAGTGCTCGGTTATGTTACCGACAATAAGCGTTCAATCACGTTAATTATCGTAATGAGTTCTGTTCGCAAGGCATTAGATTATTTTAAAGGTTCAGCCAGTTATTAACTAGAGAAGGACAAGGAACGACTTCAATTTCAAAAGTAGCGAAAAGCCCCCTCCTCATTTGGGCTGAATTACGACTTACCAATTCCTTTATCGATTCAAAAATACTACTTTAAATCTTCCTGATTTAAGAGGAAGGTTAAGAGGAAGGCTCGTTAAAAAAATGTTACTTGCAAACTATTCACTAAAAATCATATATAATATATAATATATAAGTAATTAAGGGATCACCAGACTTTGTAAATATTTCCTATCATGAGATCACCAGAATTATACCTTCTCTTCGTATAATCCTTTGGTGGCTTCTTAACTTTCCCTCAATGAACATACCATCGCTGCACAAAAACGAACAGTCTCTTAAATGTCGTACCACTTCCGTAACCGCAAGGACAAATAGCTTTGAACCTTGTGGTCAGAGGAGGGCAGGGTATATTGCTGCTTAGGACTGCTAAGTTTCGTGAGACATTTGTGGAGAGTAACTTTTTACCTGCCTTTTCTGAGAAGGGTGTTCGAATTTTCATTTGCTCTTTAGCTTTCCGAGAAACAAGCTGGTTCTCGTCTTCTTCCTGGATTAAGATATTTCTCTTGTCACGCTAAGTCTAACCGATACCAACGTAAAGAAGTTCTGTTTTATTATTTGTCCGTTGATAATTAATCAAAATACGATTTTATTTTTAAGCCACTGGGAGAAAAAAGAAAGACTGACGTTTGGATATTTCTTGTGGCTCGTTTCTGATACCAACAAGATTCTTTCATTTGTGTGATCAAATCTTTCTGTCTGTCTTGGTTGATGGTCGGATACACTCTCTTTCGCTCAAACACAAAACAATGCTCGTCGCCTGATAGTCGAATCTTCTCTGATGGTCTAACACCTTCTGATCTCTTATACAAGAGATATACCCTTACTTGATGAAAATCCTTCTCATTAATTTTCAGAGCGTCTAGTATGAACTCAAAAGGATCGTTGTAACGCTGTCTTGGATATTTTATTTAGTTTGTTTCTATGTGTGGGGAGCTGACCGGTAATTTAGTTTGTTTATCTATTGAAATCAAGCAATATCATCAACCCTTTTATATAATGTATCACGAAGAGTTAATTCATTGAAACATGCCTCTACTCACCTGATCGTATACGAGCATTGATATGACACTAGATTAATTTTTAAGCGAAGTAAAGCTGGTATGATTTCAGTGTTTTCTTTCCATTAGACCAGTAGCTATACGAAGGCTAAAGAGCTAAATATCACAATCTGCCCTGCTATTTACCAATAAGTAGAGTGGACAATATTCAGATTAATACATTCTTTGCATTAGATTTATTCTGACTCTTGACAATTACTTTGAACTAATTGTGGAATATGATTCTCCTCAAATAAAATAGCGATGGAGTCCCAGTGGATGAATATTATTCGTTACCTGAAACATATTTATTGAATACTTTAAGCATATAACTGAAAGTAGGTTATAAGTATAAGTTAGGAATACCTGAAACAAGATAACTTATTTAGTATTATTAAATAGGAATAATTACTTCGCCAGGTCGAGTCATAGCAAATACTCAAAAAATGGTACTTGATGCCTCCTTGCTTAACACTCAAAAGGTTGGGATCAAGGGTAAAGTGGAGCAATCCAGGGAAATGAGTAGCACCCTTCCATACACCTTGGTGTAGTAGCTATCGAAAAGGGAGCCTTCGGGTCACCCTCGACTACACTCGCCAACTTTACTTTATATAATTTTAATTAATATAATTTTATGAATTATGAATGGTTAGTTGAAGCTATAATTGTTTATAATTAATCCTTGTAGTTAGTTTTATGAAACCATATAATTGCTTGAAATAAAATTATTTCGGTATACATTCACCCACGTAATGTGATATCGTTAAACCAACTAATCTTGAAAACAACAAACCATCCAATGATTTAAACAATTAAACAGCCAACAATTAAACTAACCAACCATTAAACTAGACAAGCAACCATTAAATCAATCAAACAACCCAACAACCAACCAACCAACCATTACACCAGCCAATCATTAAACCATGCAACTAACTAAACATTAAACCAAAAAACCCTCCGAACTAACCAACTACCATTAAATCAACCAATTTACCACTAAACCAAGCATTCATTGAACAAACAATTAAACCAGTCAAATATCAAACAAACGATTAAATCAACCTACCAGCAAACTATTAGATCAACTAATCATTAAGTCTTGAATATAAGAATTATACCAACTAAGCATTAAACCAAGCATCCATAGAACCAACTATTAAACCAACCAAACATTAAACGAAACATTTAACTAACCAAACATTTAACCAACCAATCAACCATTAAACTAATCAAACACCATTAAAACAACCAATCATTAAACAAAACAAATATTAAACCAAACAACCAACTAATGATTAAACTAAGCCAGCCAACAAACCAACCAACCAATCAAAAATATCAAACCGTAATTTTCGCATATTCATTTATTTTTCATATTATTTTCAATAGTTCATACATTTTAAACCAGATAGCGCGATCTCCTCATAAAATTGTAAATTGCTGAAACTAGTAGACAAGTTATTTCGATAGAAATATCTTTGTCTATTGAGTCTAATGTCAGCAGACTCATAGTAAAAGATATTGTCAAGTTATCGATTATATTAAAAAAACGATATCTCTGATAGAATAAAACGGGATATCTTCCCAGCTGTAATTGCTTCATTAAAACTGTATTGCTGCCCTACTTGAACTCTAACAAAACACTTAGTGGGGGTGTCCTCGTGGTGTAATGGTTAAAGCGATGGACTGTGGAATCGTAGTACGCGAGTTCGTACTCCAGTCGCGCTATTACATTCACTTTCAGGCAAATACCCTTGGGAAAGGTATGAACCCCCCTTATCCTCCCAGCTATGGGTTAAATAGTACTACTACTGTTCTTCTAGAATAGCTTTGTCATTAAATAACCTGCAAAGGTTGATATGCCATTAAACAAAGAAACCAAACCAAACCAAACCTATTGTAGAAGAACAGTCTTCTTCTAGGAGAATGGATTTGGCATCAAATAACCCAAAAAGAGTTGATATGCCATTAAACAAAGAAACCAAACCAAACCTAACAAAACACTTGGCGGAGGAGAAAAGTCTAGATGGGAACTTCACAAAAATGCTACATACTGTTTAAAACTGATCCTGTTAGCAGCACCCTACAAAACGTAGAAATAAAAACGTGAGTTCAGAGAAAATGATAATGGAGTGTCCATCTCCTCCCTTAATTTTTACATATGTTTCTTTGCTAGGAAACAGAAAATCTAAATGAAAAATATCAATACGACCTTACTTGACCGTCACATTCTGTAAAACTCGCTGCTTCTTTCGAATAACAAATCAGTAACGCTGTTTTACATAACTATACGAATACTGTTTATTAACCTTTAAGAGGCCACACAAATACAAGTCATATTTCGAGCCAGTTCTCTCTGGATTATCGGCCTTATTAATTATCTTTCTCATTATTCTGGATCTTATACAGATTCAACGAAACCCGAGAGCTGTCACCTTCTTACGAACTAACTTCACCGACAGTTCTACTTATGTGGTTTCGTTCGTTAATTGCCACAACTGGCTGTAATTATCCAGTGACTGGAGGAGAAAATCTGACAGAGGGAAGGGGATCTGGTTTGACGGCTTTTCCGACTATTTTCTTTATTTTAGCTCCTTGATTTCTTTCGTATCTTTTCATTTCGTGAAAAAATTTTGCATAGGAGGCTTTATGACGTCATTTCTCCACGTCAACTCCTTTTTTGATGATATGGAACCCGCCCAGAGGTTAAGGAATTGGGTTCATTGTATGTTCATATTTGCAATTTTTACGTAATTCTTTCTGAAGTTGTGGTAATCGAACGATTATGTAATGGTATATTTCTCTTCAGTATCATGTAACATTTTGTACTGGGTTACACGGTATAATTTTCAAGAAAAGATCCAGGATTTGGTTAATGCAATTTGCCTTTTGAGTCAGTTTTCCTTCCTGACTGGTTGCAATACCACGGCTAAATAGCCCAGTTCATCCTGCTATTCAACCGTAGTTGGGAAGGGAGATGAGATGAATATGTGAAGGGATTGCTTGATTGATTTGAACGCTATATCAAATTGTCATGGGTTACTTTATGCTTCCAGGTTAAGAACTGAATCCATTTTATATTCATATTTCTATGAGTTTTTTTTTTTTTAAGTATTTTCTTTTATTTTGCACACATTCTATCAAATACAAATATTTTTTAAAAAATGATTATTTCATCTGTAGACGGGACCCTAGCAGGTACTACAACTCCAAGCCAGAGTGAACATTGGTCTAATGGTAGTAAAGGACTATTTCACACTCCAAGAAGGTCTAGAACAAGATCCGTGACATCGGATGCAGTTTAGCCAGCACACTTTTTTCGGATGATTAGATTTTACCCCTTTGTAAATAAAAAGTTCGGTGTATTGTACGTCCTACTTGTAGAGCTTTCCCTGCTTCTATTTTCCACGAGAATTAAAAAAAACACACAGGATAAAACCTCTACAAAAATGAAATCTTACATCTATAACAAGATCATTTGAAAAAATTGAAATTTCAATTTATATATATATATATATATATATATCCTCGTAGCTATTCAGTTAGAATCTTTGACTTAGGCAAGCATGTGATGATCTAAATTACAAATAATTTAAATAAATTCCATTCTCTGAGAATATTTTAGCAACTGATTTTTATGATATCCAATAATTACCTGATTAGCAATTTCAAACAACTTAATCAAAATTTACTTTTTCTCCTTCTCGGCAGTTCTCTAAGGAAACTTCACATTGACGAATGCACTCGTGGTTTGACGGTTGTTGTCGTTGGAAATGAATACGGCAACCCAAGTTCAAACCTTGGACGAGGATGTTAGCAGTTCTCATAGTTCTAATACTCTTGGAAAAGCTATGAGTAAATAAAAAAAGCTAGCTGGGCACTTTCGCCTTGGAAAAGGAACCAATTTCGAAATTAAAACCTGTTTAAGCTCCGCTGAAATAGTGACGTTGTGTCAGATCCTGCTCGTTTGGAGAAGTTGTTAAATGCATAAACAGAGTAGAAGGTGATATTCCGTCACCTAGAAATTCACCTGTAAGTCTCCAGGTGGTACTGCCTTCAGGTGGTTTTCGCGGACCTATTGTACGTGCCATCAAACAATATATAACTTCAACGCATAGTAATAACATTGATTGATTCACATCTGTTGAAATACAAAAATGTCTTCACAAATAATACAAATCCTTGAAACCATCCGTATTAAAAATGCACAAACATTTATAAAATAGCATTCAACACAGACACAAATATACTAAACATCTTTAACAACTAATATTGTAACAAAATCTCAAACACTAATAAACCCTTCCGATACAGAAATCATCATCTTGTCATTCTGCTAGCACAGTTTTCTCTCTCTCTCTCTCTCTCTCTCTCTCTCTCTCTCTCTCTCTCTCTCTCTCTCTCTCTCCATTCGTCTCTATCGTCCATCGCTTCCGGCAAGTCTTCTAGACGACATCCTCTGTCCACACAAAGGTGTTGTAGATAAGTTCTAGCAGGTCATCCAACTCTTACTCGTCCGTGTGAGGGAGTCCCATAGGAGATCGTCAGTAATAAATGTATACTTACTTCTCTAGCAGTGTCCCGCCCGCATGTTTTGTCCATCTAATTGGGATGTCTTTTTTAGTTTGGGGGTAAGTGGTCGTGCAGTTGCTGTTTTATGGGACTTTGCTTCCAGGATTTGTTTAATATAGCTCGCAGAATTCTTGTGCAATTCCCGTCTAGCTTTTTTCTCTGTACGCTTAGTCAGCGTCGATATGGTGCATCCATATAGTAATATGGACACGACCGCTGTTTGGAAAAAAATTGTGTGTTATTTTATCGGATAGGTCTGACTTCCATGTGACTAATAACCCATCGCTGGTTGTGTATGCTTTCGCTAATCAGGTATTAATGTTATTTTCCGTAGATCAATCGCTACTTCCAAAGTAGGTGAACATGTCCACTAGTTTAAGAGAACCGCCTATTTGTGTGGAATGTTACAATAATTCATAAAAAAAAACAATAAAGACAATCAATCGATATGAACTAAAGTGTTTGAACCATCAAAAGAGAAAAACCTAAAGCTTTTCATCAATCGTTTGAACTGGGGCTTTAGAATAGACCGACTACATCCCTCCAACGAGAATCCTTGATATGACATTAAACTATCTTGAAGATTTGGGGAATGTGAAGTACCATTTCAGTGCAATCTCAATAACCCGGAGTGGGTCACATAGAACAAAGTATGTGTGAAATGACTGATGTTAAATTCTGACTGTTATATTGCAATATTTGAAATCATTTAACTGTATGCAAATAAGAGGTCGGCCTCATCTAAGAATGTTATCAACCGAATGTGTTTATGAATCATATGTATATATTTTTAATACCCATGTATGGAAAGAATTTAGCATAGAATAACCTACAATGATTGATATGCCATAATACCTAACCAAGCCAAACCTATCTATTGGACCCTGATACAAAGAAACTTGCAAGAAAGCTAGAGAAAAAACATAAGATAATAAATAAGAATGTTCCAAGCTATTTAATCAAACTTAAAACATATATATATATATGGGGGGTGAGAGAGAGAGAGAGAAAGAAAGAGAGACAGTGAGAGAGATAAGATACCTCATTCCTTTAATTGTTTGATTTATATATTTCCAGCGATAATTTTTCCTTTGAGAAAGACCTTTTGAAAGACGCCTTAGGAATTACATTTTGTCGATGTAATGTAATTACTTTTTAAAATTAAATATTAATTCGTTTGAAAATTAATATTCCACTGGAGTTATACGGCTAATATGTTTATATATGCGTAGATAGCCAAATAAATAAAGAGAAGGAGAGAGACAGAGAGGGAGAGAGAAGAGGAAGGAAAGAGAGAGGAATGAGTGAGAGAGAGAGAGAGAGGAGAAAGAGAGTGTGTATGTACATGTGTGTCCTTACCCTCACTTAGGGTATGTTTACATTGCTTTCCGTTGATGGCTTATTGCTACAAAAAGTGTGAGAGATAATTTGCGAATTTCAGTAACTTGCCATCTAATATGGAAATGGTAAAATTTTAGTTAGAACACATGAATTTTGTTTTATTTGAGCTCACATTGAAAAAATTAATCTTGCTTCCTCCTCCAAGATATGCAGCAGAGATTCTACGAGAAGTGTTTGATCATCTGCGTAATCTGCTTGAGTCATTTTTTTTTGTAGGATGTCATCTGCTTCATGCTTTTTTTTGTATAATAATTTTCTTTTATTTGATATATTGAGGTTTGTAGTCCATAACTAGGTATATTATCTGTAGAAACGATACAAATGTACCTCAGATATATATATATATATATATATATATATATATATATATATATATATATATATATATGTGTGTGTGTGTGTGTGTGTGTGTGTGTGTGTGTGTGTGTGTGTGTGTGTGTGTGTGTGCAAAGAGGTTTTTTTCTCAGTAATTGATCATTATCATATTAATGGGTTGCATCTATTCGGGGACTGTTTTGAATCATTTTGTCTCCAAATGAGTAATGACACAAACTATTTTCCTCTCTTGTCCAATGCATTGTAATCAACGATTGATGGTTGTTATAGTATACTATTTTCTAATCTGAAACCAAAAAAAGCATAACATGATTATTAGAAGACTTGTTAGCGGTCACATTGGTCCCATGTATACTGAGACACCCTTTAGTTTCATTTTTAGATCATTATCTACAGTTCTCGTTTTGTGAAGAATTTTTTAGGAAAGTTTATAAAAGGCTTGAAAGAAAAGTTTTGAAAAATACATCAGATAAATGAAAGAATAAACAAAAAAAAAGTATCAAAAAGAAGTAAAAGGAAGTGAAAGAAAGGCAAAAACGATTAAAGAAGAAAGTTATAGTAAAGGGAAAAAAAAAAGAAAGAGAAGAGAGAATAAGAAAGGGAAGGAAGGAAAAAGGCCAAGATAGGTAGGTAGATTAGGTGACAGACAGATAGATAGGTAAACACGCGCAAACACACACAGAAAGAGAGAGAGAAAGATAGAGAGAGAGAAAAAGATAGAGAGAGAGAGAGAGAGAGAGAGAGAGAGAGAGAGTTGATAGGCACTATAAGATGCGGTGAATAATGACTTGGTAACGTTACATATCCATTCGTTGAAGAAAAAATATTTTTCTGCATTCAAGTGTCTTCAACTAACTTTTATATGACCGTTCTATTGTAATCACCGAGTACTGAGCTTTACATTTGGGATATATATGTTAAATAGAGACGGGTCTGCTTCAAAACAATCCTGATTGTTTTGATCGAGCACTTGTTCATTTAGATTTTCATGGGTTAACCCAAATCTGTCCATATTATTTCAGAACGGAGATTTGCGAATCGCATAGCTTGACGATAAACCCATTTGGGGTCAGTGTTTCAAGACGTTCTATCAATTTGTCTTCGAGCCTTTCTAACATCAACGTGATATAGTTCAATGCGTTTTTGTTGCTTTTTGCTTGTTTGTTTGCTTGTTATTTTTTTTTTGTTTTTTGTTATATTTTGTTTTGTTTCCAAGCCTTTCTTGGATTATGAACTTAGCATCGAACGAGGGGTTGTTTTAAAAGAATTATGTTTTTATAATACATAGACGTGATTGTGTCTATAGTGAATGTTAAATGGGCATTTTGACTTTCCAATGTATTGTCTTAAGCAATTAGTGCAATCCAGGAGATAGATAACATTTTTTAAATTCTGCAATAAGACTCGTGGTAAATCTTAAATATTTCATTAGGTGTAAAGGAGTTAGTTGCCTTGAGGTATTTGCAACATAGGTTAGTAATAAAATTTCATGGATGGCAAAACGTACATATATATATATATATATATATATATTAGTTGAGGGTGACGCGAAGAGCTCCTTTTCAATAGCTACTACACTGAGGTGTAGGAGAATGCGCAACTTCGCTCCCAGGATTGCTCCACTTTACCCTTGATCCTCACCTTATAGTGCTGAGTGCTCAGCAAGGCGGCATAAAGTACCATTTTTTTGTTTCTTTGGTATGAAAACCTGGGATTGAACCCCGGTCTCCCGGACCATTGGCGAACACTCTACTCATTAGGCCAATGGCCCGGTAACAATATATATATAGAAGAAGATGAAATACTCATAAAAATACATAAAACATGTTTGATGATATTATGGCTGAGCAGGTCTAAAACCTAAGATATCAAAGTTTTATATGCTAAAATTTCAAAGGTCCAGAGAGGATGTGACTACTCATCTATATAGATAATGCGAGGAAATTTGTTACGGGTATTTATATAATTGATTTATTTTAGAAATCTAAAAAGTACCAAACAGGAAAAGGAATTATGGAATCAATCAGGTAGTAAATGACATAGATGTTTTTTAATGTCTACGCTTAGAAATTACTTCATATATTTTTTTAGCAATTTTGTTATTTTCAACATTTTCCAGAATACATTATTTTTCTTCCTGCCCTAATCTACAATTATTATAAAATCCGGCAGACATTTAGGCTTTTTTAATACTTTCCATTTTATAATAGTATAGACATTTATTATATTTCATTTATGTTTTAATATATGTTTGTATAATATGCTATTCTTGGAGAATTTTCTATTATTAAAGGTGAGGTTATACAATCTAATTTTTCGTTTCATACATATATATATATAGGTGCCCGTGGTGTAATGGTTATCAT